>VUYV01000145.1:2023984-2452581 GCA_008711295.1 Anarhynchus alexandrinus | reverse complement strand
CAGGTCCCTTCCAACTGAAATAGTCAGTATGTCTTTTTACATTTAAACTCAGTGTCCAGATTAGTGTTCCCAGAGACTCACTGACTCCACAGTCTGTCAGAAAACCCTTTTAACAAGCACAGGTTTAGGTTCCACAGAGTTATCTCCTTTTATAGGTCACATGAAGTTTTGTTTAAGAGACTTCTTGTGTGTGGTGAAGATGAGTAAATAAAGCACAGTGGATGCCGGGAACACTGCTCTGGTTAGAGCTGGGAAAACATAGTCAGCTGGGAATACTTTGCACTGCTTTGCAATGATGTTCAGGCACGGGCTTACTTAGGGACAGCACTCCACAACAGCATCACATCAGCTGAATCACCTTTCTGCACTTCTCAACTATCTCTGTCATCTTATTGTTTCAGAGATTGCAATGATCTTAGTTTTCCACTGATTGACTTATGACCTCTGATAGACTGTATCCACTAATCACTTTGGAGATGAGAGCCAAGGCTTTAAGCTACCAGTGCAAGTTGAGCACAGGAGAGCTGTCAGAACAGTGAAGAGACAGGCAACCACATTTTGCACTAGTTGAAGCCACGGATTTGCCTTGGTGGTCCACCGCAAATATAATGAAATACAGTAATTCGATATGAAGTAGCCAAGGTGTTACTACAACCCTGTCCTCCTCTGGGAGACAGAGCTGGCAATTCATCACTGACTTGAAAGTGAAGGGTATATTATCTGCTGATGGTATTTGGCCATCCAGGTTCCCCTAGTCAGCAAGCTGCTTGGGAAATCTATCTTCAAAAGGTGGCAAGGGAGGCATTCCAGCTTGGTCTTTTAAAGACTTTCCGTGCACAGATCTACATCACTTCAGTTTTGCCCATGGTGAATTTTACCCACCCGAGCAGGATCTCATGTTATATGACACCTTAGCAATGGTAGTTACTGCTTCAATAATCAACGAGACATAGAGTCTGCTAACAGTCTGCTAGCAGAGCAACTACCTTTTCTTATTTCATAGACTCTCTTACCAGAGAAAACAGTAGTTTATTTTTTGTGTGTTTCACAAATAAGGGAAACGCCAATGCAAACGAAAGAGGTATTTTTATGTTAGCTTTGTATTGGCTATCCTTTGCAAACTTTGAGTTATAAACAGTCGTAAGGACCAATAAGTCATAAAACTCAATGATATGTGTTTTCTAGGTGAGGAAGCTTCTGGTTGGTGGTATCATATGCTCCGAGAAGTCTTTGCATCAGTATACATAGCATGCATGCATGCACACTGCATGCTCAAAGACAAAGCATATAGTGTTATATCAAGGACTTACCCAGCAGAGGTGTCAAATATAAGTAATTAAACTAAAATTCGTCTTTCAGGCTTGTTCAAATAAGCTTTTTCCTTCTCAGCCCTCTTTGGAACCTGCCTGGATAGAGAACTGTACTTTCTATCTAGGGGGGAAAAAAATCAATAAAAAGTAATTGCATGTGGAGAAGAGTACATCTAAATTAGAAAATCTTGTCTTAAAGGGTTGTTTATTTTGGTTTGACAGTTTAATGGTCACAGGTCTGCTTAGACTTTTCTCTGAAGACTTGATCCACCCTAAGTATGAGCATACTTCAAAATTGCTCTCTAACTGAAAAACTAGTCCACTTACGAATTTGGGCAAACAATAACAGTTTCCAAGAATTTTTTTGAAGAAGTGAGTTCCAGAAGAGACGGTTCTTTAAAAAAGTGTATTTATTTACTTGCACTCAGACTTTCTCTGTGGTTTTTATTTTTATATTTTTACTAACTTACATTTTAAAAGCAGTAAGATGAAAAATATTTTTTTTTCAAATTACAGGGTTTAAAATGTAATATTATAATATTTCAACTATTTATGTATAATACATGTCAGAAGTAGCAGAATGTATTAAATTTACACTGCAATTAGCATGCATCAAAACAATATAAAAATAATTTTTAGAATTCTAAAATAATAAAACTTAAAATGACACATTTTCTAGAAAGTTTCAAAAGTTTTTTTGGAAAAAAAAATGAAAAATTATTTCTTCTCTTTCTAAATCTTCTAAAAAAAATACATAGTTTTGTATTTTTAATGCCATTATTTTTTGTGGGGGAACATTTCTTTCACAAGTCCACATTAGTAAGGATGGAGTGAAATAAATGTTAGAATGTAAAGAAAAACTTTTTTTTTGCATTTTATTATAGTGAAAGGTTACAGTGACTCTCTTCAAGAGGGTTTTCATTGGTGCAATGACAGATTTACTTAAATTACTTCAATATGTTCAAAAACCAAACCCCACAGCAATTTGGAACATTCAAATATTCTCCTTTCATAGAGAAGGACCACTAGAGAAAATGGCAACTACTGTCCTTGGTCTGGGGTCACACTGGTGTCTGGAAAGAAGCTAAATCTGTGAGAGTAGGTGCTTTCCCTCGGCAGCAAAGGGGTTTGCTGTTTGGAGTGACATGAGCTTGCACTGATGGTGTTAGAGACAAGAAGAGTAATTACCAGGCAGAAATACACCAAACTGCCAATGCTGAATAGGTCCAAGAGAAACCAGAATCTGAGACCTAAATGGGCCCAATACTTTGCTAAAGAAAAGTTGGATATTTGGACAAAGAAAGTGCTTTGTTGTTGACATTTTTCTTCTGTGCTGAGTGAAGTAGGCACTTGTGCATATTTCTGGTTAATAACCTCAATTTCACTGAAGAAATACCTGACATATCTCATACAATGTCATACAGCCTATGATGCCCAGAATATTGACTGGCTGTGCTGAGGAACACTAATTATATTTTTCTCTAGCTTTTCCCACTTCATAAAGAGGGTAGAGGTAGGGAATATGAAAGTAGAATTTTCCCTCTAAAACAAAAAACAAATCTGAAAGTTTTTAACATTTACAATAATTATGTTCAACTTTTAGTGCAACAAAATATTTTGTTTCTGTGAAATTATAAGAATTCTTCTGTGACATATTATAACAGTGAAGATGACATATAAATTACTCCAGGGGCCTATAGGTTATTTTTCTGTTTGGAAACTATATTTATTTTCATTATCGTTGTGGAGATAACTTCTAGCATTCTTACAGTTTTTTCTTCTCTTTCAGGTCTAGACTGTACTTGTGCCAATGTTAAGAAGTGCTGTTCACAGATACTTGTTATATTCTTGCAATAAGATGTGATTACTTCCAACCACAAGTCTCAACCCCAAATCTCACCTGTCAAACAAAATTCAATTTTTCCATTTACTTTTCAGGTACTGGGGTTTCTCTGTCAGTCACATTCTTGTGAGTATGTCTTAGCAGTTGTCCAGAAGGTGACAGCAACTATGGAGATCACCAGATATGAGTTAGCAACATCCAACAGAATTTTATAAGCTATGGTCAATAGCAACGCACTCTCATAATTTGTTTTTAACAAGTCCCTGTGAAACACATTTCAGGGTAAGTATTTCCATGGTGTTTTTACAAAGACACTAATTGATCCAGATGATCATATGGGCCCTGTCTCAGAAGTGTGTTTAAGCAAGGCACCTGACTTTAAGATTAAAGGTAAGCTTGTGCTTAGATACCTTGTTGCCCTTGGGTCATAACGAAAGAACTTATTACGAAGCTACAATAGACTCTTAACTCTGAATTTCCTGGCTTTTATACTACAAAAGCTCACCCTTAACCTTTCCATAACAGGGATTTTTCATTTAATGCCCCATAGGGTTAAAAGACAGATGAGCTGGTGGTAAGAAGAGGTACATAAATGCTTTGCACATTGACAGCGCCTACCCTGGAATGTGGTCTGCAGAAAAAATGCTGCCATATGTTGAAGAAAGTCTTCATATCTGCTTTTATTTCTTTAATACCTTCCAGACGATAGAGCAGGACACGGCTCCTATCAGCGTGTCAGCTTAAGTAGTCATACAAGCCCTGATATTTGGGAGACATACTGTAACGCCTGCCTCTAACCACCACGGTAACTCAGGCTCCCAACAAGCAGGAAATCTGAGACCTATTACGCTCCCCTGTAGCTTTTATTATTGTGGTGCACTGCATGCAAACATCTAATCTAGGTGATACTTTGATTAGTTTCCGTTGTGTACGGAGCACCGGCATCCTCTCCTGGCAAAACCACAGCCAGGTTGAAATGAGTAGACTGTTGAGCAGATGGAGCGTTTTTCTATTTGGGATTAAATACCTGCTAACTTTCCAAAGTTCAGTGTTAAAAAGCAAACACACAGGTAAAGATTCAGACAAATTAGACAGAATCTAGAAATCTTTGGACCTGGCTTTAGAATTAATCACAGCCTAACAGCAAAAATATTGGACATCGTAAAAAATGGTTTGTTTGGTTTTTTTTTCCCTAAAAATAAACTTTGTGAGCTAGTTATGGTAAAAATGACATATTTTGCAAAAAAAAAAAAAAAGGAAACAACTTGATTGATTTGGATTCAGTTACCATTAGTAGATTAGAAAAATGTACAAATCAATTAGACATATTTTTCAGTGATCTTCTAATTAAGCAAAACTAAAATGAGAGAACATTTTCCAGTTTCCAAAAGTGATGAGCTGAAATAGTGAAGTGTGAAAGGCTTGCTTGCTTGAAGTCTAAAATTGAGATGAGACGACATAATGTCGAAGATGTATTTAAATCCTTCTTTGCAGGGCATATTATTTAGGGCTTGTGACCAGAATGGGTCACAGTGTGAACAGACTAATATGCAAACAGATGTGAACTGACTGATATTTTTATTACTTCTGTAAAGGTCTTCATGTACACAGAGAAGTGCAGATAGTCTATGCTTTTCTCTACCCACTTTATAGTGCAGCCATACTTAAATCTGGTCAGGTCTGTGGCCTATATATTCAATTTGAATGGTGGTGCAGAACACCGGATCTCATCTCTAAGAAAACACAAAGTATTGACTAGGTTGGGCAAAGGTCTCTGCCCTTTCTGGAGGTGAACCACCACATGACTAAGACAAAAGAAGTGTGGTACCAGCAGCGTCTAACTGCATGGTAATGGTTAGAGTGGTTAGAATAGACACTTTGGAGGAGGTGACAGTTTGAATTAAATTAAATCAATTTTAAATTCATTGTCTACTGTAAAATTCATAGATAAACCTTACACTAGGACCAAAACTCATGCATGGCCTTGAAGCTATTAGCACCACCTCCAGCAGTGTTTTGAAATATAACTGTCTGTGCTTGGTGCATCGTAGAGTGCTGTGAGAGCACTGCTGGGTTACATCCACTACATGCTTTGGCAGAATGTGGGCACCTTTCACCATGCATTTGAGCGCCTAAGGAATAGTGTTGTCTTAAAATATTTGGAGCCAATTACATTTAGGCTTCTTCAGGAAACTGTATGCCGAACGGCATTCTCAGCCTCAGGTTCCCAGGCCCTACCTGCATCCCAACCATGGGTGTGCATCTGCTGTGCATCTTCTGGCCGAATCTTGCTTGCCCACCTTCACCTGCGTCACGTGCTTATATACCACAGCTCATCCTGTTGTTGAGAGAGTTCTGCTATCACCCACTTAGGAACAGCTTTAATGCAATATGAATGGTGGCTCAGCCCAAGTGCCGAACTCCTGATGGCTCTCATATTACCACTCCAGAGATTTGCTGAGATGGCTCTCTCATCAGACTGATTTTTCGTCTTTTCTTTGGGAAAGTTATAAAACAAATAAATGAAGAGGTCATAATTACAGCTTCTGTTTCCTGACATCAGCCAGCTTTAACCTAGCAAGAAATGAAAATTGCTTATTACAAATTCAGCTGATAGAAGTGTTCAGTATTTAACAACAAACAGATAAGCTCAAGAAACCTTTCAGTTCCAGTCTATCCGTACTCTACTGAATGATGATGTTTCAATGCAAAATGTCATGATGCCTTTATCAGTCTGTATTATTTCTATTAGAGATGTTTTGTTCACAATTACACATAATTTTGTCTGTATAAATTTCATACACATTTTAATAAGACTTGTGTGATTGGTTACTACCCTGACTGTTAATAGCTACAACACCCAGGCTCACTGGTATTCATAACCCGTAGAAATGAGACTTGTTGAATACCAACCAAGAACAGCATGGACTGTGTGTTGGACTGCTCTTTGCTGAATTTTGTGGGATAAGTGGATCACTTTCTGCCAGTTCTGTCAACAGTTTTCACAGTGACATTATGAAAACCAACATCTCTCAGGCCGAAAGCAAACTTCACACATTTTGAAATAAATCATTCTTGGCAGCTTGTATCAAATGATGATGGAAAAAGTTGTGGGAGTTCAACCCTTCCTGCTTTTATCTGGAGTCCTGTTGTCTGATTAAATGCCCCACATAGCGGGTTCAGAAGGCTGCTCGCTTTTCAAATCCAATGGGCAAGACTGATCGCTGGAGTCAGGTTATATTTTGGAGAACCAAACTGAAAAACGCTCCTTTGACTTTCTGAAATTATGAGATATGTTTAAATTCATCTACTGATGTTAACTACATCGTTTGATCCTCCTCTCATTCGGTAATTCACATCATCATAACACCTAGTCACTGTCACAGACAGGGACTCATTATACACTGTACAAGGCCAAATCTAGGATGAATCTTTTTCTGTGTTAAAGCATAGAAATGTTTAGATCAATGTAAGACACAATCTTACTCACTCCTGCTGAATAATGATGCAAAGAGGCAAGTCTGAAGGTGTTTGGGGCTCCATGAAGAAGGAACAGGCCTGTGTTGCCTCTTTCGAAAAAGGGTCAGTTTTGTTGGTAGATTAACTGCTATTCCATATTGTTTTGTGATTTATATCACAGGGGCCTACAGTTCTGGATGGGAGCCATTTTTATTATTGCAGGAATTTACAGAAATAATCTCAGGACTACAGATCCCTTTAGACAGGCATTTCAGACATGATTAAATGCCCTTGCTGGAAACAAAAATCTCTACTTAGTGCAATGGGTTTCACATGGGCCCTGGAGCCATTCTTCTGTTCCCATTCCACTGGCAGAGATATATCCCATCACCTTCAAACAGCTCCTCTAGTCTGTTGTTTTCCCCCAAAGCGGTACAAGATCCAGTTTTCCTTCATGGATCTTTAACTCTTTGGATCCCTAATGAAACGTGCAGGCACAGAATGTGAGGGAACTGGCAGATTTTTAGTCTGCAATGCTAATGCCTTACCTCTAGTACTAGTCAAATTGAACGGTAACTGTGCTGCAGTATAATTGTGCCCTCTGCTGCGATGGAGTGGGAGCAAGGCCAGAGAGAAGACTGAGAGGAGGACATTACCTTCCTTCACAAAAACAAAGAGGGAAGACTGTCTACGTTGCTACCGAAAATCCCTAGTGGTTGGGCATTTTTAGTATGACAGCTGACAAAGTACAGCACCAACTCCCCAAGCACTCATAAAGTGTCTGAGAAAAACCTGGCATTCAAGCTTTACGTCTGAATTTGCAGTTTGTGCCCATCTTACAACTGCTCCAACTTGAAGGAAGTTTATTTCCAGACTGGATTTTCAGGTCCTTAATGTTTAGGATCTCCAGGTCTTAGACCCCTTAAAGACAGGAGTGACTGATGCGGTACTTTATCCAAAAAGGGAAAGTGGTTTCAGGGACATATCCAGGTCTCCTGACAGCTGACGGAACACACCGAACAACCTAGGTAAGCTTCTGCAAGCAGTCAGAGGCAGCAAGTGCTGACTTGCAGTGATGAGTTACATGGTGAACGTATGGCTGCATACCAACATATTTCCCTGCACATTTCCCTGAGGGAAAGAAAAATTTTCCAGCAGAAAGCTAAGCACTGCCACCACCTCTGGCTTCTTCCAGAAGCCAGCCAAGCTGTGTGAGTTTAACTGATAGCAAAACAGAGCTCTCTCCATACAGCAGTTTTCGTTTACCATGTGTGACCACAAAAAAAAAAATTAAAGAAATGTGAGGAAGAAACCACAGCAAATAAAACAGTCAATATTACACTTGGAGTGGAGTTATCAATGAGTATAGAGAGAGTTCTCTGGTGTTCTGTGGCATGCAGCAGTGCCAGATCCTCTTTCAGCTTGTAGATGAGGTAGATCTGTGAGACCTGAGGGGTAGCAGGGGTTCATGTCAGTGGCCAGTCAATAAGTCAGAAGTGGAAGAGAAGGCACTCCAGTCAGCCCATACCTGAGAGCAGAAGTTCTGCACATCTGTATCAACATGAGCAACCATGGGCACAACGGTGAGGTGTGACTCTTTTCCCATGCTTGCTCTTGGGCCTGTCAGTGTGCAGAGGTGCACCACCCCATGGTGTTACCTCCTCCAGCAGGTGCTCCAAGGTCCTGCTGGGTTCCTGCGGGCTGGCTCTGACTGCAGCAAGCCTCCACCCCCAGCTGCAGCAGCCACTGAAGGCTGCCATCAAACAAATGCAGGGAAAAATTTGAAACCTGAAAACCGTCAGTCATAACGCAGCCATTTCTCCAAAGAAGTGGTGGTGTGATGGTTTTCCAAGCAAAACAAAAGGCACGCTGCCTACTCTGTCCCACTCGGAGCTCTGCAGTCAGGTTGAAAGGGAAGGGATTTGAGGAGGGATTTTTGGAGAAATGAATAAGTAGGAAGAATGTTGGAGACCAGCCGGCAACATCTGGAGAGAGGGGCTGGGATTTGGCTTTGGGTTATTTAACCTTTCTGCTTGATCTACACGGGCTTCTATTTTCAGTCAACGGTTGAGCAGAACTAAAATAATTTGAAGAAAATGTTGAAAAGCTTCTAGGGCATGACAACACACCTGCTGGTATAAAGTCATTGAGCTTTTATAAAAGCTCCTATTATTTGGAGCTGCTGTAACTACAAGCATCTATCTCTTCAGAAATCTGTAAACATCCATATCTTTTCAGTAAAAATACCTCGTTGAAAAAATTGTCACCCAATTCTTTTTGCAGCCATGCTGACTGAGGAACAGACTGGGACTAGAAGAGCTCCTCTTTGAGGCAGTGTAGGAAAGGCTGGTGCAGGACCCAGCTCTGTGTTTACACAGAATCTTAAGGCACTGGCACTTTTCTGGCTACAATGGTGCGAAGACTTTGAAGGCCAAAAGTCGCTGGATAAAGTATTGAAAAATATGAAACATTTAGAGATTATAGGTGTCCCCCCACAGAAATAAAAGGAAAAAAAAATAAAAAAGAAAAAGGATTAGGGTGAGCAAAAGGAAAAACTAGCACTTGGACCTTAAGTTTTTACATGGAAATAGGACTCCATCATGGCAATTTCAGAGAGGAAGAGAAAAAGAGAAAGAACTTCAGAGTAGCAAGTGGATGTGTGTGGTGTAACCCACACAATGCAGTGGATTAATTACAGAGTTTAACCTTTCCCATTTTAGGTGGGTTTAAGTCACATTCTTTAAACTAATAGTGTGTGATATAACCCTCAGGCCAGCAGGGACAATAACAGATGTCCAGCTATGACATGAGTTTGCATGATGAAATAAAAATTATGGCAGTTTCCCAAAATTTAATATACGACAAATGTGATCTTTTCTGACAGAAACTAGAACAAAATCGTGCTTCAGTGATTCAGAAAAAAACAAAAAAAAACAAAAAAAACCCCCACAATTAATGTTTCAGGTGCAACAAATTTCTTAGTGACATATGACAAGACACAGACTTGGGGTCAAGTTCTGGAATTAAAAGGTATATTCAGATTAAAAAAAGGGCCTCTTGCTACTCTGTTAGTTTCTCTGGCAGCTGTACTGTAGGGATGTTTCTGTGCCATGGTCCTTTTTTGTTTTCTGCTGAATATACCAGCCCAGCACATTTCCTTAGAGCAACCTAAAAGCTTCAGTCCTTCCTCAGAGATCCTTAAGGCCCAAAGCTCTCTCCTCATGGTTGACATCCAATTTCTGTGTTGGTTTGTCCCCCATGTGACTCCACCTCATCTCTTGGTGCCGGTAGGTGACAGAAGTAGAAATGATGATCGAACAAAGCACAGGTGATCACTGCAATTGGTTTAGTGATGAGGACAGTTCTTTGACTTCTCCGTGTCAGGGTACAAATCAGAGAAGAAGGGAACATGCCATACATGTTATAATATCCTTATGTATGAAACCCCAAGATAAGAGAGAAAAAGGGAGGGGGGGGGCAGAGATGAAAAAAAAAATCTTTTTTTTTTTTGCCAATGAAAATATAAGTATAAAACAGCTACATGAGTTACTTTACTGGGGTCTCTAATTATTGTTTAATAGCAATCAAAAGAAGTGAATATAGAGATAAAATACCAGTTAGCTTGCTCTTCAGTAAAAAATACTGTCTTGCTTACACGCTCCAGTGACTATCAGCAACTCTTTGGTTGTCTTTAATGCTCAACACTGCTGCCTCAGACCACCAGACTTTATGAGGTCGTTTCTGTCTTATGACCTCAACCTGAATTACTTCCTTGGCCAAATTGTTCAGCTCCTGGAGGATACTTTTCAATTGCTAACCTACTAGGCATGCCATTAGACAGCTGTTTTTCAGACTTTAACTTTTGGCAGAGAAGAGCTTGTCTTCTACTGAAAGAAACATTGTTCACTAAGGTCCCTACGCGCAAAAATAAGAACAATACATTGATGTCATGCCAGACACACGGTTCCTACTTCTTACCCAAGCAGACACAGGTCAGGCTGAATCACCAGTGGACACAAGAGTTGTCTCATCTGATTATCTACAACACCATAGAGTTAAAAAATACCTCACATGTGACCTTTTCAAATAGAAACTTGCTCCTTTCCTTCTCTGCCCAACCCCCACCTTTGCCCTCCAAGACTGCATAAAACATTGCTTTTTTCTCAAAGGCTTTTGTTAGCGTTGCAAATATGTCCTGACATTGGGGCAAATCTTCAGCATACACTGAGCAGAGATAGGGGGCAGGACTCCTATTAACAGTGATCTACGTTGTTTAATTCTCCTGCAAGCTGTGCTGAAAATGAGCCCTACTGTGCCATGCCGCATCAATTAGGACACAGTGTGTGACCTGAAGCAACGGTTCTAATGCAAAAGATTCAGTGTCAGACTGTTTCAGTTTTTGAAAAAACAAGGCACAGGAAAGTGACTGTGAAAGGGGTTTTTTTTATTTAAAGACCCAATGTCATCTTGAAAATCACAGATCCTTCTTAAATCTTGTTACTTCTACTATAATTAATGCAATGTTTACAGTTATGCAATGAAAGAACATTATATTTTTCCTCTTTTTTGCTTTACTGTTCCAGTATGACTGTTTCTTATATAGTCATTTTGTCATATTATTGCTTGTATTTTTTTTATATTATTCCAATTCATTTCAGGTTGCATATCATGTCATGGTACTACTCTTTTCAAATAACCTCTGGAAAGACTATCCTCTGTTAGAAAGAATCATCTGTTCTTTTCGCTACAAGAGAACTTGTAATTTCTAAATATTCGCTCAACCTTTTACAGTTTTCTCTGTCTACTTCTAAAATTGTATTTCAGATATTTTGATAGCTAAGTACAGGGTAGTCAGGCTTTCATCAAAGTTTTCATGTCCTGATTTCTTGGGTTTTTCTTTCCACAGCATAAAAAGCCAAAGGGTGCAAGTATGTGAAAAAAATTATTTCCATAATAAAGAATACATTTAGCACTGCATTGCCACTTTCCATATAAAACATGAAGGGACCTATTGCTGTGGACGCATGTCAAAGCCATGTCTCAAACTCTCTGTTTGACAGCAATTGAATGAGAAGGCTGCATGGATTTGCCCAGTCATTTGACATTTTGTTCTCTTTAAAACAAAGTGATGATAAAGACTTGTGCTCTTCACTTTTAAGGTGGAACTATTTGTGCCTTGCCTGCAGGAAACCAGCCAGCAAGATGCATTAATACTCAGACCTGCTCTAGGCAGTAGGACTTTTGCCAGTTTTAACATTCTGGTCATTTTTACTGACATGTGTAATGCATGGGAATAATCCATCAGTGTGCTTTCCACGTGTAGCGACGCTCAAACTCAGACCAAACTAAGACCCCACCTGGGAAGACCCACAAGTTTTAGACAACCTCAGGATCACATCTTTCTCTCCTTCATACCGACACCTTTTACAAGCAGACTGAGTGATTGAACTTTGCTATATCTAGGCATTTAAATGAGGAAAGTTAACACTGCCAGGAAATCCTGTTTGCTAAGAAAATGCAAGTAGCAGAATACGTTTTGCTGTCCCCTAATCCCTATACAGGGAAAAAATGAGAGTTAAAACCCAATAAAAGCAGATCATCAAAGACTTTGTAGCCCTAAATATCAAATCACACTTTGCAAGACAGCTAAATGAGACAAAGATCACAGAACAAACTATCCAATAAATAAAGACCACCCAGAGAAAGAAAAGTATAGCAAGCCAAATGGAGACATAACTAACCACTCTACACAGCAAATGAACACAAATTAAATTAAGCAAGACTGAAAATCAAAGTAAATTACATGCAGTCAAGGGATCAGAAAAAAGGCAGGTCCTAAAAGTATTGCTGGCTTCTTTCCATCTCTCCCTTTGTCTATCTGATAATAGCCAATACCATTAAGCATCTCACCATCACGGAATTGAATTTATCTGATTAGAGGAATTTCAGCATTTGGGAGGATGTCTCTTACATTTCCAGGAGTGTTGTACTTTAGTTTTAACAGCCACTGGAAATAAAATGCCCCTATCTGTTTGTGACCGACAAATGACATTTCATACCATAGATCTTTGTTGAGGATAATTTCAGTAATTGTTTTCCTTTCCATCTGACAGCCAGAAGCAAGAACATAAGAGAAAAGATAAACCTTTGCAAAGTCTAAGGAAACTCCATNAAGGAAATTATAAATATTAGACTAATATTACTTTAAGTAATTATTTCAAATTAGATGAGTAGTATAAACTTACACTCATTCCCAAATGAATACATCCAGAGTGAACAGCAGAAGCTCTACTCCTTGAAAGCTTGCCCAGGTAAGCTGTTCTGCAACTTCAACAGAGAGTCATTTTTCTGAAATGGAGCAGATGCTTCCAGAATGGGAAACTAGGAATGTTTTCATCTTTTTCCACCCAGCTGGTCTACACCCACTGTAACCTTGATCCAGAAAAACACCAGTGATCAAGCTTGGTGCTTCTGAAAGCATGAACTATGAGCTGGGAAAATGAAGGAATTAGATGATGTGAAATGTGAGTGGGACATGAGTGTGGAGGAAGGAGAAGCCAAACAACTTGCTACAAACTTTTATGATGTGGGTTCCATTTCCTCAGACCTGCTTTAGTGTTTTTAGCAATTTCCTTGTTTCCCCAACTTTGAGGATAATTCCTTCTCTAATTCCACAGGTGAATTTTCTGGGACAGGTATTCTCCACAGGTACGTCTGGTACATTGACAACGCGTTCACGTCTTCCGTGACACATGGGCCCTAGCAGGACTAATAGGTCAGGAAACACCATTTGTTTGACCATTTGCTACTTTATTTACTCCTGTAATGGCCCTATATCTGGATACTGCCAACATGTGCTTCTTTTCTCAAATGTTTTGACAGCTGACGGATTTATACCAGATGCAACCCATATTTGCTTCTGGCTATTACAGGGGCAAGTACAATAATCCCTGTAATAAAATACTTATGGTCATACCCATCCATGTTGTTCTCATCTTTCACTCTAGATTTCATTTTAACAACAAGTTACGGTATGGGGGTCAAAGCATTTTCAATGGGGCAGTTTTCTACCATCAGAAAATGGAGTGCCACCAAAACTGAAAATTTCCATGTAAACAGATTGATATGGGGAACATGTTGGGTTAGAAAATCTTTTGCCTGAGGTCAGGCTGGCATTAATCTCTGTCTCTGCCTTATGTATTTTCTCTTGCACCAGATTCATCAAACCAAAGGCCAATATAAATTGTGTTTCAGCTTAAGGTAATACAAAAACTGCTGTGTATTGTATATGTCATTAAATTCCTGTGGACAGACCCTTAAACTTAAGTCATGCCTGCTAGTTTTGTTTGTGTAAGTCAGTTCACAGAGGAGCTAGGATCCATCTGTGGATAGGAGGGAAGAAATGGAGCCATAGGGCTGTAACCTATGATCACTCAAACTTTTTGATACATTTTCAGCCTTTCAGTGGGTGTAAATTTAAGACCAATGAAAATGTATGCTGAACTACATATTAGAAATAAAGCCATACATTACTATAGTTTAATATTCCCTTATCACTGAGGTTCCTCAAATAGGAATGATAAGATGGTCTATGTGTATTTTTCTACAAGCATGCAAAATTCTGCTTGGTTATCAATAAAAAAAAAAAAAGTTCTTGAGAAAAGGCAAAATGACACTTTATTGTAAAGTGTATTTGGTATAAGTCAAAACCAGGTCCTCATGCATGATTCTGCAGTTATGCAGAGTTGTGTATAAAGGCACAGAGAATAATATAGCAGTGGTGGTTTATTTTCTTTATTAGGTTATAGAGAGAGACCAGTCAGAGAAAACAGTAGAAGTAAAAGATAAAAGAAAAAAATATGTAGTCCTTTTTTGCATAACTTAACCAAATGTTAAAGCTTTATAGTTTGAATAAGGTCCTAAAAAAGCTCAGAAGAGGTTTTGTGAGGCTTTTATAAGTCAAACGAGAGCATAAATTATTTTGGTAGCGATTCTGGTAAGGTAATATTGTAGCAAAGAGTATGGTTGTATGAGCTTGTGGTTTAATGCAGGTTGAAAGGCTCTTTATGCTGTCAGGTTAAGACAGTAATGCTCCGATGTTTATAGCAAAACATAACATAACTACATTCTTGCAATTTAGAGGAGCATATAATTTAGGTTTGGTACAATACCAGTTAAAGCACTTGCAAAACCGAAGTCAATGTCTCAGCAAGTTTGCCGATGATACCAAGCTGTTTGGCGAGGTAGACACGCTGGAAGGGAGGGATGCCATCCAGAGGGACCTGGACAGGCTGGAGAGGTGGGCCCAAGCCAACCTCATGCAGTTCAATAAGGCCAAATGCAAGGTCTTACATCTAGGTCGGGGCAATCCCAAGCACAATTACAGGTTGGGCGGGGAATGGCTGGAGAGCAGCACTGAGGAGAAGGACCTGGGTGTGCTGATCGACGAGAAGCTCAACATGAGCCAGCAATGTGCGATCGCAGCCCAGAAGGCCAACCGCATCCTGGGCTGCATCAAAAGAAGTGTGGCCAGCAGGGCGAGGGAGGTGATTCTGCCCCTCTACTCCACTCTCGTGAGACCCCACCTGGAGTACTGCGTCCAGCTCTGGAGTCCCCAACATAAGAAGGACATGGACCTGTTGGAGCGTGTCCAGAGGAGGGCCACGAGGATGATCCGAGGGCTGGAGCACCTCTCCTATGAGGAGAGGCTGAAGGAGTTGGGGCTGTTCAGCCTGGAGAAGAGAAGGCTCCGGGGAGATCTTATTGCGGCCTTTCAGTACCTAAAGGGGGCCTACAGGAGAGCTGGGGAAGGACTTTTTACTAGGGCATGTAGTGACAGGACAAGGGGGAATGGCTTCAAACTGGAAGAGGGCAGGTTTAGATTGAACATTAGGAAGAAGTTTTTCACTTTGAGGGTGGTGAGGCACTGGAACAGGTTGCCCAGAGAGGTTGTTGAGGCCCCATCCCTGGAGGTGTTCAAGGCCAGGCTGGACGTGGCCTTGGGCAACCTGGTCTAGTGGGAGGTGTCCCTGCCTATGGCAGGGGGGTTGGAACTCGATGATCTTCAAGGTCCTTTCCAACCTAAACCATTCTATGATTCTATGATTCTATGAATGTTAATCTTGGATTAGTGTCACAATCCTTGAAAGACTGACTGCAAAACCTGTGAATTAAAACAACACATGACAGAAAGTGAGAACGGTTTCTTTATCCCCTGCAGCAGAAAAAAACAGACACTTGTTTCAGCATTGCCTAATATTTCTATTAATTAAAAAGGGAACAACAAAAAAAAACCCCTGCTGTATATCATGCAGGCATGTATATTGGCCTTTACGCTACCTGGCCTATAAATAAAATGTAGATATATTTATATTGATTTGTTCCCATAGCAATGTAAAAGCTCCCTTTGGGTTTCCAAGGCAATATGCAGCAGAGTGACAAATCAGAAAAGTATGGGAAATGTTCAGCAAGCAATGGGTTTAGGCAGCACCCCAGGCCTCCAAACAGAAATGTATTCTTCATTATAGCAATCTGAAAAAATCTCTTGAAATTAAAACAGAAAATATCTTCTACCAGGCTCATACTTTCTTTTGTCATTAAACACCCTCTGTAGAAATATGGTTTTGTTTGTGAAAATTCTCATTGAATAACTCCCACTGACAGGAGCAAGGGATGTTCACTTTAATTATTTTTTTTTAAATTTGGAGCTGTCTAGAAGGGTTTTAGAAGCTCTGATACAAAACCTGCTGGAGGAGGGGTGGCTTGGAGAGAAAATCCCAGACAATGAACTGAAATGATTTGAGTCCTCTCTTTTTTTTAACCATATAGAGATGCCACTAATGATTTGGGTAAAAGAAGACATAGTATAAACTTCTATTCTGATCTGACCAAACTTTTCTTGGAATATCCTTAAGATTCTTGTTCTATCTACAAAAGAGATCTTTCACAAGGGACTAGTTTGTCCGTGTACAAAAGCTGAAAGGAAAAACCTCTTTGTTATGATACCATTGTTACATCCATGGCTCTACCCTACATCAGTCTTCAAAGTGTTTTCTGTCCCCTTCTAAATTAAGGCCCTGAATCTGAGAAGTCTCCATCTCGTCCTAAGAGCCACCCCAAGTACAAACTAGGTCAATATAAATTACTTAAGCCTGTAAATATCTGAAGTATATTTGAACTTAAATCTTGTGCTTTTTCAGACAAAATACACATTTTACAGCCAAATTTATATTTTTTTTTGTTGATATTCAGAAAAAAACCCTATTGACTTGAAATAGTTCTAGGACAGAATACTTACAGTAAAAGATTGTCTCTGTTGTCACATGGCACCACTGGAACTGAAGTTGCTTAAGTGACAAAGCTTTTAATTTTGGAGTTACGCAAATAATGTTGGTGCTTCAGAAAGATTTGATTGACTTCACGTGAGGTGAGATGCCTTACCTGCGCAGATACCGCAAACACCCTCATCATTGCTAACTGCTGCAGCCAACCTTTCATGGGTTAGAAAAAAAAACAATAAAGCACATGGTGTCTAACTGCTCTAAACTCTCCATACTGACTGCTCCCCTCATCCTGTTCCTCTAAAGAGACTGGTTTTGCTTTATTGTAAGAGAGCTATTTTGTTACTCTGTATGCAACAAGTGATCATTCGTATTCTGGTTTTGAGTATGTCATTTTTCCATTAATTTTTCACATGAATGAAGGAGATGGAAACAAGCGAAAACCCCTTTGCTAAGTAACAATAAGCAGCATAATTGTTGATTGAATTTTCTTTTCAGAGCAGGATTCAGCCTGAAGAAAACCAGTCATTTAGCAAAATCTATCAAGTTCAAAGGGAGAAGTTTCCTTTTGTGTTATCCAAAGATTGCACTAAATTACATACCTGCAATGAAAATCAGAAATGTGGTTTCCTGTTTGAGGCTTCTCTAATTAAAATATGATCTGACCCCTCATTTGTTTTTGAACTCAAAAGCAACAGCATTCAAGAAAGAAAACTTCTAAAAAGCTTTACTATAAACTTTGCTATATAAAAGGCATTGGGTTTTGTTGGTGGTGGTTTTTGTTTGTTGGTTTTTTGGTTTTTTTTTAAATAAAGGGTGGGGCTTTTAAACATGGCAAAAAGCTAGTTTATTCAACAAATTTGGACGTTTTTACCTAGACACCTTCACAAAGCTCTCTGGCAATTTCCATCTAACCTCACCCACCTATGACTCAAGGAGATGGAAAGCCTCAACACTAAGTCATGAAACAGAAAAAAATCCTGGGGTCCTTTTGAGCTTAAGACAGGATGAGAGTTTCAAGGGAGACCTGTAACTTCCTTCGCACCCCAAAACTAACATTCCTGTGGGGAGTTAAGTCAAATCTTTCAAACAGTATGGACAGTTGCTATCTGGATGGTGACGGGTGTCTCCACTGCAACAGAGATATCATCATATCTCACTTTTAACTTGATTTCCATAGCTCTTGCTACAAATGGAGATCCCTTCAGGTCTTTCATTTGCAAGCACTGTTTGAAGCACGAAGAATTAAACCAGAAAGAAGGAAACCTGTGGAAAGGACTGTGAGAAGTATTGTAATATTCCCTGCCGTGGAGGGAACATTTACAAGTGAACAGAAAATGGTAACAAGTATTTGTTCATATCCAGTTCATTTCTTGTATCACATGCTGAATACAGCAAAATGCCATAATTAAGTCCTTATCTGTATAACAAATTTCTCTATCATTTTTCTTCATTTTTGAAAGGATTTCATTCTTGTGGGTGATATTTCCTTTTCTCAGCCTCTGAATCCGAAAGTGTTAAGAACTGCTCCAAGGTGTTTATATCTTGCCATTATAATGTTATAAAAAAGTTTTCCACCAGCTGGAACTTTCTTCTGTGCGTTAGGTCTGCAATGTCCAGGTACAAATTTCAATTTCACTAAAGGTGACAAAGACTGAATGTTAAGAAGTTTTGTATGACTGAATACCACTTATCTGTCTTTCAGCTAAAACGTTTTCTGATACAGTCTTATATTCGGAAAATCTGACCTGAACGTGCTGAATTTAATAACAAAATGGGTCTAGAAATAGTTAAATTAAAACAAATTGTTGACATGTATGTAAGTTTTGAATAAAAGCACAAACAATTTTAACAGTATTTCTGGATGAGAACAAAAATGAAATATGCATGTAGAAGGTTAGAAAGATGAAAGGCAGGTATATGTATGTATTGGTTTTGTATGAGTATTATATAGAGTGATTCTCTAAGGCACTTGTGTGTGCCATATTAGTCTTATTAGAGCACCACATCATTTTTAATGTTCACATTCTTTTTGCGTGATATTTTTAAATATGTAGTTCATTCAGTCTCATTCAAACTTAATAAAATGCAGCAATTAACCATTTTATTTGCGTAAAAAGATTTGGACAGATGAAAATCAATATTAACAGAATTCTGTATTAAAGCTAAGATTCAAATTATGTGTTAATTTCCAATGCAAACAAAAAGTGTTAAATTAATTAATTTAGAAGCAAAGATGTGTTGAAATCTATTAAAGGTACCATTTAAAAGAGAAATGGAAGCTTATAAAGATTCAACTGTATGTCAAATAGCAGAAGAAATGGAGACTTGGAAAAAAATATATTAGATAGTTTTCCCCTAAACTCACCCTATAAATAAATGTTGTCCCTAACTTTTAGATAGTTATGTCTCATTTTATTTCTATTCCCTCCTGTCCCACTTTGCAATAACCCAGTTCCTTATTATTTGCCACCCTGTTACCATGCCATGTTGTTATAGCAGCCACATTAACTGGTCTCCTTCTCTTTTTACCTATGATTTTATTCACAGGAATCTGCCCACACTTATTTTTTGAGTCAAGCTAAGGGCAGAAAACATCAAGAGACAATAACTATTGCCTCACGCTCATGCACCAGAGTCCAGTCCAACTGAATGGAAAGACTGTATTTATTTATTATATTCTTTGTTTATGTTCTTAGCACCACATTTCCACCATAAAAGAGTCAGGCACACCTTGGGAGGTGCTGGTTGGCCTGACCTATATTCAGAGGTAGCAACTACATGATGATTTTATAATGCCAACATTTGTTCATTACTTATAACAAACAGGAGGAAGCTCCCCCTGCCCCTGGCCCCAATCCAAAATTCAGTGTTTGGGGTTATGTAAGATTTGTCTCTTCAATGCAGTTTAATCTACACTTCAGCTGGATCTTCCTGGCTTTCTGTTTTGAAATATGGAGGCAACACTGCAGCCCAAAACCTGGAAAGCTTCATTTGTTTCTGTCTTCTCCAAAAATCATCATTCGAAAGCTGTGCACTGTTGAATTACTTGCTCAAATTCTTTCAGGAGCATTTGCAATTGCTGAGGAAAGGCATTTAAAGCACTGTCTGTGCGTTCTATCAAGTGTGTTTGAAGAAATGACAAGTTTTTTTAGAGCAGAAGACTCTCACACTTCAGCAATCTGGGACATCTCTCTCATTATTTTGAAAACCCTTATTCTTTGCTCATACCCTGAAACCACTGTTTTTAATTTGACAAATAAACAAGGAAAAATCTTCTCATCTTGGGGAGATGTATACCTATTTATGTTAATTAATGAAAACAAAGTCTCATCTGGTACTTTCCACTTGAAACTGACTAAGAATCAGCTCAAAGTTGCAAGGGAGTTGAAAGAGTTTCGCTAATGATATGTACATATTTTCAAACAGTTGGAGATCACAAGTTAATACAGTGGATGCTGGAAACTGCTAATTATAATAGGCAGAAATGTTGATCTATGTGTGTTCACAAGCAAAGGCTTCTGAACCCCAGCAGAAACCCAGTCAATAGCCTGGCTCATGTAGGTATATTGGCTATGGAGAGCTATGGGGAGAAATTAACATTCTCATTTATTTCCACATAGGTTAATTTACAATGTCAGTGGGTTTCTTCATGCAAAGAACACCACTGGGTGTTGTCTGGTTAGTTTCTATGACATGTGTGTTTGAAGACCAAGCTTTTTTTACCATCTGGGTAAGGTTCCTCAACAGACCTTAAATATGCTCCCAGGCAGCAGATCTACTGTAGGTAGAAATGTGAGCTCACTCAGGCTGTCTGCACTTTTTGACTACTAACTTCAAATGATGTTCACTGATTCACTGATATTTATGCCTTTGACTGCTCTCGAATAATAGAGGATTAGTTCTGGCTGCAACTTATAAATAGCCTACAGACCCAGATTTATTGTAGACTAAAAAGGCAAAATTATCACTACATAAAAAACCAATCATAAGACGTGCTAATTGATAGATACCTGTGTAGGATATCTTTCTGCACAGCTGTTGACTCTGCCTCCAACATCAGTATCTCCGAAGTGTCTATGACACAGATTAACTCCATCACTGAAGGTAGGTATCAACACTCTGCACCAAGGACACAAATGTGATGTCTCAGTGAGGTTAAATTTGTTTTGTCCACCAGGTAGTTCTTCCACAACTAGTTTCTTGTCCTGGTTTGAGGTAAAACAGGACCAATTTTGTTCAGTAACTTTGCTTCTTAGCTGGGCCTCTTTACTGAAATTAACAGTATATTGTGCAGAAACTGTTCGCTCTCAGAGAGATAAGACCCATGTTTATAGCTGATGCCAAGGGGTGGTATGCAGAGAGGCTCTTGCTTATACTTATTGCTGCAACACCCAAGGCCAGATAACTTTGTTATTTGCCCTGTTAGAGGGTCAGAAGGAGAAAAACATAAAGGAGTCCCACCTGCGGGGAGGAGAGGACAGGACAGGTGACCCAAAACTGACCAACAGGGTATTCCATCCCATCTGCCTCATGCTCAGTATAAAAGCTGAGGGATCAAAGGGTCAGCCCTCTTTCTTCAATAGCTGGCATCCAAGGAGGACTCTGTCTGTTCGTCTGCCTTTGATCCCAATGCTGAATACAGATCCAGAATCCGTCCATCACTGAGTCCAGTTTGGGACTTCCCCAGCGCCAGCAGGTGATATGATTGTCATCCTGGGAGCTTGATACGGTTTTGTATATATTTCATTATTTTCTTTTTATTATTTTACTATTAATATTTCATTAAATAGTTTAGTTCCTTCTAAACTCGTCTCTTTTTCCCTCCTCTGCCTCTCTCTTAGAAGAGGGATAGGGGGAGCATCTGTTGGTCCCATCTGGGGTGCCCTATGTCCCCAGTAACCAATTCGGCCTAAACAACGACATTTCTACACCTGCAGATATGCAGGATTTGCTGCACCTGTACCTCCGGTCAGGGCAGTAAAACCAACAGACTTAGAACATATCATACATATTATGCATGTGCAAGTCCTCATGCAACATATCAGTTGCAAATTACACACAGACATCTTTGAGGAAATCTCAGGCAGAAATACGAAAGCCTTTGCTCATCTGTTGTGATGAGTTAGAACTTAATTTTGAAAATGGTAGCTAATGATAAATAGTCAAACCCTTCTTTACGAGACCTGTCAAAATATAAATATCTGCTTCTGAAAAGGCTATCTGCATTTGCCTTTCCTGAGCTCATAAGTAAATGAAGACTTACTTCAACTTAATAACAGTGTTCACAGTTTACAAGGAATGTTTTTATCTGACGGATGAGGATACCTTTTACTTCTGTCCCTGAATCCCTCAGTCTAAGTCTATTTTTATTCCATTTAATTAGAGTAATTCAGAGATACTTGGAAAGGAACAAATCATATAAAGAAATAAGAAAAAAGAATCTGGTAATCACACTCCCAGCATGATAAGGTCAAGATACAATGAACAAACACCCTTTTAAAACTGCATATGATCGGGTGCTGGGCCATCTTGTCTAGACCATGCTTTTGCCAAAAAAGTTTGGACCAAACGATCCTTAAGGTCCCTTTCAACCTGTTAGTCTATGATGATTTTACACAGAAGGAAAAGGTGAACTCTAGGCCTGCTCACAAAAATCACACTCTCTTAATACAACCTTAATAGAAATAAACCAGATCGTTCTTCATCCAATGACCAGAGCCACCCACAGCTAGCTATGAGGCCCGATGGAGTCACAGTGCTGGTAATCTTCTCCACATGTAAGCGACAACCTTTTCAGAAACATACAAACCATAGAGATGTCAAGCTTGTGGGAACAAATCGTGATGCTCTCAGAGAAGATAAAATAAACGTTAAATATCCCTGACAGCTGCTTGTTTAACCTGTTTTTCAACACTTCCAGGGAAGGACACTCCATAAGCTTCTGAAGAAGTTTCACAACCCTTACAGGTGTCACCTTCGTTAACTCTTTCTGGCTGACAGTTACTTTTTGTTTGTCTATCAACAGATAAGAATACATCTACTACCCTATTCATTATGACTTTTTACATAGTAGAAAACTGTTATCGCATCACTCCCTTATTATTTAGTCTTATGTTTCCTAGACTTTAAAAAATCTAATTCCTTCACTTATTCCTTATAAATTCTGTTCCCCAAAGCTCTTTTCTTTCTCACCATTATTCTATGGATCCTCTCCAATCTGCAGTGCTAGCACTTCCAGGAAGCAGTACCCAAGTGAAGATTTCCAAGCACCACATTGGCTAATCACACCCGCACACACACCCCCCACCCCCCCTCATTTTCTTTAATAGATTCTGAGCAATACATAACAGAACAAGCTTTGTCTTTCTTCACAAGCATTATGCTGCTAATTCCTATTTGTTCTCTGACCCACTGTTGACTTCTGATTATTCTTCCCATTTGTCAAGATCATTTTTAATCATGATCCTGTCTTGTGAAATGCTTGCCAAATCTGCACTTGCTGGTCGGTTAGTTGGTCAGTCGGTTTGTTGGCTGATTTATTTATTTATTGCCTCATTATCTTCTAAGTAGCAATAAACATGTTTAGTACAGTTTGTCCTGGTGTCCTGCTGGCTACCAAAGTGAGACTGACTGATTTAGTGTCCCATAGGTGCTCCTTCTTCTTTTTCATTTCAAAACACTGAATTCCTTCACAGCAAGAGCATAGAAACACTATACTCTTGATTCTATCATGTGTTTCAACTACCAGACTTCTGCATAAGCAGAAGGGAGCTGCTTCATTTCACAAAGGTATTCATATCCTAAAACAAGACATGTCTACTCCAATTTGAAGAAAATATTGTCCTGTTGTTGTTATTTCAGATATATTGCCTGTTTTGAGCATGACAAGATCCTGAGGCCACAAGATATTTGGTTTCTGAAACTTGACTGGACCTATGCAGGAGAGGAATTGCAGGGTATGCAGGACTAATTGTTGGCAGGTACAGAAGATTAGAAAGATGCGCCATTCTTCCTAAAGTAAAATGGGTAAGTTAAGCATGTACAGTGCCTCAAAATGTCAGCACACAAGCAATGAGATACAAAAACCTAATTAAATAAAAAAAAAAGCCAAGTGTTAAAGTCTGAGATTTAAGAAATCAAGTTCTCATAGTGGAAATAACAATAACATGAGTAGATTATACTCTGTAATTAACTTGCTTACATTCCAGAACTGGGTACTGCTCAAATATGTATTGCCACTGAAAGCAGCAAAAATGCAGAAAACACTCACATTCATTTTCCCTTCTTGAAATTAGATGTTTAATTTAATTAACTCATTTAATTGATTGAAGAATTGTGTTCTATGGAGTAAAATTTCAGTGGACGTTTTGAAAATTCATGTTAAAAGTACAGACTATGAAGAACATTTGAAAGAAGGAAAACTATTTAATGATAACAAGTGTAAGATGTCAGTCCGGTTTGTAAAATCACTACAACCTCTTTCACACCATCTCCATAATTTACATACAATTCAAATAACCAGATTTTTAACAAAAGTTGATCAGCACTTTTATTAGTGTTAAGAGCATATTAATTTTAATCATCTAATAATTAAAGGCTCATCTTATTGTTCTGTAACACCAAGACATCCATTCTATCCTTTGTTATAGAAGATAATGATTTCAAGTTTTCAAAGCACTCAGCTCCATACATAACATTACCATGAATTACTGTACAGATTAAAAAGAATAACAAAAAAGTGAAACTTAGAGGTGTTCAGATGGCCAGAAACATATGATGATGAGAAAAAACAGTGCATGAGGTTTTCCATAAAAATTTGGTACTCTGATATCTAAAATATCCAATCTTAATAACAGTAGTAACCTTGATCATGCAATGCACAATATTGATAGCCTATTAAAAGTTTGCTCAGGCCACTGTATTTCATAGAACCATAGAATGGTTTAGGTTGGAAAGGACCTTGAAGATCATCGAGTTCCAACCCCCCTGCCATAGGCAGGGACATCTCCCACTAGACCAGGCTGCCCAAGGCCACGTCCAGCCTGGCCTTGAACACCTCCAGGGATGGGGCCTCAACAACCTCTCTGGGCAACCTGTTCCAGTGCCTTACCACCCTTAAAGTGAAAAACTTCTTCCTAATGTTCAATCTAAACCTGCCCTCTTCCAGTTTCAAGCCATTCCCCCTCGTCCTATCACTACATGCCCTAGTAAAAAGTCCTTCCCCAGCTCTCCTGTAGGCCCCCTTTAGGTACTGGAAGGCCGCAGTAAGATCTTCCGGGAGCCTTCTCTTCTCTATTTGCCCAGCTTTTTGTAAGGAAATGTAAACANAAAAAAAAAAAAAAAAAAAAAAAAAAAAAAAAAAAAAAAAAAAAAAAAAAAGTAGAAATTTTCAAACAAGAACTATTCAGTTAATTCTTCATTTAATGTATATAGACTAGAATATTTTGCATAACATGAATTCAAAGGATTTTACTGAATAAAAGTAATTCCACCTACAAAATATTTATTAAGCAACCACACCACAAAGAAGTTGTAGAACTGAAATCTTCCTTAAGAGCCATAGTTAGGATACAGCACATTTCCTCCCAAGGTGAGATTGTATTACGGTCAAGGTCTCTTGGGTCCGTTTGGTCCACGTAAAGAAAGTCTAAGACATTTCTTCTACTCTACTGATAGAAATAAAAGTTTTGTTACCTAGTTATTTAGCTTTGCCACACTTAAAATGTCACACTTGAGAATCTGAAATAACTGTGATTTTCATACCTATATGTTGCAACAGCCTACATCCATGTTAGTCTGAGGAAAGAAGTACACAGAAAAGAGAGAGCAAATTAATTAATTCTGAGCCTCTTATGACCCTCCTTCAATGCATCTCACTATCCCTTCAGCATGGCATGTTTTTTTTTCTCTTGTCCCTATTTCTAGGCAATATAGTCTACACCCATGGTAAAAAGTATTGGTAGTCCTTCACTACAAATTTAAGGAACAAATTTTCTCCCTTAATGGGAGATAAACTCTTTGAGGTGGACAGGTAGTCCAGCACAACCATAGATCAAAGAAGCCAGGTGGACTGATCATGAGCAGCTAGTAATCTCCAATTAACTGCAGCCTGATAGTTACTACAGTAACAAGAGAAGCTTAAAGACAATGCTCACACAACTTAAAAGGTTGTCAAATACAGTCCATACCTTTTAAAAAGTATTTTTGTATGTCTGGACATTTCTGATTTGCATGTTGGAATACATGAGTAGATAGGAATCCATTTGTGGAATTTTTTTTTGTCTAATTTTTTTACCATATATTAGAAAATTCTCATCTTTATGCATGCGTTTTGTTACAGGACAGAACACTGATTTTCTTTCTATTTTAGCTTCTCTTTCTGCTTTGCCTCCTTGGTTTTGTGACTAATTCTATCTTGAGTTAGACAGAAGCAGAGGTTAGTAGTGCCATCTTCTAGATTATGATAATATATTTAGATTTTTAAAAAATCTGAATACCTTAGTAAAGAAAAACATTTATATTAGAACCTACCTGACTGAAAGTAGGTATGCAACCACAAACAAGGAATAGATGTCAAGTTTCCTCATCTTTTAATATTGTCCCAGCCCTTAATGTAAGAAAGAGAACTAAATAAAATTCCTATTTATTGCTATATTGAGCATAAGTAAAACTATCTGAAAACAGGTGTACAGACTCAATACAGTTTCAGAGTCTGAGGGATATTGACCCCTAAGAATGGTATAAAGACATTCAAACTGCAAACTCACCTTTTGTCTTTTTTCTTTTGAATTCATATTTTTTAGTTTGGGTATTATAGAAACTTTGTAATCTCATTAGTTTAAAGAAAGGCTAAAATAATGAACATCAGAGTGAGCAGACAAACAAGCACAATGGAGGATATCATGTGAGAAAGCAGATGGATGCTGAAATTCTTGTGCAATATCACAGATGTCATACAGGCTCCCCAGGCTGTTGATAAGACATCTTTTAACTAATTAGATGCATATAACCAGTTAAAACCTAGATTTTTCAATTATATAGATACATTATTTAAGGCATAGAGGCCACTCTTTATCCTGTTTCTGCTGAGACATTTGCATAGTGCTTAATGATATGTCTTTTAGTGCCAACTCAAAGAAAGATACTGGGGAAAGTTTTTGTAAAAGATTAAAAAAAAAAAAAGATATCAAAAGTAAGTTAATGTGAGAACCACACAGTTCCCAGACACCAGGCAGCTCAAGGTCAAATCAAGAAAGCAGTTTTATTTCACAACTGGGATAAGTGACCTATGGGTCCCTCTCACACTTCGATGTCTCCTTGGAGGAGGTGACTGCTTACCTACTGCCAGCCTGGGATAAGAACAACAGCAAAGCTGTCACCACACATCACAACTGGGCTTCCTTCCAGCTGGGAAAAGATGCTAGCCCTGCCCAGGACCACTTTCTTTCCCTCTCTGGTTCATTGCCTCGCCTCACAAGGCAGCATTTCTACTCACTGTGTTACTTGTGGAGACACTTCCTTCCTCCAGCTTACTGGACTCGCATACTCCCTTTGGGTAACTTGGGTATATCAGACTTCAAAATGCAGTTCCAAAAATCCATAACCTTTTTACAGTTGCAATCTTTTATAGGAGTCTGTGTACAGTTTATTCAGATCACAGGTGTTGGAAATTGAGTTTGCTTAGAGAGGAAGGAAGTGAGAGTATAATGCATTTTTCATACCAGATGATGACATGGAATGTAGTCATGCAGAAATCACTCAGCTTCTTCTTAGATACTTGGTTTCAAAGCACCATTAAGTAAAGCTGATTGTTTTGCCCAAACACTAACTTCATTACTTAAAAGTAATCTGCAAGGGAAATGCATGCTTTCTTTAATTCACTAAATGATTCGCCTTGTCGAAGTGTCAGATAAGACAAAGAACCTTTAAATCCCAGAAGAGCCTGCTCGCAGAATGAAAGACAAGCCACTTTTTGTTTTAGTGATTTATTTGATCAAGAATGCCTGAGTCATGAGTAACTTGTCTCTGCTATAAACTTCAGTATAAAGCTCAAATTAAGCATTCGATTCTGATTTCACTGAATATTACAGTATCACCAACAATGGTCAAATGTAATGAAAAATTAAACAGTCAGTATGGGTCTACCAGGGCAAAACGATTCCCCACGATAGTAGAGCTGGACCTAACTCCCAGAAGCGTGCAGCAGTGCCATGTGGAATTTGGGAGGAGCTCTGCTTTCATATTAAGACTAAGAGGCAGATCCTAGCTGCGTATGTCACCTTCTATCTGTAAGTCAGACAGGAAATCTCAGCCAAGGAATTATCTGTGAAAATTCTTTCCTACTTACCGTAGCAGAAAACTTCAACAAGTAATGCTATTTTCCCACCCACCAAAAAAGCTTGGTGGTTTTTTTCCCCCTTTTCATAAGCTCCCATTAGGTTACAATTACTGAGATCATTAGAAATAAAGCATCCATATTTTATGCATTTCATGCTAATTTTACAGGCCTGCATGATGTCGGATCCCTCTTTATCCTATGTAGACTGAGTAGAAATTCTGCCTAATAAATAAATGCTCTCTTAAGTGTGCAAGCACATATGTGCATGCAAGTATGTTTTCCCATTCCAGGAAATCGATAAATTCACCACAGTCTACAGCAAGCATAGGTACAAAAAGGGAAAAGGACTGTAATACTTGTTTCCTGTGGCCTCAGAAGCAACAAGACAGGTAAAACTTTCACTGTCCTTTTTACCCTTGTGACAAGCATTTTGCTTCAGAGACCTTGATTACCTTCAGCGTAGTGCTGTTCTGTAGATGAGGAGGATGCCTTAGTACTGTTGGCTTGTAGGTATTTCGTATCACAGCTCACTGGTTGGTGCCACTGTATGCGAGCTGCCAATCTCTCATCTTCAGCTTAAGTTCAGCCAGGCTTTCATAAGACAGCATGTCACCACACAGATGCTGACATAAGATAATGGTTTTCTGGGAGGAGCTGGTGACGGAGAAATCCGGGTCATTGCAGTAACTCTTTTGGGTTTTGAGCAGGATTCTCAGCCAACTCTTACTGCCGGGGCCTCCTTTACTAATGATATTCTTCTGCATGGATATAAGCAAAAACAATTCAGTAAAAACAAGTTTAATCAACTGCACACACATAAAATGGGAAAACGCTGACTAGGCAGCAGTTGGTACAATAACGTCAGGGAATCACAGTGGATCAGAAATATAAAGTTTGGCCCAATCTATGCAGCATTAGGAAGGTCTTCTCTGAAATACATCATCCAGTTTGGAGCACCACACTTCAAGGAAGATGTGAATGAGTTGAAGAGACTGCATGGAGAAAAGGAAGGGTCCAAAGTCCAGGAAGCAAACTATGATGCAAGAATGAAAGGAGCAGGGTTGTTCTTAAGATGACTAAAGGACAACTGTTATGAAAGACTACAAAGAAGGGTGCAAATTAGAAGGGAATAAACCTTTTTCTGTGTCCACCAAAGCAAGAATAACCTCTTGCATCTACAAATTTGAAGTTGTACTTTTGAAAAAAAAAAAAAAAGAAATAAAAATGCTCACTTTCTGAAAGTAAGTAAATAAACAGACTCACACTTTTAAAAACACATTGGAGAGACATCTATCAGGAGATACTTACATTTACTACCTTGAAATGGGGAATGGAACACATAGGGTCTTACGGCCTCATCCAGCCTACTTCTCTGTTATGCCATGAGTCTAGTATCTTAAATCAGCATCTTGAAAATACAGGGTCAGTCACTGCAAGGAAATAGAGAAAAAAGGGGGCCAGAAACATTCCAACTCCCCACAAGCATACGAAAGATTAAAAAAAGAGGAGAGGGGAGAGGGGAGAGAGGACAAAGGACAGAGGACAGAGGAGAGCAGAGAGAGGAGAGCACCCTGCAGTAGGACCAGGTGCCCTGGCACGCTGGGCACTCAGAGCTGCGGCAGTGACCAGAGGTGACAGCTTCCCCCAGGGGAGGTGGGGACATCTCTGCCTGGTGCAGCTTGACTCATGGAACAGAGAGCGCCATATATATACTGCCGTTAAACAGATTTAACAGGAAAGTGGGTGTAGAGGAGTTGTCATGCCTGCTTCAGACACGACACACTCAGACGCAACAGTCAGGTATTTTAGTGATGCTCCTTACATCCAGAGCCATGTGCAAGGCACAGGAGTTTTAATCCGCTAAAGTCAATAAAAAAATTAACCTTGACTTCAAAGTAACTCAAAACATTTGCAGCATCTACTGGATATATGCACCTTGTATTTGCAGAAGAGTACAGATCTTAAATTATTTAATGACAAATATACTGAGAAAGACACTGACACTTATATGTGTTGCTTTTTTTTAATATATACCATGACCACATGTCTAATAGTTTAAATACATTTTTCTCTCAGGGGCTAATTCTTGAGTCACCTGTTACTGATAAAATAAACCTCTTTAAAAAATTTACCTGCAAATACCATTAAAATTTTTGTTCTTCATCTACATTATTATCAATGCAGACAAAACAGGATTCCTACATATATAAACCACAGTTGCTTTTAGGAAAGGACAGTGCACTGAAGACGGAAATCAGGAGAAAATGAGGTAGCAAATAAATATTTTAAATTGTTTTTCTTATTTTTATTCTAACCAGTCAAAGTTAGACAGAAGGTTAGCCCGCTGGGAAATGAACACTAAATGAACACTAAACACTGCGTACAAGCATTGCTTGGGAAAACTGAAAATCTGATATGCCGAAAACTATTTAATCATTAAAGATGAAAACTGCATGTTCCACAAACAGCAAGTGGACAGATGGGTGGAAGGCTTGGACGAGCTGTTTGATGGCCTCCCACCATTCGTTCTGGTACGCCAACTGGTAATTATTCCGCAGAAAACTATGTAGGTCCAGGCTGTGTTTTGTCACATAAAATCTATACAATGACACGGATCATAAACAATCTGTAGGCATATCTAGACTGGATTTACGGAAGAAATGATGTAATGATAACGCATTGTAATTTTGAAGATAACAGAAGCATAATTGTGTATAGTAATGTGGTCACATCTGGTCAAACTGCCACATGTGCAAAATCAGAAGACTTACCAGGCCAGCTGAAAAAATAATGCTGAAATATATCAATAAACTGTATTACTTTGTCCCAAATGTTCTCGGAGTTATAGTTCCAGCTATGGTCCTTTTGTGTCACAGTGCTAAAATTAACAGTCCTGATACTGAACTATGTTTTCAATCAGTCAGTAATTTTTAGCTACATTTTCTTCTGAGAAAATTGAGCACGCCGGTTGGGTTAGCTATAGGTCAGCTACAGTTCAGCACTGCAGTCCTATCCATGCAATCTGTTGAATCATTATCATGATTTCCTTTGCTGATATTGTTTCCAGCTCATCTGAAATCATATGGAGGTAGTGAAGAGCACCGACTACCAGTTCAGTTACAAACAAATGATCCACACTGCCACTGAATTTGAGTATTTCTCATGAGGTACACGGAGATCCACAGTGCACATTTTAAAGCGATAGTTAAGCTTTTAGGGTAAATTAGGATGACATGAGGATGTCTCTTTTTGACAATAACAAATTATTTCTCTTATTACAAATTGTAATGCTAAGAGATACATACAGTTTTTCTGCTTATTAAGGGCTCTTCTCATTTTAGTATTGGTGCCAGGTTTCACTGAAATATTACACATAAATAAGATCACACCTAAAGCTGATTCTTGACAGACTCCAACAATAGTTTACCTCCATTTTGATATTTCCCCTTTCAACACACTCCCAATACCTACTTAAATGTTCATTGATATGACATACCTAAACTTAAAATCCTAACTACTAGCCTCACATTAGTCTAGGAACAGTCCAAACATTTTTCTACTGCTCAGAACTGTACTTGGAGGACTTTTTTTAACATTGTTATTATTTAATACTCCATATGTATGTTAAGACCTAATTCTGTTTATTAGTCAGCCATTGATCTACCTTCAGATTGAATGGAGAGTAGAAATTGCAAATCACACATTTTAAAGAAAAGATAAGGATGTTGAAAAAAAAAATATCTGGAATTTCCTTTAGAATAAAGGTTAGGATTAATTTCTATGTCATCCAAGATCCCTGCTTTGCCATTCACTTTCTATAAAAACACATGGGAAATCAAATCTGGGAAACCATGCTTGTGAGAAAACTCAATAGCAATGGGATAATTGTGTAAATAAAAGACTGCCCTTGACCAGAATTCTTCAATGGCCACCTTGACAGATCTTTGTGGAACAGAGATTCAACCTGAAGAAGCAGGGGATGATAGGACTTAATATCTGCTGCATTCATAGTCATATTCATAGCACTTGTTTAGCTAGGTAAAAAAGGGCACAGATAACAAATTGTCACATTTCCAAATGCTAAATATCCAAACATGAGTGCTTACATCCATGTCTATACACCTAAACAAAGTGACTTCTCCAAAATGTGGAGGTAAAGTCATGTTCACAGCACAGAGCAAATTATTCCAGGCCTGGTCCTGGAGAGACACAAACGCACAACTGAGTTTAATTTAAATTTCAGGATTTTAGACAGGTGACGGTGCTATTTTTCTGGTCTGCTTCAGTTTTGAGACATGGACATTTCAATAGGCTATTTCATACAGATAAATATCTAAGATGGGAGGATTGAGTAACACTCATAATGCACCTATTGTGTCACTGAAATACAGAGAAGGAATAGATTATTAGTTTAGTCTAGATATTTAAACATCAGAGGAAAAAATCCTGCCCAGAGAGACCTAATGTTCCTGAATTCATTATAAGATCCCTCTTTGGGTACATAAACCAAAGTTTCACTGCCCTTCTTTGTTGCATTTCAGATGGTTTTCTGTTCATGTTGTCTACTGCACACCAGCATCTATTCTGGCACTGTAGCTGATGTCCAGGTTTTCACTGTTCATGACAAAATCACATTTAATTAGCGTTGTCCGCATGGACATCTGTCATGTTACATTGCATCTTGTACGCAGAACTTCATGCAGGGTTTTGATGTGAAATCCATGTCCCCAGAGATTTGCTAAAGAGTCGAGAGAAAAATGGATGTCTGTAATTTTTTAAAAAGGTTAGTTGACTAGTCTGGTTCTGACTCTGCAAAAAAAAATCAGAAGTGTGGGTTGAAAGCAAACAGGATTAATTTCAATCCCAAAACTGTATTGTTTTCACAAATTAAGAACTGCAGATTGAATTATTTATAGTCATTTGCTTATTGACTTTCACCTCCTCTTCAATTTAGAAGCTATCCACCATGCAGTCAGTTTAAAAACATTCCCCTTTCTGAAATTTTCTGCTAAATATATTTTTATTGGTTTGAGGCTTCAGCTGTCAAAAGTCCACCATAAAAAATTACAGATTTTGAATCTAATCTGATTTGATTGGATAAATGGGTCATCTTGTAGATTTTCTTCCTTACTGAACAGTCTTAATTCTTAACCTACAATTTTTTTTAGTCAAATATTTTCAAGAAGTACTTTAGCTATTACTGTCAACTGTTACAAGCTGCTATTGGATGGGCCATTTTCTAGAATATTTTTTGTCAGAAACAAAAAAGGTCATAGAATGAGTCAAAGGAAACTCATTTCACATCTGAGTATTCCTGAACCATATATTCTCAGTTCTTGCCATGATTGTCTGATAAAAGAGACTTACAATGAAAGTTCCTCTGTAATCTTAGCTAGTCTTTTAAAATTCAATCTTTGAATAAGGAGCTGGTAAAACAGTTGTCACCAGACACTAAATAACTCAAATGAACCTTAAATATATTACTTAGAGGAAGCAAACTGAGGAGATTAACGTCTTCAGGCATGAGATGGAAAGACATATCTTACGGGAGCATTCAGTGCCAGAAGATATTTTAATCTATTAAAATGCAGTAAATCAAAGCAGTTATAAGATACAACATGATATTGCATGATATAAATAATTAAAAATAAATTTACTGCTGTGGTATTTATCAGACTTCAAACATTTTTTAACAGGTCAAGGAAAAAAATAAAAATTTCTGTTCTGTCAAGAAGATTGAAAAAGCATAATTTAGTGGTAGTTATTAAAAAATATATGAATAATATTTCTTCAAGGAGAAATTTAGTCCTAGAGCACACAGAAAGCAATGTCCATAAATACAGAGGAGTAGGAATTAAAGGCATCTCTGCCTTTACGTACACTAAGAAAAAAAGATATGAGAGAAACATGTGAACACTGGAAGTGACCAAAACCAGCTCTACATTTTTGATTAAAGAGAGGGAAATTGAATGGAGTGGAAGAATGATGAAATATAGAGCTATTTAAAGTGATGAAAACCTTGTTTTAAACTTGTTTTGAAGGATTAAAATAGATGAGCCCTGTAATATAAATGGAGTCATTCATACACATCTGACATTTTAAACTGCAGCAGCACAAAACAGAGATTATTGATACCTCCATAAGAGTACTTTCTTTGTTGCTTGCCCAAGAGCTGAGATTTACATTATTATCCCTTAGATTTTTTGTAAATTTGATATAATTGTATTATTTCAGACGTAATAAGAAAGCACAATTAATCTTTCTAGGATCTCCAAAGGTTATTAGATATTTCTGTCTGCCAAGAATATTGTTAAAACACATTAGAGCATCAAAAATATGAGAAGTAATTTTTTTTTCAAAACTGAATTTTGCTTACATTTCTCGAAAGACTGGCAACATTTTTATTTATGACTTATTACATTTCCTGTAACTCACAGTGCTGTGTTCAGCCACTTTGCTCAGCATACTGTCCATATCTTCAGACATTCATTATCAGTCAAAGAAATGCTTGAAATGCCTCAAAATATGTACAATAGTCATAGGGTCAGAAGTTCAGATAGTCTTTCATGCCTTTGTTCTCCTTCCCCTCATTTATATACTGGGTGTGCTCCAGAGGGTACTGGGGACCTTTTGATTGCCTTCAAAAGGGACTGGCAGAAATGCCCTTGCAACCAGACAAACCGTCCCTGTTTGCCAGGGCATCTTTTCCCCTCCACCCCTGCTGATCTGTCCTGGGCTTTGCTGACCTTTACAAGACACACATCTGGCAACCGATGCTTTCCCTGGCCCTGCTTCTTTCTTCTCCCTGAATCCTTATTGATGACAAGCTCACTATGGGGTCTCAACAGGCTTAGCAGCCTCAGCAGTACCAGGTCTGTACCAAAACTTACACTACTTTTCCTGGACTGAATTCACCATTATGCACATTTCCCCTCCCTGGCTATATGGGAAGCTGCAAAAATGCTGCTCCAGGTCTCAAAAAAAGAGTGGAAAGATCTTATGGAGGTGAATGGGAGCTGGGTCAGATGTGAGTTGTGAATTAAATGAAGTCAGCAGCCAGCCAGCTGAAAATCATCTGAAACTCAGAACGGGATGCACAAGGTACAAACAGAAGAGTAACAGTGTGAATAAGAATCTTGCAGTGGCTTCAGCTGATCCCACTTTCTAATGACGGCTGCCCCCTGTACTTCTCTCTGAGTAGGATTTGCAGTCCTCACTGTCATGCAAGAGAGATAACTTAGAGAGAAGCTTTTAAAAAGCAGGCATTGCTGACGATGTAGAAATAGCATTCTGACTGTGCTTGTGCAATTTCTTTCAACAACTATTAATTAAAACACATGGTAAATATTTCATTTTTATCTCTCCGAGATAAATAGTATGGAGAACTGAAAAGAAAGTTTGGCTTAAGAGTAATTTTTTAGAAAAACTACAAGGGAAAAACTTCCGTTTGAGCATACCTATATTTTGATTTATGTTGGAATCCTGAATTTTACCTTGTTTCTTCTCGATGCAAGAGAGTGAACTAAACTTCATACCTTAAAGTAGTAATTTTATGTCTGAAAATGTGGGAAAGATGTGAAACATTTTATAGAATTGTTTTTGTTCCATTTGCCAAAATTACTACTTAGAGCTGGTCAGATAACACAAGGAGGGGATAGGACTTGCAAAAGTGATATTACTTTTTCATTTATGGTTTCCTAAACCAATTCAGAGCTTTCTTCATACACTGAAGCGTTACAGCCATTTCCTTTTAATGGCTGAGTCCCAGATGCTGCCTGGAGCTTGCAGCAAACTCCAGTGGCATGTTGCCTTGTGCTTGTTTCCTCAGTAGCCACATGAGCACTTCTTGTAATCAAGAACTGTGTGATAAAGAGCGCTTTCTCTTTCTCTGTCTCACTGCACTTTCTCTTTACCCCTGTCTCGTTGTGCCTTCTCGTTATCCCTGTATCGATATGCTCTTCTCAGCATCACCTCTGGCCTGACCACATACTGAGGAGAATGGTACCCCCACTTTCCCCCTCCCAGGGAGATGCTGGGGCTGGCAGGAGCCTGTGCGGAGGTTGCTGCACCTCTTCTCCTCTGCAGCTCAGCAACGCTTGTCAGGGCATGCATGTCTGCCAGTCATGCCCCTTAGGCAGAGGGGGAGGCCTAATTTATAATCCTAAGCAAGCTTAGGAGGAAGGTAGACTCTAAAATGCTTAGCTCAGACAAGAAATCAGTAATTCATATATGGTACATTCAATAACACGCAATAGAGCCTGGGTACCAGTCGGATGTCAGGCTGGCTAAGCAGCCAGTGGGATTGTTACAAATTAGTGTTGCATAGCTAAGATCTGCCTAAAAAGAAATGCAAGTACAGGGTCCTCCTGCAAAAGCAGAACAAACTGAAAGGGACCCTTAAGCTCCAGACCTGGCCTTGTGGATGATTCCTTGCATATGCTTCATCCTCAGAGACCTGAGGAAATTTGCTTGTCTCCACTGTCTGTAATAAGGCTTCAGACTGCTGCCAGCACCCATCCAGAACCGTCTCTGTCCCAGACTGAGCCAGTCTACCCCTCAGCCCCTCCTGGCAGGGCAACTGCTCCAGCCCAGCCTGGCTTGGAGCTCTGGCTGAACTTGCACCAATTTGTCCATGTCTTGTATTGACGGGGGCCCAAAACCAGACACTGTCCCTGGCCACGGCCTCATGAGCGCGTAGTAGAAGGGGACAATCCCATCCCTTGAAGGATGGACCGTGGTCCTGCTGGCTGGGCACTGCTAGCTCCTGCATGGATGATGGTGCTCCAGGGCACCAGCGTCTCCCGCAGAGCTGCTCCCCAGCCCAGCCACCCCCAGCCCGCCCCCTTGCAGCGTTATCTGCCTTCCCAGGGGCAGGAGCCTGCATTGTGTGAGAGCCTAAGTCGTATTTGTAAAATACGTCTTATTGTAAAATACGTCGTGTTGTAAAAACAGGTTGCTCATAAGTGACTGAAGACAGTACAGCAGGTAGCTATTTCCTTTGGGATTTCAAAGGGAAGGCATGATTGATTGCGAACATATGTTTTTGAGGGGGATATGCAATCATGTAAAAATCAGATGGGGGTCTTGAAGGAAATATTTTTTCCCCACCACAGAAAGGATCACAGAAATAAACAGTATGGTTTCTCAAACTTTTTAATTAAAGGGTGCCTCCTCATGGTTGGAAGAATTTCCGAACCATCAAGCTCTTCTAGAGCAGAGCAGCTGAAGTGAAGGACAGTATCCCCATCAAGCAGTGTTTGCAGCTTCGACTTTCCTGTTTAACATAGAGTTTGTCTTCCACCCACTGTGTTTTCTATAAACACTAAACAGTCTGAGCAGGACTGAATTTTCATTTCATGGCTATTGACACCCTGCTGTATTATGGTGGTTTAGAGGTGATTTCGCATTCAAATGTGAGTTTATACCTGAGAAAAAGTTGTTTCTACTTACTTGTCTCATGGAGGAAGAAGAACCCCAAACCATCAATCAGTCACAACTCAGTCCCTGCAGTGCTTCTAGGACAGCAACTTATGTGCTGCCCGCTTGTACAGACTTCATTTTGAGGATGTATTTAAGTCCCAGAAGTAAACAAATACGGACAATGTCTATTGCAGCTATTGGAAGGAACTGGGACTGNGTCTGCTGTAATTTTCTTCAGATTTGTCATTACGTTAATCACATCTGATATTAATGTGATTAAAGGAGCAGAGACTTGCTCAGGAGAAATTAAAACTCCTCTGTGATGTTTGGTTTTCAATTTCTTGAGACTTTGAATTCAGATAGAGATCCCTGGGATAATTTTTCAGCAATCTCTCTGACACAGTGCAAAAATCTGATGCAGGGCTGGAGAGAAAGGTTGCAAAAACAACCAATTTTCTTTCCTCATTAAAAGAATAAATGATTATGCAATGATTCTTCAAACCAGCCTGTACATCAGATTTTGGAAAACTAGTACTGTAGTCAAGTATATCCTATAATCACAGTCACCATGGTGATCCACTAAGCAGCTCCCATTTGCCCTGAAAGTCGTTGTCGTTCATATGATATATGCCTTAACATCAGCTTTTAGAAATACTTCATATTGAACTACAGACTATATTTTATTGGTAATTGAAAATAGTTTGGTTACTAATATATTAGACTTTTCTTTTATACAGAAATAAGCCCATGTCAAAATGTGCAATGCTAGCTTGGTGTTATATGGGAAGCTGGTCTCTTTCTCACAGGTATCTATCTATAGGTTGCTTTGCAAGTATGAAAAGTATTTGTTCGTCTGCATCTTTGCAGGCTGAGAACTCAAAACACACATCTTGCTAGCTGCTAGATCAGGTATCACTGTGGTGATATTCAATACGGAAAAATAGAACTCATCATGATTTTAATACTAAATTGGTGGTTGTCTTGTTTCCTACTGGCTATCTGTACAGTTTAATTTAAAAATTAAATGTTAGAATTCCCCACTCAACATCACACCACTCTGCTGCACTACTTGAGAAAATTTTGTTTCTATGGTAACTGCAGGAGACTTATTCACAGCCATTGATGTCACCCACATACTAAATTTAATTACAGTATATACAAACCATTGAACCATTGATTTCTTTCATTATATTATCTGGAACCATAATGTAATAGTTACCAGTTATGATCACAGTGAGTATTTTAGTAATCTAAATAAACATATACAGAGTGAAGCCTATAGATATATTTCCTAATATATATAAAAACAGAAAAGCTTTGGAGAGGAACACTTTTCTTGGCTCTCTCCACTGGCAGATGACCAATTCCATTTTAGGTGCACTTTAGAGGCAAATATCACTTCATTAGACACCTGCCAAATTCCTCTGGTGGCTCAGAAAGCGCTTAGGGACTGTCCGGTCACAGGCACCAACTACAACAGCTGAAGACAATCCCACCACTTTTGGATCTGCAAAGTGCCTTAGTATGATGTTTTCAGTTCTGCTGGGGATTTAAGACGTGTGCACCGGACTACACATCTCCTTCACCTTCCAGAGGGTGAGGGTCTGCCGCTGGTTCCTGTGCACAGCTGAGGGAGATCTGGATCTGAGGCCAGAGCAGGATTTATAGAATCATAGAATAATTTAGGTTGGAAAAAATCTTTAAGATCATTGAATCCAATCGTAAAACTAACACTGCCAAAACCACCACTAAACCATGTCCCTAAGTGCCACATCTCCACATCTTTTAAATACCTCCAGGGATGGTGACTCAACCACTTCCCTGGGCAGCCTGTTCCAATGCCTGATAACCTTTTCTGTGAAGAATTTTTTCCTAATATCCAATCTAAACCTTCCCTGGTGCAACTTGAAGCCATTTCCTCTCGTCCTATCACTTGTTACTTGGGAGAAGAGACCGACCCCCACCTTTCTACAACCTCCTTTCAAGTAGTTGTAGAAAGCAATAAGGTCTCCCTTGAACCTCCTTTTCTCCAGGCTAAACAACCCCAGTTCCCTCAGCTTCTCCTCACCGAACTTGCTCTCCATACCCCTCACCAGCTTCGTTGCCCTTCTCTGGACATGCTCCAGCACCTCAATGTCTTTCTTATAGTGAGGGGCCCAAAAATGAACACAGTATTCAAGGTCTGGCATCACCAGTGCCAAGTACATCAGGACAATCACTGCCCTGTCCCTGCTGGCCACACTATTTTTGATACAAGCCAAGATGTTTTTGGCCTTCTTGGTTACCTGGGCACACTGCTGGCTCATATTCAGCTGGCTGTCAACCAACACCCTCAGGTCTTTTTCTGCTGGGCAGCTTTCCAGCCACTCCTCCCCAAGCCTGTAGTGCTGCATGGGGTTGTTGTGACCCAAGTACAGGACCTGTCACTTGGCCTTGTTGAAGTTCATACCATTGGCCTCAGCCCATCGATCCAGCCTGTCCAGATGCCTTTGTAGAGCCTCCCTACCCACCAGCAGATTAACACTCCTGCCCAACTGGGTGTCATCTGCACACTCACCAAGGGCGCACTCAATCCCCTTGTCCAGATCATTGATAAAGATACTAAAGAGCACAGTCCCCAACACTGAGCCCTGGGGAACACCACTTGTGACCGGCCTCCAACTGGATTTAACTCCATCCACCACAACTCTCTGGGCCCAGCCATCCAGCCAGTTTTTTACCCAGTGAAGAGTGCACCTATCCTGGCCATGAGCAGCCAGTTTCTCCAGGAGAATGCTGTGGGAAATGGTGCTGAAGGCTTTACTAAAGTCTAGGTAGTCTATCTACAGCCTTTCCCTCATCCACTAAGAGGGTTACCTTGTCATAGAAGGAGATCAGGTTAGTCAAGCAGGATCTGCCTTTCATAAACCCATGCTGATTGGATGTGATCACCTGGTTGTCCTCTTCATGCCATGTGATGGCACTCAAGATGATCTGCTCCATAACCTTCCCTGGCACCAAGGTCAGACTGACAGGCTTGTAGTTCCCCAGATCCTTCTTCTGGCCCCTCCTGTAGATGGCCGTCACATTTGCTAACCTCCGGTCAACTGAGACCTCCCCAGTTAGCTAGGACAGCCAATAAATGATTTATGACTAAGCCCTCAGCTGCTCCCCACAAGGTGATAAGAGAAAATCAGACAAGCAGAGCTGACGTATCATTAGGCTGTAGGAGCAATTGCAGAGCAATTCTGCCACCACTTCTGAGCCAGCAAAAAGATGATGATGATGGGGAAGTTCAGAGACTGACAGACCTGTTCTTTAGGGCAGCTCCCTTTATAACTCTCATCTACACAGCCTAGTTTAGAAAAGAAGTGTACACTGTGAGAAACATTTTGACAACGAACTGCAAGAAACAAATGCTTACAATCTGTAAAGTCAGGCCACAGGGCTGAGGGATTTTTCAAAGCCTTAGACTCTTTTAGTCTGCTTGTGACAAGCAAGACACTACATCAGAGATCATTTCTCCTCCTGAGAATGAGAACCTAGAGGTTATTGATCTTCCTGTAAGACAGTTTCCAGAGAAGCTAGAAAGAGAAAAGCTCTAAAGGCTTCACCTTTGATATATTTTCTCAGGTCTGGCCCTGGCCCATTAAGAATTTCCCTCTCTTACATGGAGACAGTGGCCTTAGCACATTCAGACTCTGATGACTAAGCCTAGGACACAGGTTCAAGGGGCCCTGTACCGAGATTATGTCTTTTAAAACTTTGGCCGTGGTCACAGGACCATAGATTAGAATATTTTTTTTCCATTTGCAGCAGCTCCAAAGCTGTCATTTTTGTGGGGAGTTCACCAGCAAAAAGTTTCCCAAATGAAAGTTTTTGCAGTAATAAGCAATGATACAACTATTTATTTAATTTCCAGACCACAGCCTAGAAAAAAGGGTGCGTTTCCCATGTCAGTACCTTCTGTTTCTTGTGGTTGCTGATCCTGCTGTTACTGGAAATGATAACATGAATAGCCTTCTATATCAGGAGAGTAGGGAATGCCCTGTATCAAGATAAACTATACCTTGCCTAGCAATGACTCTTCAAGTAAATTATTAGGTGAAACTACAATCACAAGAGATGTTTAGAAATACATTCACCAAACATTGGCTATGGCTTCTTTGATTCCATCTCTGATCTTACAGAAACTTGCATGCAATTGTTAGAACATCCAAATACCATAAAAGCATTTCCCTTTCCTGAAACAAATGCATAAATGTATAAATATATAAATAAAACCTATAGTCAAGTTATAATATTTAGTAGGCTAACTCTGCAAACACGAATAGTACTTACCTTAACCTGGAGCTTTTATGTTTAATTCTTCTTACTTCCTCTCCTCTTTTATATATTGGCATTCCTTCTGGAAATCTTTCCACTTTGCTGAATTCTTGCTGTATCTTACAACATCTACAGTACTCAAGAGAGAACATGGGTTGCAGCAGGGAACTGCTTTTGAGAAGGATTCCTGAAGTCAGGCTGTGTGCAGTGCTACAACGTTTGCTGAAGTACCTTTTTATAAAAAGCAAATATTTATAAACATGATGTCCTCTGCTGTTGCCCAGCATGAAGTACCTGCAATATCTCAAATGTGATATGAACAGTTAGACTAGGGTGACTCACACTGAAGGGATTAAAAGGTGTAGACACAGCAGAACCAGAGCAAACAAACCTGTCGAGACTGATTCCTGCAGTATCTACATGTATATAAAATATTTTGCAGGAGAACAGAAGAAGTGAAAGAAAGTCTTAATTCTATATACAGAGTTGACCATGAGAGATAACGATGAGATAATAAACATGGAGTTATTTTGTTGCTATTGCACTGGCTTGCAAAGGTGGTTTTTTTTTCTTGCTTGTTTTCACTATCACATTTGAGGGGAAAAAGATAGCAAAGGAGTAAAAAGTATTTTCAGGAACATGGCTAATGTACTGCAGGGAAGCTTTTGCCAGGGGAACAACTAATGAAACAGCCCTATGGGCTCCAATGCTTCTATATCTTCAGGATACAGGCAAAACCAAAAAAAAAAGCCAAACACAAATCTCAGTAAATTCAGTGACTGAGAGTTAAGGATTTATAGCAAAAGGGAGGACGCCTGCAGAGCAGCTTTAGTACGCACACAGGTTCTCAACACACACCCAACAAGGGGGGCTGCCTGTCACTCAGCTGCCATCACTGTAGCCCTCTGTTAAATTAGTGACTCCTTTCATTACAGCTGCATTGTGGAGCCAGCTGCAATGTGATGCTAGCACTGTAACAGGCTGAAGAAATGAAGCCAGGTGCTAATGATACACAAAAAGCTATTCTAATGCAGTTGATAAGAAACCCGGTGAACCAGATATGTTGGAGATTGGACTTTGCATAGTTTTGATGCAACAGCTACAAAAACAATTAAAAACAAAAGGGTTGTGATCTCAGAAACCAAAGGAAATAATCCAGATTGTAAGAAAGAATGCTGGAGGGCAAACCAGAAAACACACATAGCTAGAAAGGTAAACATATTTGCAACACCACCGCAGACATGTCCAACAGGGCAGCGGGGTCAGCCTTTACAACATGGAATTCACCTCAGCTGCTGCCCAGCACACAGTTTTCACAACATGTATATTGCAGACAGCTTTGCGTACAGCAAAAGAAACCTTACTTCAACACTTGAATAATGTAAATCGAAATCTGCTTTCACAGCTACTTTGAAATAAATCTGAAATAATTTGTCAAAAGTCACTGTAATTATTCGAGGTTTGTGTGGCTGTCAAACAATTCATGATGTATGAGGTTTAGGTCATTTTTCCTGTCATCAAGGACAAGCCTAAGCTTTTAGAGAGAATTCATTTCTCTTTTCTCCATTAGGTATGTAAAATAAAGTTTAATTATGTATGTAGATTCATCCTAGTCTGAGCTGGTTGAGTTTTAATTTATTTTAATACTTTCACGAAGAGTGGGTCAAATTTACCTGCTCTTTCATGGGGTCAGATGGGTACAACTGGGAGCAGAAGCTGGCCCAGCAGGTAACTTAGACTGATATTTATGACATCCTAATTTGCCCTGCTCATGCTACGGCTGCATTGCAGCTGCTTGAAAGCTCTATCTCTCGAATAATTACAACCCCGGAAAGCCTCTTACTCAGCTAATTTATATGTGCTTTTTCCTATTGGCTTCAACAGCACCAATAAAATCTTGTCTCCACTGTGCAAAACAGCACAGCATAGAGCTTGGCCCGCTGCCAGGGCAGAGGAGACTCATTAGCTGGGCTGCAGCGTCAACCCAATACTTCTCTGCTGCTCCTGGCCCAGCTTCGCATCGCGGATGATCATTGCTCTGCACCCCACAGACAGCTCAACTCGGTCAGCGCAGCGCAAGATCACCTCTGCTGGGGGTCCTGCTCTGGGGTCTCCAGGAGAAGGCTGAAGCTTGTTGAATCCAAAGTATCCAGCTCCTAAATTTCAGGCAGGGTTGTGTCTGAACTGATTTATGCCTTGTATATATTTGTTTTCATGTAATGGCATCTGTGTATTTTCTGTCTTCGATTAAGCATAATTACCAGATGAATTCATGTATGACAATATGATTGTTTAGCTTTGAAGCCTACAATTGTGGCAGTCCTCATATGCATTTAATCTTCAGCACTCTGTAAAGTACATTAGTAATAGTTAGGAATGCTTCCTTTTGCCACAGATGCCTGTCTTCAAGTGTCTGTTTTTATCTTAGTGTGGGACTGGAAAAAATCCAGGATGTTTCTTGTTAATTGTAACACTAATTTGTTTAAGGTTAGAGTCAGCCTTCCTTCAATTTTTGTGCATTTTTCTAAGCAAATCAAAACTTTGGTGGACCCCCAAAGACATTCCCTTCACTGTGTGGAAGCCAGGCTGTCCTCTTTGTGCACGAGTGGTCTAAGTATGATCTGTTAGGGGAAGGGTGGCACCACTGCCGCTTGCGAGATTTTCAATGAAAACAGTGAGTTTGTTGCACATACTTAAATACATGGCCTTTGCGTTCAGGGAATGGCTTCTAGCTCAAATCCTCATTTTGTCTCAAACAGAGATGGATCTCGGCAACTTTGGTGAGCTCAGCTACATCTAAGTGAAGTCTCTGTGTCATCCCATTAGAGGCACCAAAATCAGGACTGGGAACTGCAGACCCAGGAAGAGACACCAACCTTCCTTTGTGGATGTGGTCCTTTGTGCTTCTCACTGGAGTTTGCTGCTATTAGAGTCAACTATCTATTTGTGTCTGTCCTTCCAGAAAACGTTGAAATGTGATGGGATCATTTCTTAATCCTCTGCAAAGCCCAGCACTCCCTTGAATAGTTCGTTTTCTCAATTTAGTTGTATAAAGACTATGAGCCCTAGATGGAACAATAACACATCTGGCTACATAGTACATGCCAGTGATTTGTCAAAATCAATATGGACACTGAAGACTAATACATTTACACAAGCACTTTGATTGACTTCACATTACTTGCTTCAGCTTTCCTCTTTAAATTGTCTAGTGGAACACAGCAAAAACTAGGAGTAAAACTGTCTTGTACTACATTAGAGTATGTCACGTTCAAGGACTGAGTATCTACAGCAGTGATTATAAGATTGAAAGGAGGAGTGGCAGAGGTCATCTTCATATTGCTTGAGACTATCTGGAGTGCAATTTGAATGGCAAAAAAATTACATATCAAATAGCACGCTCTTTTCTCCCTATAATCATATTATTTCCTGTCACTTAACTAGCTGCATTTAGCTACACGTTCTATTTTTACTGAGATGCCTTATAATTGAAACTCACATCCTTCTATGTAATTTTTAAAGATGATGACTGCTATTGCAGTGAATGAGACATAATGGTATATGCTCAAATTTTATAGTGCAGTAATGCTAGATTTCATTAATAAAAGAACTACTTTATTGGAAATAACTTCTGCAGTTACAATGAGAGTGCAGGTAATGGGATTCTGAGAGATTTGAATCATCAGCTATGCAAGTTACTGTCATTCATTAGTAGAGCAGCTAGAAGATGGGGAAGTAGTTGCATGTGCAAGCTAGACTGGCAAAGAATTTTCTACTATGATATTAACCCTTCACTGTCATGCAGGCCATGTCACTTCCCACACACACAGCAAAGAAGGATATGGTTTGGCCTATAAAAGCCTTTTTTGCCTTGTCTCACAAAAAGTGGTTTCACACATACACGAGGTTAGCCTGTGGCTAAAAGGGAGCTCCATCCATCCGAGCTGCAGCAGAGCCCATGGACAGTGTTGACACAAGGCTGTTTTGTGGCAACTCAGAAAGTGCAGACTAAAGCTGTGCCTGTCATCCAGCTACAGACCATTTCTCTCCAGGATCCAAGAATGACTGAAAACATAACTATGTGTTTGCTAAGAGTAAAGTCAGCCTTTAAAGTTTTTTCACTGTTTCTTTAGGCATGTATTAGTGAGTGATTTATCAAAATACTAAGTTGGTGGTTTTACAAACTTGTGATAAATCAGCACTGAACATATTTTTTTATCAGTAAACATTTCATCCAATCCAAAGTCCAGCTGGAACTTTGGCCACAGTCTCTCTCAAGGCTATGAAACAAAAGAGCCAGGGTTATATAAACACCTCGGGTCTCAGATGCCCACACATTTGCAGGTGGGGACTTTTGAGACACCACAGGGTATCCAAAACATCCATATGGGGCTTGTAAAGATGGCGCATGATTCATAGGAGACACACACCCTCTTGGTATGTTAGATGGAGTCCAGGATATGCATCTCCAACAGCTTTGAACTGACCTGCAGGGACTATCAAAGGAGGCGACTTGGGACAAAACAGCACCTGATAGCTATTTTCCTTCTTAGTGGAGCATCCCCAGCAGTTAACAAGCAGAGCAGTAAAACTACTACCAAATATAGCTGACCAAACATAGAGGGAACACAGAGTTTCTTGCTGATCTAGAACAGGATAAACATTAAAAGCTGTAGATCTGCGTTTTCTTAAGGGTTCTTAGGAGACGTTGAACACCTCCTCCTCTGCCACTTCAGTCTAGGAGAAATTCAGCATCTTTGGCTAGCAATAGTTTTGAGTTATCCTAAGATACAGCAATTCCCATGTGATTCACTGGGTCATCTCCAGGGTGGAGGCAGGAGACCCTCTGGCAAGGTAAACAGCAGGTAGGGGTGAGGTAGGCTCCAAGTAGGCAATTCCCTAGCAAGTCAGACCTGAGAGCTTCTCTGAGGCATGTGCAGCAATTGTCTGTGCTGTTCAGTGTGTGCTTCATAAAGATTCACCTTTTTTTTTTTTTTTTAGGAAGTGAATGACAAACTTCACCCCACACCCCTAATCTTGCTTTTTCAGCAGCCCATCCTTTTCAGCTGCACTTCAGTTGCAGAGGCTGGAGATGGAAGGTGTTAATTTGCTGAGCATCTTGTTTACAGATTCAGTGCAGAAATGCCATTCTACTGCAAATTGGTTCCGAGAGTGTTTTGGGTTTTTTTTAACTGTCACCCATGTGCAGTGATGCTGCAAGCCATCTATTAGAAGAGAAAAACACTGACATATATAATTAGCTGTATTCTGCATGGCTACTTTGTACAGATTTTGGGAAATGAGCATCAAACAGCAGCATTTGGCAATCCTCTGTGCTTACGAACTGTTTCTTACTAGATGTGACTCTATTCCCCTCAAATGTTTGCTGAGAGAAATTATTGCAATAATGAAGAATATTGGTTGTCTTTCTAACTGAAGAGGATTATTTTCTTTTTAAACCACTGTTGTCATCCTGACTGGCTTCAATTTTGCAGTTAATGTGGGTCACAGTGTTTGCCTTTTCCTTTCAACACTGCTGTCTTTATTTACACAGTTAATCACTGTTTTCAAACTATTTAATTATTTTGGAAAGCTTACATTCCATGGAATCATAGAATGGTTTAGGTTGGAAAAGACCTTAAAGATCATCTCATTCCAACTCCCTTGCCATGGGCAGGGACACCTCCCACTAGACCAGGTTGCTCAAAACCCCATTCAACCGGACCTTGAACATCTCCAGGGATGGGGCCTCCACAACTTCTCTGGGCATCCTGTTCCAGTGTCTCAGTAAAGAATTTCTTCCTAATATCTAATCTAATTCTACCTTCTTTCAGTTTAAAACCATTACACCTCATCCTATCGCTACACTCCCTGACAAAGAGCACCTCCCCATCTTTCCTGTAGGCCCCCTTTAGGTGCTGTAAGGCTGCTACAAGGTCTCCCTGGAGCCTTCTTTTCTCCAGACTGAACAGCCCCAACTTTCTCAGCCTGTCCTGACAGGAGAGGTGCTCCAGCCCTCTGATCATCTTTGTGGCCCTCCTCTGGACTCACTCCATCAGGTCCATGTCCTTCTTATGTTGAAGGCTCCAGAGCTCGACGCAGTACTCCAGGTGGGGTCTCACGAGAGCAGAGTAGAGGGCAGAATCACCTCCCTCAACCTGCTGGCCACGCTTCTTTTGATGCAGCCCAGGATGCAGTTGCCTTTCTGGGCTGCAAGCACACATTGCCGGCTTATGTTGAGCTTCTCATCAACCAACACTCCCAAGTCTTTCTTCTCACAGCTGCTTGTAATCCATTCTCTGCCCAGTCTGTATTTATGGTTGGGATTGCCCTGACCCATGTGCAAGTCCTTGCACTTGGCCTGGTTGAACTTCATGAGGTTCACACAGGCCCACCTCTCAGGCCTGTCAAGGTCCCTCTGGATGGTATCCCTTCCCTCCAATGCATCGACCACACCACACAGCTTGGTGTTGTCAGCAAACTTGCTGAGGGTGCACTCAATCCCACTGTCCATGTGACTGACAAAGATGTTAAACAGTGCCGGTCCCAATACTGACCCCTGAGGAACACCTCTCGTCACTGGTCTCAACTTGACCATCAATCCATTGACTGCTACTCTGAGTGCAACTATCCAGCCAATTCCTTATTCACCGAGTGGTTCATCCATCGAATTCATGTCTCTCCAATTTAGAGAGACCATTTTAGAGACACCATTCATTCTCCAATTTAGAGAGACCATTCCACCATGCATATATTTCCTTCACTGCTTTAGCTTTGAAGGAGGCACAAGAGAGGTGTCAGGCCTGGCCTGCCAAAGCCAATGACTAGGTGTACTCAGGAAATCCTCTGGCACATCCGCCTCCTCCTGCCGCATCCCCAAGTATGACAGTGCTGAGGAAGCTGGAGACAGAAGGGATGCAGAGGGTGGGTTCTGGCTCCAGATTCAGCCACCTAAACATAGACATCTACAATGTAGGTGTCTGCTTTGAACAAGGTATCCAAATTTCCATCACAGCTCGTGGAGACCTAGGATTCAATTCATTTGCCTAAACATTGGAGTTTAGTTTTGAGACACCCGGGGATAGCCACAATTTTTGAATGGTTATAGCTCTTATGAATCAGGACCTATGGGTGACCTTCTGAAGTAGCATTTAGAAGCCAGATGGAATACCCCAGGTCTCAAATGATAATAGACGCTCTAGACCCTCACTAACACCTAAAGGAGGCTTAGACATCTTGTCACCATGTAGTACCCTAAACTGTAAAAACATTTAGATGTGTGATTCTGAAAACTATTCAAACTTACTAGTGAGGGAACAGATAAAAATGGCATTAAAAAAAGCTCACTGAAAAGAAGACATACATTTACCATTGACAATTCTTGCCTTTTTTTATTGTTATTACAATACCTATTATTTTTTAAAAACTAAGGAAGAAAGGAAGAAAGAAAGAAAAGGAAATATGTCTACCAAAGACATGGTGTGTGGGAACTCATTAAGCTGTCTCCAAAAACTTGGTAGGTGTCCACAGCACAGCATGGAGCCATTTAAGATACTAATTAGTGTCCCAGCATTGGTATAAACCTGTCATTCTAGCACCAACATGAACCAAATCTGGTACTGGACCTTAATCTGAGGATCTCTGCACCATGATATATCGTTTCACGTAGACTAATCCTAATAAACTCCCTGTATTAAGGTTTATGATGTCATGATCTAAGAAAGAAATGGAAGCTACTCAATTTTTTATTGCTTAGTCTTAGCAGTATTTTGAACATTTGACTGAAAGTCCTTGCATCCATTCTGCCCTTAAGCTCAATGAATTTGAATTGCAACTGTGGAAATCCAGACAGACCTTGATTGAATAAAAATGAATAAGAATTCAGCATGTACTTAGTGCTTTCCATGCACTTTTCATTAGTGTGTGAGTGCATAGACTTTCAAATGATTTCTACATAATTTGGGGGATAAGAAAAATAATTGTAAAGAATCAGACAAAGCTTTTAGGCTTTATCCATATGAACATGAAGCCTGTGTTTATAACTAAGGAAAACATACCACAGACACAGCACAGATTCTACATCCCTCACTGCTAGGTGTGCATATTATGCACATTAACATTATCTGGTATACTTTCTACATGTTTAGTATTGTATAGCTTCAGATTAGTCCATTAATATTTTGTTCACTATGCAGTGATTTGTGATACACTTCCTTCACAAAATGAAAGACCACGTAGGAAGAAAGCAGCATTACACCCCACTGAGTCCTGTTCACATTACAGTCCCCTGTGGCTTAGGTGCTAAGAACAGTCACTACAGCAAAGCGTGTGGAACTCCTCTTACAGCACAGTCATGCCGTCTGGGGCCCCTGTGAACTGTATCCTATATTTTAATACATAGACATATACGGATTAATGGTATTTGCCTTGAAAGAGTAGCGACACCAAGTTCTTCTCACTCAGTGGGAGATGTTAGCCTCCTCTCTAACATGTCTGTAGGACTGACAGTGTCTGTTCTTTGAGAGACAGATTGAGTAGGATTCAGCTCCATGTTTGGACTCTGAAATATATGTGTCTGTGTGTAAATGCCTACTGTATCTGAGATAGTCAATGGAGATTTGAGAGCCAGGGCACACTGTCCAGTAACCTAAACATAGGTCTTGAGACAGCTAGGCACCTACTGCCATTTCAGACATCCTAGATTGTTCAGGACAGCAATACAAGGATGGCAAATATTACACTGGATATAGAGACCTCATCCACTCAGACAAAAGATACAGGCTGGAAATAAGTGTTTTATCCATTATACCCCGCCGTCAGGCTGTGAGCTGACCAACAGCTTCATATATGGTTCATATGTAAAAAATCCTGGTAAGGAGGTTTTTATTTTCTGGGAACTTTGGCTTTTGATTTCACAGCAATAACTAACAGGTCCTCAAGTACTGAGATATTTGTTCTCTGTTCTGTTTTTCTTTTCTTAGATTATAGAAGGAAGCCCTGACGGAGCACTCCTTAAGGACTTGGTCTTTATACATGTAAATTGCTGACTGTTCTGGCCACAGTCCAGAGAAACACTTAAGTACATGCTTAAGTTTTGCATTTCCTCCATAGGTATGGCAAGATGCCATTAACAATGTTATGCGCTTTATGTACATGGAAGCTCCCCTAGAAACAGTAAGACGCTTTAAACACACATCCCTGAGCTGCAGCTAGGGAGCAATCATCACATCTCCAGACAGAAGGTTATGAAGTTAACATGCATCTTTGAATTCCCTGGATTCCAAAGGTGTTTGGGTACCACTGTGATCCTCAGAGAAAACCATAAGGATACAGGGGTGGCTCTATTGTGGACCCACGTAAAATCCCATTTTCTGTCAATCTCTACAGTGATGGATAATTGCTAAAAAAACATGAACGCCTTAGGAGAACACAAATTTTCTGTTCAACCCAAGGCTTCATCTGTCTAGCAAATGCCCTCCAAAGACCACCTTCTTTGAGGCTTTAAGGCCACTTTACATCTACTTGACTCTAGTTTTCTGTTTCTTGAGCTCACCTACTCTTCTCTGGGACCTGGATACACTTCAGCACTTGCAGTGTCCTTTAGGCAATGAGCTCCATGACAGCTTGCATGGAGTACCTCCTCTGTTCAACCCTACCTCCTGTTTGATTCTTCTGTCTTTAGACATAGCTCTTCACCCCTTGGCAGCTCAATCCCACTAGTACAGAGGGCTCTCTAGTGATTTCTGGGAAAGGAAGAATGTTGCTGCAAGGCTGGCAACATATTAAACTAAACCATACATGTACATCAAAGGAAAAATATTCATGCCTTTGTTCAGTTCAAATGCAAAAATATAGAGCATTTTCCCTGCTTCCTTATGAATCTCATCAACAATTTCATACAAGTACTGGCTGAGTCAAATGCCAGCAGAAATAAAAAGGACTCAATGCATGAAAGAAGAGGATCATTCTTTGTTTAGGTTGAGGGGGGAGAACTGTGTGATTGCAATTAATATTAGTTTTGAGCAACGCAGAAAAGCCTCATGGCCATATATACTGAAAAGCAGCATTTTCAACTTCTTTGATGTTTTCCCAAGGAGAAGAAGGTGGCCAGAAGAGGAGAAATACATTTTATATTTCCCGGTATCTTCCTTTTATTATTTGAAATATTTTTTAAGCAGTATGTTCATGGTATGCTAGTAGGTTGCTTATCAGATACTCAGACACTGAATAGTAAAGTTTGCAAAGGCACAAGTGCACAGGCTGATCACCTGATGAACAGTGGGAATTTTAGTATCCCCTTAGAACTAATATTAGCAGTACTGGCAACCTGCAAAATGCTGTTATAAATTTCCCAGATGGACTGCATTTCAACATCTGTATCTACAGGGTCTTGTATCTACAAGATATGAAGTCTGTACTGGGATGAAATTACCTGTAAAAATAGTTTAATTTTGTAAGAAACACTAAAGTAAATTCACCATCCTTCTGCTACCCTGAGAGATCATCAGAAGAACTGGGACAGGTTGGTTCATAACTTAATCCTCATTTTCATCCAAACCTACATTATGGATTCATCTGGAACAAGCTTTCCAAAGGAGAATCGTGGCCTGTGTTCATTTTAGTAAAGATCTGAATCTGACATTTCTAACAGAGAACTGAACTAACACAGGAAACCAAATGTCCTCAGTGCCGTCAATCTATGTATCACATCGAGCACTGACTGAGAGGAGCTAAAGCTAACCAAGGTGTTCTCACAAATACTTAGGCCTCACCATGGTGTGGCCACCAGATATAAAAAACAGGGTCTGGGAGGGGAACAGGGAGGACGGGGTGGTATTTGACTCCAAAAACCTCTTGTTATGTGATAAAGGCCATGAAAAAAAAAAATGTAATGCATTGTGGAAAACACAGTCAAGAGAGATCTCGTGATTAAACTGAACTGTTTTTTCCAAGATGCTAAAACAGGAAGAGTAGAAGAGTAGCTGTAGATAAGCCATATCAGCTATATTCAGAGACTCTGACTTGCAAATTATTTAAAAATTGAGGGGATAGAGACTCAAGGCAGATGAAAGAAGCAGAGCATGACCTCTTTTGTTGTAGCTTAGTGAAGCAATAAAAGTAGCAACTGATACACCCATTTACCTAGCAGAGAAGATTTTTAGAGCTATTTGCAGATAAAAGTGCTAATTAGGTAACTGGGCCAGACAGAATTATTCCCAAACCTCTTTCTGTTTTATTAATGTTTCTGTGTTGATACTTTTCTGTTCTCTTTATGGAGATGCTATAAAGTGAAGCAGATGCTTTGCATGCTCATTGTTGTTAATGAGCACTGACAGACATACTTTCTAGTTCCTTTCCTTCTTCTCTTTAGCATTCTTCAGTGACAATGTTTTGTTTCAACAATATGAGTGACTGATGTTTATATTAGTACCTTAATTCATTACGACGTTTTAGTAATGAAAATATATGTATTTTTTTCTTGACATTGTAAAATGACAACTGGAAGGTTGTCATTTCTAGAATGTAAGGTAAGGTCGCTGGGTATGATTGACCACTAAATTATTCAAGCAAAAGATATGTTCTGATAGGACTAACTACTGAAGAAAAGAGTAACTAAAACGTGTATATATGCAGGTATAAAAAGGTTGTGTAAATTATTTGATAGAGTAGACAGTGTTTGATGCTTGGCAGGAAATTAATTTCTGCACAGGCACTTGCTGTGACAGCAAAGTGATATGACAGCTCCTGGAGAATATCCAGCTAATTACTGTATCTTCCCTTGCCTTGTTGTTGTTTTGTTTTTCTTTTTTCTTTACTGTAAACCATGGACAGAAAGGTGGAAATCCATACTCCAGCTGCTGTGAGAAATAGCTGTGCAAAACAACTGTGAAACCCCTTCATATAGGCATGAAAAATGTTTGGACCCAGCGAAATGCAGAATTTCAAATCATGGACTCAGATCAGTACAACTACTGAAATATTTCCTCGATGTTAGCAATCAAAAACTAGATTTTGAGGTTGGAAAGTCTCTTCCCTCTGCACCACTGTTAAACTGTACTTCTTGAATGCTAGCAGGCCACGATATGCTAGCTGCTGTTCCAATACGATATAATGCACAGCCTCTCCTCCACCAAGTTAACACATGCACATTCAGAAAAGCACTTTCAGGAGCTGGGCTTGTGAAAGCTGGGAGGTTTCTGCTGCTGTTAGGAATGAGTGCTGAGCTGGGGAGAAAGAGCCAGAGTGGAAACAAAGACTTAAAAGTCTCCTCTGTCCCAGGAGGTAGCAACCAGTCTGGGAGCTACAGTCGGCAAAATACTGGATTAGACAGCTTTTCCAGAAAGAAGGGAAGAGGTCTTTCTCCAACTAGAAGTTTTATGAGAACCACACTTTACGTGCTGTGACTTCAGGAAGTCCATAACCACTACTGATTTGGGCTGGTTCCTTCTAGATCCCACAGCAGAAGTGCACATCAAGGAGTCGCATGGAGGAAAGGCAAGGGCCTTGTGCAAGAAATCTGATACAGATCATTGTGTGTTGAAAGGAAAATATAAAAGGAAGCACAAAGACTGTTAAGATAAGAACAGAAGATGAAATACAAACCTGGATATATTTTCCTACCCTAATGAAGCTTCATTCTTCCTGACTAGAGAAAGTAATCTCATCAACTGTGAATTTGGTTGTCTAAGATTACCCTTTTTTCCCTTGAATTGATTTTGCTTTCTTTCAGTTGTCATTGTGGAATATAATAATTTTGGTATTGCAAATACCTTGAAATGAGAATTTTCTGAAAAAAGCTGGGATTTGGGATGGGGTGGAGGAAGGGCAGCACAGGGAATTATTTAGAAAAATGTCTGGTAGAAAATAAAAAACCCACAAAAACATGTAATTATGCCAAGCCAGACATTTTCTGATGGAACACCTTTAAGAAATATAAAAGGAAATATAAAATAAGTAGGGAAGAATAAGGAAATATAAAAAAAATAAAAGCAAAGCAAATATAAAATAAAGCAAATAACAAGAAAGGTTACCTATACTTTTTTTGCACGAAGGGATGAGCAATCCATTCGAGTCTACCAGACAAATCAATGCAGAGTCATACATAGCCTATCTGAGTAACAGATTCATCCTGATTCTGCTAGACAGCTCTCAGCTGTCAACCCAATGAGATGGTGAGATCCACTGCGACCCCACAACCCCTCCTGCAATGCTGCACAGCAGCACTGCCCTGGAGGCGGGTGGAGGATACCCAGGGTAAGTGTGTACTGGCACAGCGCAGGGCAGGCTCGCCCAGCAGCCCCATTGCCAGCCAACAAGGACGTGCTCAGCTTTGTATGGAGCCTGAAATCTGGAGCTCTCCAGAGGTGTGCTCAACATCTGGAAGAAAGCACAGCACCTTTTCCATTTTATTTGGGAAGTCTAAGCTTGATGATGACAAGTGTGCCAGGTGAACCAGCGTTGCCTGCAGGAACCTCAGATCCAGTTGGCTGTGCTGATGTTCCAAGCAATTAAAGGCTATATATATATGGACAGAACAAAGTCAAACAATTTACACACATGCTCTCAGATATATTCATTCCCTCTTGCTATCTACATCCTCTGCAGTTATTCCACTTTATTCCCCTTTTCTGCAGCATAAATCACTTTGGCAGCTTTCTTTCAATTCCCACCAAGACAGATATTTAAATCATTTTCTGCACAGGGGTGAGCTTTGCAGGGAAATCAGAGTAGGAGATAGCCTCTGATCCCGAGATATGGGCAAAAAGTCTCTGAAGGAGAGTTTACAGCTATTCATGAAAATGGAAGATCACATGAATTTCCCAAATTTTCTGCCTGGGGGAAGTTAACAGGAAACCACAGACAGACCCAACTTGCTTGCTCCAGGGGTAACTGAAAAAGCTGAAGTTCAGACCACTGATGTCAGCCTCACAACTACTAAGCTCAGGGTTTTCAAAAGAGTAACCCCATTATAGCTCTTTGGAGGTATCTCATTGACTTCTAACATTGCTTGTGCATCCTGACAAAGAGGAATGGGAGGCTCATTAAGCTTCCTCAGGCTTACAGCAAGGAGTCCATTTCTAAGTTTCTCAGTTCCATGATATATTTGCTCTGAAAGCACGAAAGTCTAAAAGAAGAAAAATTAAATATTTTCTGTTAAATTGTTTAATTTGCTGTTACAATTGGGTCAGCAGCTACCACTTGCTTTTACTGAGAGAACATACAGTTTTCTAATCACTGAAGCATAACCGTAGCACAAATGATTTGGTTATAGCTATGAACCAATGTCTTAAAACCAAAAATAGAACACAGAACTAAAATCAAAGATGAGTGAGAATTTAAATTAATCTAGAGAGAAGAAAAACAGTTAGTCTAGGAGGTACCTAAGGTGAATACAAAGTCAGGTTCCCAAAAGGAAAATCTAGATCCAAACAGAAGTGCCCCATCCAAAAGTATTCTCCTAGTTCTTTCCCTGGAGGGTTTTGCAGCCATTAGACACCTTGCCTCCCGATCCAAAATGTCTCTGCAGCCTGCTGGACTAAAAATGGCCCACAGTCATCATCTGTCAGACACTTAGCTCCTGCTAAACCCCTTGAGGAACCAGAAACTAAACTATGTGATACCTAAGCCCACTGGAGGAAACCAATCCAATAAAGCACGTTTCGTTCACATGTAACACATGAAAGGATCAACCTCCTCATTAGCACAGTGAAAACTGCTTTCATTTTTAAATACACTCTGAAGAGATGTCCTGACTGATGGTAATGACCACCCTTATCCTCATTTTAGCACGAGCTGAATGGTTAGAGTGCTTGCACAGGGAGGGGGAGATTTGGTCTCAAGGCCTGCTCAGCCTGGGGAATGAGACTCGTATCTCTCCTTCTCTAACTTTCCTTTGACTGGAAAAGTCCCAGTTCAAATTCCCTAAAACTGCAGAAAAAGGGAATCTGAGCTCCCAGCTTCCTAGATAACTAAACAAAATTGGTGGTGCGGTCACCAGAGGCTGTCTCATCTCTCCCCACAAGCCAGTGAATGCCAGGGCCACCATTCCAGGGTATACCTCACTCTCCATGTTCCTGCAGCCTTTGGACTCGGAGTCCGTTCTCCGATCTAGCACCCAAAAACTAAAGTGGGGCACCACCTAAGAGGCTGCATGCCCTTGAACCGAGGAGGTACTGTTTTGTTACTTGGGAATATTTCCTCTCAGTGGTTGTTTTCAATTATTATATCTATTCTGGCTTTACATGATCACTATCATATAGTCTAAAACAACATGTAAATTATTTTCTACTAAGTATTAGCTTCTGTTAAGTAATTAGCCAGCAACTATTAGTGCCATCCAGGCAAGCTAAAAGCAAAGCAAGCAGACATCTTTTTCTACATTAATTTGGAAAGTTTTATTTTAATGCCTAAGGACTGACAGAGTGTAAGTACTACCCAAAGATGTTCATTATACAATTTTTCAACAAGTGAAAAGTTCCTGAAGACCTGAAATGTGTTAAGCATAAAGAGAGTTTGCTGGGTGGATAAAATGATAGTGCTGGTTTATTTAACAATCTAAAATCAAAGTGGTGAAGACAGATTTTAGCTCAGCTGAGAAGAGCTAAACTGAAAGTTAACCAAAGATAAATTTCCCTACACAAATCTTTCTTTTCTGAAGCACTCACTTGCCCAATTCTCTGTAATTCTTGTAAATCCATGTCATCAATATATCTTGTTAAACCCATATTGTGATTGACTGCTTCTATAAAGCTACGTGCTTCTTTGCAGGCTGATTCTGATTACTGGGAATGAAGTACAATCGGTTCAGAGCTGCGTTTTTCAAATCTGTTGCATGCTTTCGAAACAACATACAGGTGGCTGACAGGTTCACTTAATACTTCACTTATAGGCTTCTTATTCCACTGCATTCTAAGTAGTGTTTGATATATTTCATCAAAATGATGAGTAACATAATGTTGTTAGAACAAATTGTCCTTCATCAAATGTGCCACGTAATGAACAATGATGCTGCAGTCATATTTTTCATTAAGGTTATTCCACTGTTATGAGCAGAATGGAAGAGTAGAATGGAAGTTGTTTAGTCAGTCAGTTTGTGCCCTGCTAGTGACTTCTGTTAGTCACATCTCAATGCCTGTTTGCCCTCAAAAAAAAATCCTACTGTTCCTTCACATCTGTGTTCCCATATTACCACAAGGCCTCTGCTGACACTGGGGTCTCCTTGCCCTCTGCTACACTCACACCTATCACAAGAACGTCGCAGAGGCTGATCCAGCAGGGGTTCTGCCTGTTTCTGGGATAACACACTAGAAATAATTCCAAATGTGTGGGCTCTGAGAGCAGAGCAGAAGCACAGCAGTACCATCAGGGACTGTCCATCCCTGTTTCTGAGACTGGCCCTGTGTTTGCTCCGGTGAGGGCTGGATGCTGCCAGGGGTTCGTCTCTGGGAGGTGGTGTTTCAGCCCTTTCCTGGATCCAACACAAGGTTTTTGCTGCAAAGAACGTATGGTATAAAGCAATAAATAACATATATAAAAGAAAGGTGGAGTGACTCAAAGTCACAGAGCAGGCTACTCATCAAATCAGTACTAAAGCCCTTCTCACCCGACTCTCAGTCCATTTTAATATGCATTTTCCAAGGAGCTAGGATTCCTGTAGATCAGCCATAGTACCATGCAACTAATTCGATATGCCTAATTCTCCTTCATATGACATATTTTGGTCCTCACACCATCCTCCAGTCTTCTCATCCACGCAGGAAATCAGCTACCCTGTATGTCCCAGGCTTTCCTAAGTAATCAGCATTGCACATTGATTGTTGATTTACAAAATGATTGTAAATGGAGAATTTGACACCTACGTTCAACGAATTCTTGAAATCTGCTCTTCACAGGTGTTGCCAGTAAAGCAGCTTAAATCTTTAGTATGAGAAATTAACATAAATGTACTGGTGAATAAAACCAAATTAGATTTAGTTTAAATTGAATTATCTTTGAATAGATACTCACAAATAACTGCTTTTGCTTGTTTGCCCATTGTCACGTGTTGCTATTTCTTTAGGAAGTCAACAGAGTGCAGAAAGGGATATAAACAGACTGTCAGTCTTGGTGCGTGCAGGCCAAGGGAGCATAAAAATCTTTCTTTTTGCCACACTTTTACACAAATTTTTTCACTATTCTAAATGTCACTGAAGCTGTACTGAGAAATTATTCAATACAGTGGAACATCTTATTTCATGCTGTTTGATTTCTGCTGTGCGGTAATTTTACTATAGATTAATACCTTGGAAAAATGACTAGAGTTGTGTAGTTTGTTAGCTCTACCCCATTCAACACTGTGTGCTTAAAAAAGACCAGCTACTGTTTTATCCAACTATTGATTACTGGATAACAAATCAAATCACCCTCTATTTACATAACGTTGTCAGGTAAGTATATGATGGGCCACCAAGTAAGAGGTCTGAGATCAATACACTGATCAAACCACAATTATTGCTCAACAGGAGAGACCTCCAGAAGGTAAAGTGATGTCATAGTTGTACACCTCTGTACATGAAAAGTAAGGACCAGGTTAACAGCAGTGGTGCTCACTGGTTCATTAAAACATCTTTTGCATCTGCCTTTTGGCTAATAAGGGATTAGGTAGATCTGTAGGTTCCTAGCAATCCTTTTTTGAACAAAATTAATCTTTTCTGAAGGACCGATCCTAGCCTTGGTTGAAAGAAGCCAAGACTGCTACTGTCTTCTCTGTACCACCACATACTTATTGCCAGATTGAATTTGGGTTCATTTTTCTGCACAACTTCAACTTACATAGGCACTCACCCAGGCCCACAAGAGAGTGGCTGTTTTCCACTGAAACTGAAAGGTCCCACAGCCCAAGCGAAGCAAGCCACTTAGCCTAACCCTCCATGGGCCTCCAGTTTTTCTCACTCTTCTGTTTTACTGCCTACTCACCCCTATAGAGTTGCTAGATCTCTTCTGGGCACCTCCTGAGCTTAGTCAGCTCCTTGTCTTTGAGAGACTGGCCTCAGCTAATGGGAACTACTCTGGACAGGCAGTATGGACAGGCACTATCTCAATTTGGGACTGTCAATCCATGACAGCCCCAAACAGTTTCTTGGAGAGACTTGTGCCTCTAACATCCTGACTTGTACCTCAGGACATGAGAAATATTTCCTGCAGAAAAGCACACAGTTTTGGTGGATTGCAACACATTTCTTTGTTTTGGATGCTTTGAACTGGAAAGAAAAACATACAGTTATTAAAAGCTAATGGCCACTCTATGGGTCCTGACTTTAAAGAATGTGAATGTGACCAGAATGCACCAGAGGGGGCCAGCGGTGTATGTGCAAGCCACCCTCCATACCTACACACCTACAAAGGAGTTCTCAAATATGTCTATTTCAAAAGTATTAGTGAGTGCAGGGCCCTAAGTTCTCCCTTGTGTCACCTGCAAAGACAATGTAGATGAGGCATGTACAAAGAGAGTAGGTAGGTCACCTTAGAAAATCTTACATGAGGATACAGAAAATATATTTGAGCTACAGTAACTTTGGGATTGCTTGAGAAAAATCCAGCCAACATTTAAGTTATGGAAACTGTTGCATTTTTACATGGCAACAGACCATCACTGCGGGTCTCTAAATACGGATTTATTAAAAAAAAAACGTGCCTTGTCTGGCTAACTTACAGATCAGAAGATCCAGTAGACAAGACGACACTATTGTATTGTGGGAACAATATACGCCTTTTTACCCAGACTCCCACTCATCTGCAGTAAGCATAAATTCGCTACAAATCAAAATTTGGTATTTTTACACAATAAATTCAAGTTTTTCTCATAGCCCTCTATTTCTCAACCAAGCGGAACAGTTCCACAGAGGAATGGTTCCGTATGGGTATTTCAAAAATATTAGAAAAACATTAATGTCTTGGAAAGCTTGAGGAGTCTGTGCCATAATAGTTGTTACTCAGCTTCCCCTTCACACTGCAAAATAGTTTCAGTATCATTCCCAGCACCTAGTACAAACAGTCACGGTTATAGTGCTGTTCACAGTCCTCCCACAGCCTCATCTGATGCGTTTTCTCTGCGGGAGGGTTGCGATGCTCATTATGGTACAATGGATACTTGTGGAGGGCTCATCATGTTGTAATGAGCATCTGGACAGGCGTGGGGAGAGGGATGCATTCCTGCTGCATGCGGGCAGCCATGGGGGGAAGGCTACACTTGGAGCTGTTGGCCCTGCTGTTGACACTGTTGATAGCATTTTCAATGGAAACATTGTTATTAACAAAATATTTTCTCCACCCTTCTTTATTTCTTGCGACTCAAGAGAGCTGGCAGTGAAATGGGGGAATTCCACTGCTCACATATTTTAAATGGTAAGAGAGATGATGTTTTCAAATGACCTTTCTGTAACACATTTTGAGAAGTTTGCCTTATGCTTCACTGCCGAGTCTGCATTTTTTAAAGACTGTATCCATGTACTCTGTATTGTTAAGGAATTTTTTTTCCTAGTGCAGTAGCTTTAAAAGACTTGTTTGTTTGCAAGTCTCTATACCAGTATTGGTCAATATTTTCCTCTAGTACTAAGAAATTCAAACACGATTGCATCTACCAACTTAGCATTAAGTAAAAGATAGTACAGAGAGAACTTTGAAATGGGAGGAATGCATGAAAAGGACAACTGCACTTCTGCACAATAGAAAATACCATACCAAATGAAGGACATCTGTAGCCCAAGTTACCTTGCCATCCATCTCTAAGGTAGAAAAATATTCCTTACATCTGGCCTCAAAAAGGACGTTCCAATTCAAGAAAAGTACTAATGAGCCTAGCCCAATATTGATGAAAAGAGTTATCTCAAACAAAAAGACTCATTTATTTTTCATATACTGTAAATAACTATCCTTTAAAAAATATATGCAACATTCATTTTTAAAAGCCTGTGATTGCCACCTTTACGATTTCCTTGTTGGCCGAGCTGACAAAACAGATAAAAGTTAGGAGAGAATCTAGCCATGTGTCACGTCCTTTTCTAATACAATAATCTCCGGCATTTCTCACTCTTTTAGTGCTCTGCACAGTTTATAGACAGCTCCAAGCTGGAATTGTGGGGAAGATGCCCTATTACTGTTATACCCAGTCTTCACTTAATGCAGCAGAGAGGTCGTGCATCCAAAATGGCATTCCACAATCTTTCTTGTAAAGGCTCTGCTACAACTGTCACATTGTAGCCACAATCATCATTAAAACTTCCTCTCAGGCTTACTGTTAAATGAATACACAAAATGTTTCTCTGATTAACTGTGCTTAGTCTGCTCATTTCAATAATCACACAGTCCCCTGCAGATACTTGCAGAGGAATGATGTAAAAGGATGGGATATAATTGAGTGGCCGGTAAACACATAATATCCTTTTAGAATAAAATCAGAGGTGTTTTGGAAGCACGTTAGCAACTCACCTGCAAGCATTTGTTTTGAAATTCTGCTGTCACCCCTTGTTGAAAACAGGGTATAAAAGTCTAATCTAGTACTGAAAGCATTTGAAATTGCATACACTCTGTTGGATTGCAATGATTTAACAGAGCAACTTAACGAATAACTGCGTCCATAGAACTGAAATTACGTGTAACTCATTACCAGTGTAACTTATCATTACAGTGGAATTTCACCAGAAATATGAATAGAGTTATGTTATTTTATTAGAAGACTTTTGTCATAAAACAGCTTGGATTCTTTTTTAATCAACTTTACACTGAGATTTTATATTTCTTTTATAGCAGAGTGCATGCCGGGCGGGGGTGGAAAGTCCCACAATCCCATACACATCCCAAAACTGGGGTTGAAATACTCTGATCAAGATACTGAACGCTGCACAAAGAGTACTTCTAATTGCATCTCTAAAGATCATATTTTCTTGGCTCCCCTCCTTCAACATAAAGTCAGTCTCACCAATTTAGGATACCAGCAACTGATCCTGATCAGGTAATCTCATATAACAAATACCACCGTAAAGGAAAGAGGAGAATCTCTGGCATTTTGCTGGGCTCCAGCTGCAGTTTTGCAAGAATCTGTAATGCTGCTATTCCTCAAGAATCATATTCCCACACTTACAGTTGTTTGTGAAAGCATTCTTTCTCTCTATTTGCCATCCTTCTGTTTAAATAACCACATGTGGATGTACGTGTATGTGTGCATGTATGTATGTATGTTTATGTAAAACCATTTGCAGCAGTATAGATGGCATAATTAGAAGTATCCTAGCATTTGTAATATTGCCAAATTTTGCAATATTGTCAAAATCGCATCCATTCATACAGAAGTTTTCCAAACAAAGCATCTATCTCAAGTTCCTTTATTTGCAAAAAATGTTGTGGCTTTTGCTACAGGGACCTTTCTTCACTGTTTTGGGGATAATGAAATATGGTGAATAAACAGATGAAAAACAAAGCCTTCAAAAATAATCAAAATGCTGACCTACTTAGCACAACGCAGGGAAGTTTGAATGCAGTCCCAGGACTGAGTATAGCTATTGCTTTTCATCAGGGAAGACAGCAGAAATTTCTGAGTATTCTGAGAAAAAATGAACTTCAGTTCTGGTCAATGCCTGCTAGGGGGGCCAGAGCCAAGAATCAAAGCTCACTGATCCTGCTGTCACTGGTGCGGGGTCCACCACACACTCCCTGAAGGGCAGCACCCCCAGCAAACTGGAGGATTTCCAGATATCTGGCAAAGGCAGCACAAGCTTGAGGGCAAGAGCAGCAATCTCATTCCCTACAGCTTGATGCCCCAGGCAGCTACCTACTTTGCTTATGCTCAGACCAGTTGTGCAGCATAAATGGGAGAAAGGAGAAGATGGATAACCTGACAAATTCATTAGATCTGACGTGCTCATCAGGACCTGCAAATAAGCAAGCCTTGCCTGAGGTCTAGCACTGAGTGGGAGACAGAGCTATTGTCAGTGCTGTATTGTGGCAGAAAGATTAAAAAAAGTATAAGGTCATGCTAAACTAATTCTTTTGGGGAGGAGGGGGGGCGTACAGCTATTTATTAAAAGAAATATTCAAGGCATAGGACTGCAAGGCAATAGTCCCAGTTCTACTGAAAGCATAGCAAAGAAATATAGCGGGACACGGGCAGTCCAGCAACTTATTGGAATGTGTTACAGACTTCTTTTTTTTCCCCAAAATGCTGGAAGAGCAGTTATATGGGAGTTTTTTCTATATTTGATTCTTCATGAGAGAGAGAAATGAGTTGAAAATGCAGATGGCAAAAGGCAACTTGTGCTCAAGGAGCCTCTCACCTCTCCTAGGAGGAGAAAGGGTAAAGCATGCACCATGGACGTCAAGCAAACGGACTTCCTGGTAATGGTGTGTACGTTACTACTTGCTTACAAGGAAGAGAAAGTAAGGCAGAGAGAAAGGAGCTCCCAATTTTGTGCCAGCTGCAAAGCAGGGAAGCAACCCCATTGATGGAACCAGCATCTCTAGCCTCTGCCTGCTGGGCACAGTCCGCTGGGACCGAGCAGTGAAGGTGGAGTCTTTCATGTGGAAACTGAGGTGCCTCATGCCATGTGACCCAGAAGACAGCCAAAAGCTGGCTCATATTCAAAGGCTCATCTGTAATTGCAAATCAGAGCAAATCTAGTTTGTAATCTTAGAAAATAAGCAAATTTTCTCCTGTCCTGGAGAGCAAGTTTTATTCAAGAAAACTTTACAGTCTTGTTTGAAGCTGAACTGGTCTTTCATTTGCAATGAGGGTAATTGAGTAGAAGAAACAAAGGCGTCGATTTATTCTTATACCTCCTGCTAGGTTTTTTCTTTGACTAGTCAGTTGTCTAAGTGTTAATGACATAGATGGTCCATGACTACTGCCAAGATTTTTCTTAATATTGTTGACAAGCTGAAGGGCAGCATGTTGTGTGGATAGTGGGTCAGGCTGAAAGAAATCTCAATTTCAGGTTTCCAATGCATATTTGTGTTGCAGCTATCAAGTTTGTAATTCAAGTTTGCCATTTAAAAGCAACAATGCCACATACATGATTTATCAAAGAAATGATAAATGGAATCGTTTTGGATCTTGAATAATGATGATGAAGAAGTAATGGAAATTACACTCTAAGAACCAAAATTGACCACTATTTTTGGTAGAGATGAAAAATAAACCTTTCTTTCTGTGTTAAGGGGCAGGAGGTACAGGATTTTATGGATACAATGGGAGAAGAGGCTTCATATTTTAAATATGGCATGCAACCAGCTCTGTTTACAATTAAGGCTATACCAGCTTTTTACCTTCAGCTACAACTTCCACAAATTATCCCTTCTTTCCCAAGTGGAGTTTGTCAGCAGTTGCAGTAAGATAACCAGATAATGTAAATCATACACTACCTCAAGAGCTTAAAACTTTTAAATATTTTCCCTTCCTTCCTATCTCTCCCCCAAAGGAACCATTTGTTTAAACTTATTAAAATCTGATTATTTTGTTGTTCCCTAACATTGAATGAAACTCAGGGAGGGACGTGAAACCAATATTCTGATCACCTAAGTGTGAAAAAAAAAATTGTTTCATTTTTTTGAGGGAACCTATTTGTGAGGAGTTTTCTATACATCTGTGAGCAGAGTTGCATGGCTCTGCTATCTTTTCCATGAATTCACTACATCATAAAATTTGGAACAAAAATGTGAGACTGGTACCCACAACTCATTTAGCAACCTGTCAAACTCCACCTTTTCATCAAACGGTTGTTCAGGAGCCTGAACTGTGATCTGAGGCAAAATAAATCTGTCACAGTATATCCCTTGTGAAATACACTCTAAAGATGTCTTACAAATAGAAACAAATGGTGATTTTCTCTCACCCCACAAGGACAGGGGGAAGAATCGCCTTCCTTGGGGACTAAGACATATTCAGGTATAACCTGAATGTTGAGACAGTCCCAGCAGAAAGTATAAAATAAGACACTGAGGAAATGTGTGGAAGTAAGGACGATGCACTGCTGTGTTTGGTGAATAAAAAGACTGAGGGAACTCTGGGCACAATGATGAAGTTGTAGATGCAGGGAGAGAGGGAGTTTTCATGGCTTATGAATAGAGTAGGAAATGATGAGAACTATCAAAAGCTGGCTGCACTGAGCAAGGGGCAATGAAGATACAGGCTGGCTATTGACCCAGAAGTTTGTCTGAACTTTATACCAGATGGGTAGCACACAGCACATAACAACAGACGACTCTCTCATTTATCCTTACACAGTATTGAGAGTGTAATCCACATTGATGCAAATCCACCATATTGTGAGTGGATGAAGGCCCTTCCTCACTTGGCAAAGCTGCTCCACATGCCCCCAGACACAGCTTCTGAGACATTCAGTCGAGTACTCAAAGGAGCATCACCAAATTTCATTGTACATTTCTATAAAGGAGGGATAGGGGTAAATAAGAGGCCATTTATTCACTTTTAACTTTGTCGTTCCTCATATGAGTGTTTGACATTGTAATTTCTCATGGTTTTATAACAACTTACAGTGAACACCATTAATCTGAGCACACCAGGTGAACACGATGTGATTGCAGTTTAACAGAGCCACATCACTCAAAAGCAACTCTGGTCATGCCAAACATTTATCTTTCCATGACACCATGTGTTTGCGCATACCACATCACCCGTGCTGTCTCAGCAGATAAATGCATTTCATGTTGCATTGGCAGTACTTTCACACTTCTTGCTTTGAAAATTCAGGCTGTCCCAGCACCATAGCCTGCCTCTGTTTTCTCCAAGAAAGGACAAAATTGAAGAAATCTAAAGTTATTAAAAGACTGTTGTGACTTTAATGTCTGGGATCTCCAGTTTAGAAACACAGGTTGCCCGTCCCACTTGGAAGAAGCAAGCAAGCACATATGCACAAAGAATCGCAACTATGATATTAAGCCTAAATCACAAAGAAATCTTGCCAGCATGGGCTTCAGACCCATGTAGTTTTTGTAGGGCTATTGATACAGAGTACTTTGCCTACAGGTGCCTTTATTGAGAGGGTTCATCTTGTAATACGTGGATGATCACGGTATCATTATACCTTTGTGTCCATTTAGAAATATATGGAGGATTCCCTAGCTCCTTGTTACTTCCATAGACTCCCACAACCACAGGGAAAAAAACCTCCATGTTTTGAGGAAAGAAAAAGGGTTTTCATCTCTCCTTTTTTAGACTATAATTTGTAGCTATTCAGGGGTTTGATATATTACCCATTCTAGCAGAACCAATCCCTGGTACCACACTAGAAAAAATAAGATAAAGAGGACCAAGGAGGTAAATCCTGTCACTTAAAACTTTCTTTCCAAAGACATGGCAGGCAGGAGTAGACAGATGTATATTTTACAATGTGCAAGAAAGAGAGTAATGAGTTCCTTATATGAGTCATATCTTGCCAGAAAATAGCCTACTTTCCACAGAAAAAAAATCCATCCAATTTTCCATCGACATTTGTATTGTACTGTTTTCCTATTGTAGGAATAGAAGAACTGGTCAAATAATAAATTGTTTGAATATCATTGTAGTTGTTTGCCAAATAGGACAGTTGATCCATAGTGCTCACCCACTGAAACCAAAATTTTGCAATTGCAAAATTTACTAAAAGCTAACTTAACCATGAAAAATAATGATGGTATTATGCTTGTTAATATTTGAAGCATTGCAACATAAAAATAAAAGCCTTTGAAGAAGTCCATGTTTACAAAACAAGTAGACAGAAAAGATGATTTTATTGTCCCCAAAACAATCTAATGAACAATGCTAAGGCTGGTTTTGGTGGTTTCTTACAGTATACAGCCACTATGACCAAAAAATCCTCCAGGTTTTGGGGTTTTTTTTGCATGCTTACATTTTCTAGACTCTAGTGTCTCTATGAGTGCTCAGTGTCATAACCCAGAAAGATCCTCTAACTGGGAGAGATATTGAGAGATTTCTACCATTTCAGACTACTCCACCACAGTTCATTTAAAGTGGACAGGACCAGACTGGACTTGGACTGGACCTGTGCTGACCTGCTAAAAATCCACTCTCACCCATAGTCATGCCAAACACCTTCCAGACGTTTCTATGTGATTGTTCTGCCCTAGCACTGGTGCCACATCAGCAACTTGAGGCTCCCCCCTTGGAATTACTGAACTCCAGTGATTTACTGAGACCTGTCCCCTAGAGCTCATGCACTGTCAACATCTAGGCTAACTACCTATCTGACCTTAATGCTCTGAATATATATCCTTCCAGAGGTGAATGCAGGGAGGTAGTCCTCTTAAAGGGCTGTAGCCACTGGAGTTGAGTAAATGCATTAATGAGTGCAGAACTGGTTACGTGACTGTACTTCCACAAGCAGTGGGGCATGGAGAGAGCCCTCTCTCACCGAGGAATCCCACTGAAGCCAGACAAAGTGAGAGTGTGAAAAGCTTCTGGCAGGAGGGAGGCAGCTTTCAAGCGTCTTTTGTGAAGCCATCTGCTCTTTGCTGATATCTATCAGAGCATTTATATACCTAAAATGAAAGATATTCTTGCAATTAAACCAACAGGGTTCACACTACTGTACAACAGTGATGTAATTAAGCATGTCTTGAGAAAAATTATTAAATATATATTTTTATATTTTACATTTATTCACACAGAAAAAAAATTATAAACTCTTTCCAAAAAACCAGTCAAGTAGTTCTTCCTTAAAAAGTTAATCCTCTGCAGCCATGCATGATCAGACGGACTCAGAATGCGTTCAAAAAACCCCATGCATTTATCTTGAAAGTCAAAATACATTAATTCGTAATTTTTTTCTTCTGTTATTTACTTCATGGATTCAAGGTCTTTAAGTTTCATATTTTAAAATCATTATCTTTAAACTTTCTTTAAAAATTTAATGCAAGTATTTTCATGCAATCTCATGATTCCAGTAGACTTGGCTTAAATAAAAGTATCAAATATCACAAAATTCAGCTGAAATCATTTTGCTTAACATTAAAGAAATAAAATCTTGACATGTTTTCTAGGGGAATCACTAGAATTGGGCTTGATGCATCCAGCACATACAGGAAAAATCAGAATTGAAGCTCTATCACTGAAAAAGTCCTGATAAATGTGCTCCTAAACAGGTCACTTCTACTGCAAGCTGAAACCTTGGCTCAAAGAAGAGGTAAAGACACTGAACTCTGCAGTCCATGTGAACTTGCTCTCTTTCCTGCCTGCAGTCTGGCTGCATTTTAGGCTCAGGGCAGCCACCCTGACCTTGAGAGTAACTGAGGTGCCCTTTGGGCTCTTGTACCCAACTTCATCTATGCCTGGTTCTTCCAGAATCTACAAGAAGCTTGGATTTACCCTACCAGACCAAAGCCTGGTCCTGAAAGGGTGGGAATAGCAGACTAGTAAACAGTTCTGGATTTCTGACTGGGTTTGGGCACATCCTTAGTGGGCAGACTAAAATTAAAGCCAGTTAAGGTGTTTTAAGCATATTAGTTATTTTTTTTTTAATGTTTTAAGGTGATCTCTCACAAACTGATAGATGAATTCTAAAATTAAGATACTTCTCTTAAAATAAGGTTATACTCTAAATCACTTTAGGAACAAAGGCACTCATGAATTTTATGTAAAAAATACATTTTTATTTTTATTTGTAAGGAACTTTGATATATATGTTTATTATTATTCACTTTTATCATCGTATCACCTCAAAGCCTCAGGATTAAGGCCCTGTTCGTACGGAGGGCACTAGTAAACCAAAAGGCAGAAGTCTTACAATTAGAGTATATGCACATCCCCTTGGAATGCATTATTGTCAATGGAATTGTCTAAGATACTAAAAGGAGCTTTGTTTACATTTAAATTTCTCTCTTTTCTTAAGCTGTTTGTTTAGAAATGGGTCACTTAGCCTAGCAGATGTTTCCTCAACACAACATATTTGTATCACAGATGAAGAAAACATTCCAACTTACTCCCTTGTTTTAGTAATTATAATTTAATAATCCATTTTATTTCTTTTTAAAGCAGACAGAACAATTAACTAAAAATGCCAGTTGTTCGTCTGTGTTTTTCCCCCACCTCAAATTTTTACAGATAAATAGCTATGGGGAATTTTAATTCTGTCCTAATAAAAAAATATAAAGTCCACGTGAATGTGCAGTTTCAAGCTACCAGAAAATATTCAGGAAACATCACTTAGCTGGTTTACGCACCAGAATGTAAATGAGGCCTCCTTTTTTTCCCTGCTACCAGTAAAGCTGAGGCATTCACCGCTTTCATTTCACTTCACCCCCTTTTTTTTTTTGGTTGCCATAGAAACTAGGGTGCCAGTCAGTCTGCAGAAGAGGCTGCCATTGCAGGTGGTTTGCAGATACTGTATTAATAAATGAAGAAATAAATAAATAAATAGGACCCACATTTTCCTCAGAAAGGCAGCAGTGAAAAGCACATCACTTTGCATTTATGTTGTTGGCTTGTGTAATTTGGCTACTGAGACTTTATAGAAAACATTTACTGCCTTAGAAAACAAGCATGCATGTATTTCCTGTACCTGGCAAGCCCATTGTGAATATTTACAGCCTTCTCTATAGCAATCAACTAAAATATTGAAACAACATAAACCAATTGAGTTGAAGAGAATGAATCCTAAAAAGAAAGGGAGAATAAGAGAGAGTGTGAGTGCACACGCATGCAGCTATTGACTTATTCATGCGCATGTTCACATTATGTGCCTGGGATTAATAACAACTTTGAGTCCTATTTGTACAATGATCCTGTTGCTCTGAAGAGATTTAAATTAATATAACCTTGATCTAAGAAATTAAAACCAACCAACAAAAAAAAAAAAAAAAGGGTTGGTTTAGCCTGAATTTAAGCATGAGGAAAATAGGCTTAGGGGATCACTTTATCAGTCCACCTGGTAATCCCCCATAACCTTAGAATACTTTTGTCTAAATTCAAATCTTAAAAATGGGTAGAAATCCCACAAGCAATTATTACTGTAAAATAATTTGTAAACACTAGCAACTACAGGGGAGATCAGTGCCTCCAAAAAGGAAAGGGAAGAACTCCTCTGTTATCTATTCCATTTGGCACTTCTCATTGAAACAAAAATCAAGCACACAAAGAGGCGTCACTTCAATTCTCTCCACCAAAACATTACATTTTACGATACGTGGGAAGTGGAGTGACTGTATGGCTTACAGCTGTACCTGTGATGTATCTTCAGTCTTTCCAGTATAGGGAAAGCTCTACAGTTATTGCTGATTTAGGTGTTCATAACATTTTAATAAAATGTATACATCTTTTCTCTTCTGTCATGGTCCTGATTCCTCTCATATTTCTCAACAAAATTAATGTTAGTGTTAGTCTTCCAGGGAGTGAATCATCTGCCAGTGTTCTCCCAGTAGACTATTTGTCTAACCCATAAATTAAAAAACAGTTTTCACTCCAGCAGATTTAAGGAGATTTAGAAACAAAACCAAAACAAAACATGAATGACCCACATTGCAGACCAGTAGAAGTCTGAGGCTTTGCAAATACTTACATTCCAATGAAAAAGATGTCCTTGGCCTTCGCCTGTTCTGCTTTGGTGCCAGCAACCCATCTATTGTCGAAACCACCATGTAAAGAGTTGCTTTTTATTGTGGTTATTTGTTACATATACAACAACAGTAGTGAGAGGGGCCTCAGTCTCATTGTTTTAAGGATGCCAGAATGGTGGAGGGAAGCAAATGTCACTCCTATCTTCAAGAAAAGCAAGGAGGACCCAGTGAACTAGAGGCTGGTCAGCATCACCTTGATCCCTGGGAAGGCAATGGAGCAGCTAAACCTGGAAACCATTTCCAGGGATATGAAGTCATCAGGAGTAGTCAGCATGGTTTCACCAAGGGGAAGTCATGCTTGACCAACCTGGTAACCTTCTATGATGAAATGACTGGCTTGTTAGATGAGAGCAGTGGATATTTTCGACCTTGACTTAAGTAAGGCTTTTGACACTGTCTCCTGTAAGATCCTCATAGAAAAGCTGTTGAGCTATGGGCTGGATGATCAGACAGCAAGGTGGATTGAAATCTGGCTGAACAGCCAGGCCCAGAGTGTGGTGCCAGGTGGCACAAAGTCTAGTTGGAGGCTAGCAACTAGCAGTGTACCACAAGGGTCCATATTCTGTCCAGTCCTGTTAAACATTTTCATTAATGATCTGGACTGTGGAGCATAGTGTACTCTCAGCAAGTTTGCTGATAACACAGAACTGGGAGGAGTGGCTAATACACCAGAGAGTCATACTGCCATCCAGAGGAACCCCAACAGGCTGGGGAAATAGTCTGACGGGAATCTTTTGAAGTTTAACAAGGAGAACAGAAAAGTTGTGCACCTGGGGATAAAAAACCCCATGCACCAGTATATTCTGGGGCCACCCATCTGGAAAGCAGCTTTGCGGAAAAGGACCAGCATGTCCTGGTGGACACCAAGTTGAAGATAAGCTACCAATATGCCCTCGTGAGAAAGAAGGCAAATGGTATCCTGCGCTACATTAGTTGCTAGCAGGTCGAGTGAGGTGATCCTTCCTTAGTAGAACTAAGCACTGGTGAGGCCACACCTGGAGTGCTGGGTCTAGTTCTGGGCTCCTCAGTACAAAAGAGACATGGATGTATTGGAGAGAATCCTTAACAAAGGACCACAAAGATGATGAAGGGACTGGAGCATCTCTCCTATGAGGACAGGCTGAGGAACTGGGCCTGGAGAACAGGAGGCTCATGGGGGATCTTATCAATGTATATAAATACCTGAAGGGAGGGAGCAAAGAAGATGGACCCAGACTCTTTCCAGTGATGCCCAGTGACAAGACCAGAGCCAATGGCCATAAATTGAAACACAGGAGGTTCCCTCTAAACAGCAGCAAACACTTTTTTACTGTGAGGATGACCGAGCCCTCGTACAAGTTACGCAGAGAGATGGTGGAGCCTCCATCCTTGGAGATCTTCAAAAGCCATCTGGACATTGTCCTGGGCAGCTGTGACTAGGTGTTCCTGATAGAGCAGGGGAGTTGGACCAGATGGTCCCTTCCAACATCAACCATTCTGTGATTTTGTGACTGAAACAAGCATAAAATCATCACCTGTCCTTGAAGGGTTTACCATTTCAGGCTTCAATCCAACAAAATGAAATAACCATTGCCATTAGAATCGGTGGCACTCAACATCTCTTACAAAATCAGGCCTATTAGGTAAAACAATTAATTGAAAGAATGTCTTTCAAGTTTTGATTGCTAGGATATTGGACATCTTTGTCATCTCCTGTCACCTAATATATCACCAGATTTATGAAATTGCATAAAATTATTTTTGTGACTTTTGGTGACAAATCAGTAAAATTACAATTATATGCCTCAATCACTTCTTATCCACTATTATTGCAGAAATGCTCCTGGATTTTGCTCTACCATTCTGAGAAAGAGGAAAAGAAATCTTTTCTACTGTGCTACACATGAAACAGTTTGAAATCCTGCACCGGCTTACGTAAACAACCCAAACCATAGTAGCTGGAGAACACTATCACCAACCTGGAATGATCACAGCTTTTTGCTCAGAAGATGAATGGAAGTTTCAGCAGAAGTTTGATTGGAAAAGGCAACTTTTTTTGTCTTCCTCTGTCATCACCTTCCAGCCTGTTCCAGTTCCTGCTTCTGAGTCCCCTTTGAAAAACCATTAGCAGGGAAAGTAATTAAAGGAAGGTTTGCTGCAAACATGTCCTCATTCTCAGAATTGGTTCATGGTTTATCAATAGCACAAGCATTACATTTTCTTGTCCTGAAGGTTTAAAAAAAAAAAAGAAAGAAAGAAACAAAACAAACAAAGAAACCTCTTTCTTACCTACATCCCTGGGGCACAAAACTGAATTTTGTGGTGACACCAGAGTGAATATCAAAAATACACTGTGGAAGGAGGAAGGGAGGGACGTGAGAAAGAGCACGAGTTTTGGAGGTGGGAAGTTTAGAAAGGAAAGAAAGATTGAGGAGGAGGGAGAACTGGAGGAGTTCTGTTTCAGGAAGGGGGCCAGCGGAGATCAGGATGTTGCAGGGGATTATAGGTGTCACGGGGCTCTCTGCAGGCTTAGAGGACCCCTCCATCTCTTGCTCTCTTATTCATTATTCCCAAAATCCCCAGGGCCATAGGAAATACCTTCAGCCTACCTCACTCCTAAGGTGTCCCCTCCTGAATTACAGGATCACAGCTCTAATTCTTCCTCTCACCTTCCTGCCCTTTGTAGGCAGCTTCCTCCTCCGCTAGTCTGCTGCCATGAGTAACAGCCTCTTTGGCTTATGATTTCCTATTTTTTTATATTTCCTCACTAAGCAATGGATTGACAACTGTTAACACAGGATAATGAGCTTGATGAACTTCAGTTATCACCTAGCATGGCTCTTCTCATGTCAATAATACATTTTCCAGAAAATGTTTGGAAAGAGAAGCACTGGTTTTAGGGTGGGTTTTTTTAGGAACTTATCGACAGGAAGTTGAATTTCAGAGCTCTAGTATAACCCGCTTAGCAAAAATAGAGTATATAATAAAAGCAGCGGAAACCATGGGTATCTCTTCCTCTATATAATTAACTACACACTACAAGCTGTGTTTATCCGTGGATTTTCTACCTTCTTTTCCAGAACTGATCCCGGGCTCACTGCTTTTAAAGGCATCTGCAGACTCCTATGTTGTTGGAGATAGGCCATTCATGAACGCCACATGCCTACAGAACCAGTTGAAAAAACAAAATGAATGGTCTATAGATACAGTCTTCTGTAACTCCAATCATTAGAGAAAAGATTTAACAACACTAGTTGTTATATCACAACAAGATACATTCTAGAAAAGGCAATATGTATATGAGATAGCTAAATAGGTCATTTGTGTTAGCAAATTTCCAGAAGTAATATTTACATTCTAGTGAGAAAAAAGAAAATAATTTTGTAAAATAGATCAAATGACAGAAATCAGAATGTTGACCTTGTATTACTTTTACATGAGACTTTTTTTCCTTTAAAAAAGCTTGGATTTGGAGCAGCCAATAGAGGGCTTCTGGAAAAGGGAAACAAACCGTTGCTTCTGTTTTCCTTATATCTATCTCATTTCAGTCTGGAATGTCACTTGGATGCTGAGATCATTGCACAATATGAATTGTACAGAAAACCCCTCATTTCTGTAAGATAAATGTGCTGTTATATTTTCAAGCAGGCAAGAACCTACAAAATTTGTACATGTAAATGGAAAAATGCTTATGTTGGTGGAGAAATCTAAACCACATCCTTTTATACTCTAACCATCTACCCACTAACAGAGAAGAGTTGTCAGAGAAGTATTTTAACTCTGAGTGTGTCTGAAGTTTCAAAATAAGCTGTTGTTTTTCTCCTCTAGTGACCACATATATAAGCAGAATGTAGGAATTTTGGGGTTTAGGTTTCTCTTTCTGGGCAACAAAGAAAGAAACCTCTACAGTGCACCCCTATTTAGGCACAATTTGGATTAAAAGAATGTGACCCTTAGAAAAACAATGAACCCCAGGAACATCTAGTAAAAATGGAGACAGCGCTGAGCGTCTCTGAAATATATTCACCTCATGATCTACTACTTTCTTTTTAGATGCAAGAAAAGCCTGAGCACTTGGAGCCAGGTAATCCAAACTTTGATTTAATTTAGATTTGGATTCTGTTCAAGTCCATCTGTACTTAATGTAAATGTTAAAGGATCCATAAGCAAATATGGATTAGAATTGGCAATCCTCATCTGGGCAAAGCTCCCCTGAAATCAGTGTAAATGTGCCTCAATTAAGTTTCCAGGCGGGAACTTACTTGGAATTAGAGATCGTAAACATCTGCTGCATGTTCTGTAATATTTGTCCGTAAAATTTTCTCAAGAGACAATCTTAAATATGTAGTGCATTTCTTAATGAGAAGAGAGGAAAACTTGGTTTTGATTTGGTTTTATGATCATAAGAATACTGATGTCATAGCCTGAAATGGAAAAATATCCTGTTATGTTATATAGCATTATATCACATAATTTAACCTCTTGCTGAGATGGAGCAGAAGATACAAGAGGCCCTTGGCAGTAGTTACTGCACTATTATATTTTCATGGCTTTTTTTCTAAGCCTGGTAGAATTCTGGAAAACAGATGGAAGGGGACTGTGTAGTCCTGCAAGTTTCCAGGAAACCCTGATTATATAATTTATACTAGCCCTTTCACCAAAAGGCCAATTGCTACTGAAGATCAAAATAATACAGAAGAACATTCTGAGCAGGCGAAGGCAGAGCAAATGCTCAAAGGGAGACAATAGCTATTCACGAAGCGGGTAGTGAAAGGTGGAGAAGTGAAATAACTGAGTAGCAGCCACTGCGGGACTAAAGGCTGCCTACCTTCACTGCCCCATGCCTGGAAGATTTAAAAATTAGCTCCAGCAGAGAATCTGCTATTTTGGAAATGCTAACTCTTGATTTAGCAAGTTTGAAACACACGTAGTTCCCTAGGCTTTCCCTTAGGAGAACACCTGTCCACTGAGCAAGACCAGTTAAGGAGCAGATAAAGAGAGAGAGCAGTGGCCCTCTCGGACGGCTTTGGGTAGAGCATCGTGTCTCAGCAGAGGTGTACTGTGGTTTGATTTCTCTTCAGAGCTAGTGTGTTGAAACTGTTGGCCTTGTGTTTTGATTGATCTTCTATCTTTTTCTTGTTTGTGCTTTTTAGGGGGCATTTCCAAAGGCAGATTTGAGGCTTGTGAGGCAACTCCATGCTCCCTTCCTACAGTCCCCAGGAAGAAAGAGGATTCTCCAGAGAAAGCACCAGATCCTACTGTACCCACTCTGAATCACCCTCTAGAGAAGTCTTGCTTTCCCCATGGGCTATCAGGAGACCTCAGGGACATTTATCTCATTAGTAGTCTACAGTGGCCTTTCTGAGAATTTCCCTTGTGTGCTTCCACATTTCTCCCCTGGTTTTGTAAGTTAAACAGAAACTGAGGGATAGATTCACACTCCTGCTCTAAACTGACTAATGCCAGCAGAGTTTTATTCCAGAGAGAAACTCAATCCCGTTACTTGTATTTAATCAAAATCTGGATTAAGTTTTATTTATTTGTTTTCATTGCCATGTCATTTAATTAGCTGTATTCTTACAAAACATGCTTGGGGCCTTTTCTTTTCCAAAAGAAAGAGGGTGTGTGGGTTTTGGTTTTTTGGGTTTTTTTGGTTGGTTTTTTTTTTTTTTCAGAAACTCACAAGTGATTTAGGAGTTGAAGTCTCACTGAAAATCAGTGGATGGCTTCTGAAATTCAAAATAATGACCCCTCATCCTGTAGTTAACAGTAACATCAAATACCCACAACTTCTACATTCAATAGGCAGAATGATGTCAGTCACCACATCACTGAACCTATCCCTAGGCAAGTAATATATTTGGGAGCCAATTTGGTCTGATATTTTAATTACAGCTCCTATTAATTTATTAAAGCCTAATGTTGGTTTCTGTGAAGGGGCAGGGGAAAATGGCAACACAGCAAAACTAGAACACAGTAATCCTGTTTGCTGTGCCTGCCACCTATTTTACAGCCAGCTGTGTAATATATTTTTGGCAACCTAGCTACACCATTTCACTTACATTTGATGCTCTTTAATATAAGTGCTAAATGACTTCAATATTTCCTGGAAACTCAGCATGGATGGCTCCTTAGACGCAGTAGATGGCACAGGACCATGAATATCAGTGGGAGTGTCTGCATTGCCTTCCATAGGCTTTGGATCACATCCATAACGAGAGCGTACATTTGGAAAAACCTTTCCGTGGCTACCTGGGTTTCACATGAAACATAACAGGAAAGGAAAACAAGACATGTCTCCAAGTGAGTGTTTGGGGATAGGGAGAGAGGGGGGAGCACCAGCCCTCTGCGTTGTGGTGACCCGGGAAGTCTCCTCCACCCTTCCTTTGGGAATCCACCAGAAAAAAAAGCAGGGTGCAGAACTTGAGTGTGTATCTGGAGCAGAAAAAAACAGAAAGAGAGGCTGAAAGAGCACAGCATCATTTTTATATTTTAGAGGGAAGTAACAGGAGCCAGTGTGTTTTTTCCTTTCATGAACTCAAGTATGAATGCCTTTTGCAATCTCTGCCCACCATAAGATAAACATAAGAGTTGGGGAAGAATCCTAAAAAAGTAAGACTATTAATTTAAGCATGTGCAGAAGCAGTAGATTTCTGCAGGCCTTGCTGTTTTGTCCCCAGAAATACCTTTTTTTCTTAGCAGCAAATGGGCAGCCACAGCCATGCTGACCTTGACTTTTATTTATGTGCTGCTTACAATGGTTTGACAACTTTGTTTCATTTATTCATGGATTCCAAACTGAAATAATAATTTCTTCTTCCCACTGAAGCAATTCTTACTCTCCTTCTATAGCTAAAAGTAGAAAAATAAATTAAAAACAAATGAGCCCCAGTGTTACATGTAAAAATATGTTGTAAACCAGCTTTGCCACAGCAAAACTATATGAAAAATCCTTGTCATAAGCAAATATAATCAAAAAAGATGGGCAATGAAGCATAGTGTTGGTTGAACCTCCGAAAGTGATGCATAAGCCAGGCTCGCAACAGGAGATCTCAGCCACATTGATCGCTTACATTTTGTAAGAGTTAATGGGGTTCTTTACCTCCTGGACACTTTTATGTGCAGGATGAGGCAAGTCTTCCCACACACAAAATAGCACATGCTGCAGAAAAATATTGTTCTCTGCTGCCACTGGCCACACGGGATGTGCATCCTGCAGGACTTTAGAGAAATCCAGTGCATTGAACCAGACTGGCTGAGGTCCATCTTCTGTTTGTCAAAGACATTATACACTCCTACAGCCACAAGAACTTAATAAGGAAAAGAACCAAAAAGGCTTTAGCAGCCTGTTCAGGTGCATCCAATAAAACCTTGTAGATAAGTTAGGTTCAGATAGTCAGAGAACACACATGTTCTGCATAAGCAATCATACCAGAATCTATGTTTTTAAGTGAAATGTGAACACTTTCTGCAACAGCTTTGCAACACCTCCAAGCAACAATTATCATGTTTACATTGCGAGTAGGTTTTGAAAGCCAGTAAACTGTCTCCCAATTCCAGGAGGAAACCTAACAATGCACAAATGAAAACAAGAGATGAAAATTTTTTGCAAATGTTTCATGTAGCACCAACTGATTGTCATGCTCAAAAAGGCATGGAAGACATGGAAAATCTGCAATTGCAATTGCCACTTATTGCATATTATTTGACTGAGTGAATTGTGAATGGTTCAAGGATTTGTTTCACCCACAATTAATGTCAAAAGGTTTCACTTCTTATTTTAACATCTTAAAATCAAGAAATCTATCAAAGATCTAGATTCTTTTTGACATTCTTGATACAAGACTCTACTAGTTGCAGCTGATTCAAGGATGCCTTTACAATGCTATTTCTTTTCAATGCTGCATGTGGGAAAAAAAGAAAAGTAAACCATTTTCTGTAAAGTGGAGTAAATATTTTTATTCCCTCAATACTACATATGTAAAGATTTCTATCTAATATGCCTATTCTTTAATGTGGCATTATTGTTCTTATTAATTCTTATTTGCATTTGTTGAGCACAAAACCACAAAGTCTTAATATATTATTTTGTACAATTAACTGTGAACTCTGGAGTACAAAGTAAATATAGGTCAGAAAAGACTTACTACAAAAGTTAATAAGTTAATCATACACAAGTTAAAAATATAAGTAGGCACTAATTTGAGTTGGACTTGGAGAGTAATTGACTGCCTTGAGGAAAAACTACCTTATTTTCAGTGCCATACAGATAAAAACAAGCACTATCAAAATATCTTTCCTTGCAAATGTGACTTCAATATCTCTACATTTCAGTACTTCTGAAACTACCTTTTTTATCGCAACAGCCTTCTACAAAAGACTTCTGGGTTTTTACCTCGCTTGTCATGAGACAAGAAGACATATAATTGCTAAGATTATCTGTGTGTCTGCCTGTGAGTCTATCCTTCTAATAAGTCTTCAAGCTTTTACAGAATCACAGAAGGGTCTCCAGGTGAGAGGCCTCTGGAGGTCATCTGGTCCAACCCCCCTGCTCAAGCAGGGTCACCTAGACACAGTTGCCCAGGACAATGTCCAGATGGCTTTTGAAGATCTCCAAGGATGGAAACTCCACAACCTCTCTGGGTAACTTGTACCAGGGCTTGGACACCCTCACAGTGAAAAAGTGTTTCCTGATGTTCAGAGGGAGCCTCCTGTGTTTCATTTTGTGCCCATTTTAACTCAATTCAATCACATGTGAAAGGACAGAGGTGCCAAGACACTAACCTGTGGGAAAGAGAATTTCTTCTGCTCCAGTGCTCAAAGAAAAAATTGCTTTCTGTGGGAGGCTTAGTCTGTTCCCCAGAGTAGCTGAATATTGCAAATAAAATCTATGTCCTCAGTGGCCTTGGAGGACCCAGTCCCGTAAGGTAAAAGGTATCTTCATCTGTCAAGTGAATCCAGTCTTGCCAAGATCTATAGGTATATATTTATGAATATAAATTTTGCCAGGACAAGATTGTTTTCTTTCACCGGAAGGCAAGTGTGTAACATAAACATCTTAATTCTTCACCAAAGTGGAAGATTTCTTAATTCCTCTTGGACTCAACACCTCACAAGGAAACAATCAGTTTTTCAAGAACAATTATAAATGTTACAGGGTCAGGATCCATCAGGTAATCATGCAGTGGACAGCCTTCCAAGTCCTGAGAAAGTGAGCAAACTTTGAGTCTTGGGAATTTGTGGTGTTGTTCTTAGTTTTGGTTTGTGCAGGAGTTAACACAGAGGCAATTTTGACAGTCGAGCTGAAGGGAACTTTACTCCTGTTAAAGTCATATCTCAGTGTAGCTTTGCTCCCTTGGAACTAGACAATGATAATGTGCTAAGATTGTTTACGTGATCCCTGACCACCACATTTCAGGGCTCGTATAAACTGAGAAAGTTACATGACCAGAGCTCCAATACCACTGATTTCTTCTCAGTAGAAACCAGCCAGAAAGATATCTGCAATCGCTCAGCAGAGAAGCAAGGGTGGTCTCAGAGTACAAATTTGTTTCAAAAGTAAAGAAGTACCTGCAGTTATAAGCTGGTTCACTTGTACTGAAGTTTGGACAAAATGGGTAGATGGACTGTAATCTGTATTCTGTTCCACTTATTATTCAGGCTTTGCACTGCAGCAGTTGAACACTTTCCATATGCCCAGAAAACAGCATGATTAGAAGTCGTCAGATGCAGTTTTTACTTTCAATCATCCTCTCCCTGATTTTTGTCATTCAGCTTGCATTTGACCAAAAATTGTGCTTTGCTTTCTTGCTTAGTGATTAGGGCAGAGGGCGAGTTTGTGAGCTCCCCAGGTTTGTGCCTCTGGCACAATGAATATTTACTTATTCAGGAAAGAGATGAGAGAGACAAACTTAAGAATTGTCATTGAATGTTTTCACATTATCAGATGGGTGGATAGTTGTCTGTGCTGTGGAAAAAACTGGAGACAAGTGTCTCCAATTCATAGTCTCCTATTGGCGTGTTACTGTCTCTTTGGGGCTGGTTTTCTGTTTTTTAAAGAAAAAAATGTGAAAATTGTTGGGCTTGTCATAGTCATATTTTTTTTTTAAAATCCCAGATTCTCAAGAGACATGAAATCACTACCAAGGGTCATTAATAGGACAGAGTACTGCTCTATTTTTTAATCTCTTAATCATTCAGTCCAACTTTTTGTGAAGACGATTTGGTGCTAGGATGCATTGATAGTCTTTTCAGATGCTTCACTTGGAACATGTAAGGCAAAAAAACACCAAACCCCAAACTAGCAATGATATTACTTTCCATCAAGGAAAGTTCACTGCTACATACAGTGAAAAAGTCCAGAGGTCATAAAAATCCAAGAGTTCAACAAAAATACTGCTCTTCTGTGACACAAACACATTTCAAGAACCTTTTAAATAAGAAGTGTATATATTTGTTTATTCATTTGTTCATTCTGTCTTTGGGACAATGAAGCTTTCAAGACTAGGCATCTGTTGACCTCCACAGGAGCCACTGAGGACCACAGGCCAGCAGTAGCAGTTAGTCCTCTTTGCTAACAGCATCTCCATGCAGATTTTGTGGAGACATTCAGTCTATAATAAATGCAGTCTAGGGAAACGCAGGCCTAGAACTGTCTACTGCCTCATTATTAATACATCGGGGTGGTCTGGACCTGTGACCTCTTTACTGAATCTTCCTTCCTCCCTCCTGCAACTTCTTTTAGTCTGTGTGCATGGTGGGAGCCCTCCTGGACTTTGCACATATGCAATCACAGCCACGGTGTCTCACCTCGCACTCCTTTCATCACCTGCGCCCCAGAGTCCCTTGCCCACAGGGACAGCACCCTTCGACAAGACCCAGCATGCAAGCGACACCAGGTTGTCTGTGCTCAGCATGCAAATGCTACTCCCAAACAGAAGGGATGTGATTTCATCTGGTAGCATATACTGTGTGCGGCTTAATAACAAGCCAAAAATGCAAGAAGACTGTATCAATAGTGCAGACACAGCAGGGAAAAAAAAAAAAAAAAAGAGAGTGTGGAGTACATGGGATCTTTTTTTTACTATTCTTTTTTCCCTGTTACTTACAGCCACTAAGCAAAAGACTAGCAGATTTAAGTGCTATATAAAAATGAGTAGCAAGGCAAGTCCAGGGAACAATACATCTGAAGGAAAAGGACTTCCAGAAGCAGACTCACGTTTTTTTTGTGTGAGGCCTGGAAGCAGCTAATCTCTGCTGAGTAAAGATAGCCATTCAGCTCAGATCAGTCGACTCCGCTGCTGGAGGAGGAAAACCGGGGAATCGTTTCATTGTCATTACTGGGGAGCCACCAGATGCTTGGGATTCCATATATTTGGGGGATAAATCTCTCAAAAGCTCCATTGACACTGGGGTATGTCAATAATTCAACGTATTAGTTGGATGCAAATACTGCACAATAAGGTATGGAAAGAAAGCTGTAATTGGGAATGCCGGGGCGAAGGGGGCTCTATCTTCTGACTGAGCCCATTGTTGAACTCCAGGCTGAACCTCCGACCCTTTACTTTGGAGGGACACAATAGGCTTTGATATGAGATGGTGGGAAACGGGCTTGGAGGCTCATTTCACATTCAGCTGCAATTCATCAGCTTGGCTGGGACTTCTAGCAGCTTTAATGACCACTGCAATTGATGGTTAAATCAATTTGTGACGGTGACAGCATGGCTGGCCCCTAGACTGTAACAATCCGGGATTACAACAGGCAGAAAGGGCCCCGTTATTCAGACGTGCGTGGTTTCTGCTCGGCTCAGAGTGGGAACAACAGTGGGACAAAGTCTCACAAAACGAGGCCTGGAGAACGTACACATTCACTCCAGTTGACTACACTCCACCACGGCTTCTTTGTAGCGCGATGAGGCGGGGTAAGAAAAAAAAACAGGAAAAAAAAAAAGAAAAAGCATTGTTACAAATAAAAATATACAGTGGGGCACAAAAGACCCTGATATCTAACTATATCCTTAGGGAAAGTGGCAACCCAGAAAGAATTTCAGCTTTGTTCCTCCGGAGACGAAGTGGGTGGTCCGTCCCCCCTCCACCCTCGACCCCAAACTGTCTTGCCGCTTGCCCCCACAGTAAAACCCAGCCGTGTCTGGATTATGATCGAGCAGGTTTGCATTTGGCAAGAGGGGCATAGGCGGGGTGGGGGGGGATGGGGGCCAAATGTATCTCTCAGAGAGTGAGAAGGAAGAACTGCTCCCTCTTCTGTCACTGAAGAAAAAATGCACTTGAAAAGCGCTACGATTTATTTTTCCTGTTTGCATGATTATAATTGCCTCTTATGCCAAACAGATATTACAGGGAAAGAAGAAGACCAGAGATCGCTCTGGTGGCCTTGCACTTAATAGTTATGTTACAGGAGATTCGTTTGTTTTGGACAAGGGGCTGCAAGTCCAGCTCTTGCCTGACAGCAAGGCAAAAATGCACTTTCAAATCATCTTAGCTCTCCCTTCTCCTGCATTTTGCTGGTGTAATATGATATTTGGACCCAAAAGCTACAGTGTATGCTAGAAGCAGACAGCATTTCTGGAAAATATGTGCTTGTGATTCAGCTTTCCAGTATATTTTACATAAACTAACAGTGCCTAAAAATTCTCAAACAGATGTATATATCTGTGTTGTAGTGTAAATATGACCTAATGTATATGTGTGCTTTGTTTAAGTCAAATTACACTTAAAATGTGTCAGGTGATTCAATGAAAAGCTTTGTTCTCTGTCATGCTAATTGAAATAATTTATTCAGCCCAGTTATAAAACAGTTATAAAATTAATATATAATGTTATGTATCTAACTGAGCATAGATTCATTTAAAAAATCAATATAATATGTAGTCAGAGAATCAAAATACTTAAAAATTTATATGAGGAAGCTGTTAATGTGAGCACTACAAATTAGGCCAATCAATAACTTGTAAATTATACAGCAATTAATTACATGTCTCTCTTTATGGTTAGGCGTGATCAAATCATTTCTGTGTATGCTAAAGAAACATGTTGAAAATGAGTACCAAAAAACAATGAAAATGTGAGACACAGTCCACTGATCTGTGACATAAATCCCTTCATTCACGTTCTGAGTTGAAGTCTACAATTAATAACTAATTCTGGCATCTTCCTTACAAAATGTCATGGTCTAAATGTTACAAAAGAAAGAGCTGTCTTGCTCCTTGAAGTATGTGAATCAATTGGTTGATGTTAATACCTGAAAATTTTTATCCTGAAATAAAGTAGCACATCTTGAAAATGTAAACAACAGATTTTTTTTCTAAAAGATCTGTCCAAATATTGAAAAAATATTATTGCTAATAGTAGAGAGGTCTGGCACTAGGTCCAAACCCTGACAGGGGAGGAGGGGGAAAAAAAAAATCACTTGGTTTCTATGGTAACAGTGCTGGTAGAAATAGTTGTGTGAGCATACTGAACATGAATAAAAGCCTTCCCAAGGGAGGTCAGAGGATTTGAAGAAAGGAGAAAAAAAAAAAAAAGATGGCAGCTTCTGCAGCACAGAGACATTTTATGCTGAATAAGTGTTTCACATTTGTGATGTGATCAATAACAAAATGTTGTTGCTAAGACAATATTAAAAATGTTTACTATCTCTCCGTTTATACTTAAATCATGTGTTTGCGCATGCTTGTTACTATATGAGACATACAACATGCAAATTAGCTTCTGCACACATGTATGTAGATATCGGTATATGAATAAATAATACATCATCCTACACAATGGAAATATAATGGGAGACTATAACAGACTTTCAATATATGCATTATCATATATAATGTATCCCATATGGACGACTTTACTGTATCAGATATATTAAATACATCTGTGCACATTTAAAGTATAAAATATAATATCAGTCTGAAATATTTGATACACTGATTATCCTTGAGAAAATCAGTGTACAAAGTAACACACAAGAAGCAGCAAGAAGCACCTAGCATTATTTGTGGGTGAGGTACTTAGTTTTGGCAATTAAAGCATTTTAATTAAATTTAATTTTATTAGTGATGATCAAGAAGACAGGAATTAGTCAGTCTGTTGTATAGTAAGCATGCTATATATACCAACTAGGTTCTGCCATTCAGCCTGCTTAGAAACCAAGTGATCGCGGTTCATTCTTTTGAGCTAAAAATGTTCACTAGCCCTTTATTTACATCTGCTTCAGTCCTCTCTGTTCATTGTTGGTTGCTATAAACTCACTCCATGGGGGATGGATTGGCACAGAGCAAAAATGTGACGGAGGCTCCCATGCAGAGGATGAGCCGTTGCTGCAAGTGAAATCCCGCATCCATAAAGCCAGGGGGAGGGGGAGAATTCCCAGTTACACTCGAAAGCTTCATTTTTGCAAGCACGAAGGCAAAATGTTTTTGACGGTGCATGGCGGGCAAAGCAGGTTTGGAAAAACGTGTGCTGTTCTCATGGATTTTTCGGAGTGACACAATGTGCTAAAATTTCCAAACCTTGCTAGATTACCTTCTGGGGTATTGTGAGAGAGGATTTTCACCCAGAAAAGATGGCTGCTGAAAGCGAGGAGGATCTATATCCACTGCTCCATCTTTACAATTCAAAAGCAGCAGCACATTATCTGGGACTGACACTTGCAGAGACAAAAGTGGCACATACGTCTTCCCTTCCTCTCTCGGCCCCCTTCCCTCCCTCTCCCCTGTGACACCCTCCTCAACCAGCCATCAAAGAGAGCCCCAGGAGCAGAAAGCAGCTTTCTCCTGAGCCAGCCACACGGCCATCCTTCCTCCTTCCTTACGTGTGGAAACCTCTATTATTCAGCGGCAGCGTGTAGGGTGTGGCATGGGCATATAGCCAGCGAGAACCTTGCCTTGGGGACCTCGCCAGCAAACTTGGAAGCAAGAAAGACAAAGGATGCACTTCAGACACCGGCTGCTGACACGGGCTCAGCCTGTCTGATGTTGGGTAGAGGCAACGCGCTATTCTGTAAGGCAGTAGCATTTGTAAAATGTCTACGTGCACTAGGGAATTGTAATGCCACCAAGCTTCCTAGCTCATTTGGAAAATCACGCCACTGGCCGCACTGGCCCTTTTGAAAATCTGAGGCAGCACTGCTAACAGTTTCAGTGTGAAAGTCCATTTTAAGAAAGGTATTTTCAGTCTTGTCTGTATGAGGATTATGCTGTTCACGTTAGAGAAAAATAGAAATTTAATCACACCTTGATCATACTTCAGCCAGTTTCTTAAACTTCTCCTGCAAGCCAAAAGCACCTTGTTAGTCATTAATTTTCCTTTATTAGACCTCAGATTAACATTTTTCTGAAATGAACAATGGCTTTCTGCACTTCTCAAAGCTAATATTTCTATCTGTCTGTGGAAACTCACCGGGCTGGCATCTAATTAGAAAATATTCTTGTTATTGCCAGAGCTGGGGAGGGGATACAGAACAAAATGAAACAAAATAAAAGAAAACAAACAAAATAAAAGAAAACAAACAAAACAAGAAAACCCCAGCTATATATATATATAAAAAAAAAAATTATAAAATCTAAGTGTGTCCCAGCCAAAACAGACAGAGCCTTCCATTGTGGTTAGTAAGGACCTTACTGCTGGGTTCTCCAGCATTGGTGTGACAAACTTTAAAAATATGAAGCCACAGTAATCCTATGAAAAATCTAGAAATGTCACAAAGTCAGCAGCCCAAAGGAGCTGAACTCAAAATTCTCTATGTGCTTATTTTCTACCGGCTCACATAACCTCCAGTTCTTTCCAGAAGCTCTAGTGGGCTTGACTCCATTTGCTATGTGCTCCAGGACTTGGATATCGTGCTATCTAAACACGTTTCACTTGTCATCTGGAATTGGACAGTCACCAATCCAGCGTTTCCATCTTGTGTCTGCAATGACTTAGACCGCAGCTGCTGAATCTTAACCCACATTCATGAACGCATATCCTGCCCCCCCTTCACTGTTCAGCAAACCTGCTCTTTTGTCTTCTGTCATGAATGCTTTCATTTGCGGCCCATGAAACTTTATACCAAAACTCCTGTCCTCATTCTGCATACTAGCTTGCCCTCTTGCTTGAATTTCCTATGTAATAACTCTGCTTTCCTACTCAGTAAGCTATGTGAGGGAGAAAACTTCCATCTGCCTATAAGTATCTTACGGTACAATTTTACCAATTTATTCTACTTATGGTGTGTCCCCACCAACACCACCACTTTCTGGCATTTTTTAACCTCTTCATGATAACCTTAGCAGGAATTCCTAGCTTAGAGGCCAGATCTTGTCAACATGGAGTCAACACTAATGTGCTTTTCTACTGATGGACCAATATGGATGATTTTAGCATAAAGGATGGCCAAACAGTTAAGACAATGACTACACAGCAATCAAAGAAAGCTGCATGAAGTCGAGATACACAAGGTACTCTTAATTCAACTTCTTGCCCAAGCTTTATATTATGGAGGTTGACTGATTTTATCCCTGGCCTACCTAGCTTACAGCTAGTTCAGAAATCACTACACTACACTGCAGCAAATTCTGTGACTGTAGATTAAACATATCTTAAATCAGCCCTGAGTAAAGATTTTGAATAGACCATATCTTTCAATATGTGCATATCTTATAATGGAGTAACAGCTGCCTGAAGTATTTAGTTATATTTGTTTGTCTGTTTGTTTGTTTTTATCAGCCTTATAAACTATAGCTCCAAACTTCACTCACCGTTGTGCAAACCTTCATCAAACAAGCTGTCTTCTCGGCATCAGTGAGCAAACATTGGTCTTTGTGGGAAGGACCTGTTCGTTTAGACTGTAGAAAGACATAAACTCACAAAACCAGTGGTAGCACAAGGTATATTTTTTATACATGTTTTGATGAGTTTATTTTTGTTGTTGTTTGCCTTATTTCTCTAAAGAGTGATCAACAGAATATTTAATAGTTCCAATATTTACAGCACTCTGGTCATTTGTGCTTCTTCAGTGGCTGTAATTTGCTAGACATACACTTTTCTCTTACTCTATTCTCTGTTGCTGTCCCTTTATGGTCTTAAGTGCCCATCCCACCCCTTCAGAAAATTCAACACCTAACTGTAATGTCCCCATAAACGTCCACTTGACTTCCCTCTGTGCATCAAGCAAAGCTGGACACCCATACACTATACCTGGTACAGATGCTCTTCCTCTCGTCAGAGTGGCTGTGACTATGGGATATGCCCAAAGCCAGGAGTGTAGGACAGTAGTGACTGAGTTCCATTAAGACAAACTTAAATATTTGCGTGTGGCAAGTATAGTACATTAAACAATGTTTCTTGTCAGGCACACAACATCACCTGAAAACTCATACTCAACTACTGAATAATCCTGTTTATAGGTGTACGGTGTCCCAGGAAGCAAATATACCGGCCAGGTGGATTTTACAGAATCCATAGCGAGAGTCTGGTGTTGTGGCAGGTGGCCAGCTGAATTACTTATACCAGCTGCCTGTAAAGGATCCATATTACAGTTGAGATCAAATGGTCTTTTAAAACTGTATCAAAAAAAGTTCCACTGCATCTTCATTAGAGGTACTTGCAATATTAAAGAGAGTGTGATAGTCAAAATGCAATAGTTGAAAAAGATCCAGTTCCAGAAAATTACTTTCTTCCTACACACAATCAATAAGAACGTAAAACCACAAGTGCTTTAGATACGCTTAGGTCAATCTGTACTCTTAATGAAACAAAAGCCTATGAGCCTTGAACCTCAGAATAAAAATACTCAAGTCTCTGCAATGGTGTAGCACATCTGGGTATTAGCTGTTGGTCACTGCAGTGATGGCACTGCCCATACTGTGTTGTTATCTTGGATATTAATCTGGTGTCACGAGAATAATGTCTCAGAGAGTTTCTTGCCCTTTCTTACTGCTTGGTCTGCTGAAATGGACATGCAAAACATCTAAGCACGCATTACTTTAGAGCTAAGACCACAAGCCAAAAATGCTGAAGACTGTGGAAACTGCATGAGCTCAATCCATTAATTTCAGCCTGAGCAATTTACTGAAAAATTATCCCTTCACTCATGCCGAACCTGTTCAAAATGCTAATATAACAAGCATCACGTCTTAAGTATATATGTGACTTGAAATCATTGCATAAACTTCCAAACAGCAAGCACAGTTTTACTGACAGATAAAAGTGTAAAGGGAAAGGAAGTGCATTCACAGAATTATCACTGAACTTCAGAAAGAGCACTAAATTTTTCTTTGAATTATCACTGACTTCAGAGTTACTGTAAATTGTACAAATTTGGGCATAGTATGAGGTTTTTATGGCTTTGCCATGAAAAAGGTTGTTTACTCTGGGCCAGATTCTGATACTCTGGCTTTGAATAGTAATTCTCTTTTCAAGTAACCAGACTGAATTCAACATACCTGAATACAATAGACCACTTTTCTCCCTGGCATGGAAAATGATGTTCGTTTCACTTGTATCAGTTTTCGGACTTCTTCTTCTCCACCTAAGTCTTAGGAAATCATTCATGAAAATTAAAATCTGCTCTTGCTGCTTGCAAAGATTCTTCTCAGCACAAGCAAAGATGTCATGATTTGGTTCTTTGTATAAGTCTAAAAAATCACAGTGGATATAAAGCAACGACGTTTCTGTAGCAAGAATTGCATGCTGATTTTGTTACATGCAGTTTCCCATGGTGGCTAACTAAATAAAAGGTTTACTTTGCATGTGATCATTAGAAATTGTAAATCTTAGATCATAAAAACAACCCCTAACAAATACGGTTTTGCACTAGCCAAGGAGTGCAGAAAATAGCATCTCATTAGCCGTAAATCTTGGCAGAAAAGGGAAACAGAGCCCAGGAGTCCTAACAACAGCTTCTGTGCACCAGCCATTAGATCATACCGAAAAGCACAACAGGTCTAAAAATTAGTTCTATGAATGCCCATATAAATATTTTGGTATTATACGATCATTTAAGTACTCCAAAATCTATGGTTATAGGCTTATGCCAGCCTTTAAAAGATTAAAGGTTATATTTTAGACTAATGAATTCCACTTATTTTTATTTTTGAAAACTTTATTAAAGCGTTTTAAAAGGTGATATTCTCCTATTCAGACTTTCATTGCTTCCATGTTTGGCATGGGTTTGGTATGGTATGTGCTAAGTAGGCACAGCAAACATTATGATATGTGACTAAAGACAAGATCCAGGCTGGTCTATGAAATTCCTTGCATACCTCAGCTTAGGCACCTGCAAGTGCATAAAGGCAGCCTTGTCTGAGTCGTTAGGTTGCCTCACTCCTGCCAAAGCTCTCTCACGACTGAGTGACGTGGCATGGAAGGACCTTGTGCTTTTCCCATAGCTGCTTAAAAGAAACATAAGCACAGCAGGCAAACGCCTGCTTGTCCATGAAACTCGGAACCCTGCACCCGTGTGATGGGAAACATGCAATGCACAGCTTTGGTTCAATCTCATGAGCTCCAGAGAGATGCAGTTCCCCTGATGCTATCTTGTCCTATCCCTCTGGATACACATCAATTGGGAGTATCCTGAACCATCCGTCAAGGCTGGATGCCTCCTTTTCAGGCATTAAGACACCTGAACAGAGCACCTAAAGTAAGCTGTCTGAACCTAGTCCTAAAAGGCAAACACTGTGATGAAAAATTTCAGATTTCCTTCTTGCTTCCGTATTTCTCGAAACCAGAAAGATGACAAAATTAAAACCAGACAGGCCTAAAATACCAGAGACACTGGTTTTATTTTAATAAAATGGATAAAGTTGAAAATAACAAGCATTAAACCCACAGTATGAGTAGCAACCATTTGTTTTGCATAGAAATACTCTGGGACTTATAGCTCCCGAAGGCTCTCACCATGAGCTTTCGTGCTCTTTGCTTATGTGGTGCTGAGACCTCCTTCAGCTACTGAAGATGTGCTAAATAGCAGTCAAGGGGAATTTCTGGATCTTCTTTATGAAGTGGTCTGGGCAAGGAAAGAGGGATTTCTTTCCTATATAATGAAAAAGGCAAAGAAGTAAGGCTTAGAGAAAACCAGCAGAAAACAAGATGTTAAGTCTTCTCCAATCCCTACGTTAGTGGTCTGCATTTGCCATAGACCTTTGTCTTAACCTGTGGAATAACTTCAAGTGCTCTCAGCTGGGGTGTTAGCATACTGCTTTTTCTCCTGCCTGGTTTCTACCAGGTCTGCCTTCTTGGAAAGGCCCACCCGTAGAATCAGCTGGAAAATGAGCAGACAAATAAGAGAGAATAACATGAGGAAACAATGCCATCTGGGTCACATTTCCCAAAGTAAATCTTAGTAAATTCTGACTAAGTCAATCGCACCACACAGATTCACATCAGATTGGGAACAAGCCCAAGTTTTTAAATTTTTATAGAGACTCTTCCATATATATCTTTCTCACAAAATATTTCTGAATAATCTGTTACTTCCTTGTTACTGTTGCCGTACATGCAAGCTTTCCTTCTGAAGTATTTAAAGGTCTTTCCTTATCTAAGGGATACCAAAGCAGGGTCATGAACCTTAGCATCCGTTCACCAAGCTCACACACACATACAGAGTATGGTGTTCAAGATAGTTCTTAATTATTTCTTTCTGTCAAGAAATGAAAATAGTCAAGTGCATTTGCTATAAAGAAAAATATAATCTATCCTATAATTGGCTCTTAAGTAGCATCTTTCAATAAACATGCCCTCAGCAAGATGCTTTGCCATCAACATAAAACAATTCAAAACACTTGGAAAAATGCATATTGAGAAAGAGAATGCAAGAAAGATAATTAAAACCAATCAGGAATGTGGTAGATGTGATTCTGAAGCAGCAATAACCTAAAGACTGAAACGGATTCAATCCAAAGAGGGAAATCAAACATGTCTGGTGTCTTTATAACTGATAGATAGCAGTAATAGCCACGGTTGGGACTGGGTCATATATTTTATAAAAAAAACCATATGCATGATGATCCACTATGAAAAATACATATAGTGGTGGTTTATTGCTGTGGTTTGTACACTAGCAAGATTTTCACTTACTTGAACATATTCTATCATGTTCAGGACTAGAAAGCATTTCTAACAATCTCTTATGAGTCATTATTTTGGCATTATGATGTTTGACTAAAACAACAGCTCAGTACAGCTGAAGTAATGTAATTTAGTAAGATGTGCTACTTGTTTGTTTAAGAATAGGTGACTCTCACTGCCTGTTAAACATCAGCATACCTCATACTGGACATTTGGAAAATTTGACTGATCAGCCAATGTCAAGTCCAAACGCAAAGTAGTATCAGATGTGCTACTGTTCTGGGGCAATGTGGGAGCAAATACACTGATTAAGTTATAAGGAAGTAATATTCTTCTGCTTTCTTGGGTGCCAGCGGGATCTGCGTAAGAGGGTTGGACAAGAAAGCCCATGTTCCCACATCATGTGATGAGGAACGCGCAAGCTGCATGGGTATTAATGAGCGTGCGCCTGTCCTTCATACAGAAAGTTCATGGTGCTCTGGGGATGAAACCAAGCAAAGTTTACAGATCAGCAGCTTGTCAGCCCCAACCTCCAGCTGAAATTAAATGCAGATAAAACAAACAGAATGTTTTAAGGAAATGGAAATACCAAGTGCTGGAATTTCCTGGCTATATACAGCTGGCTTTATTTCAAACTCTGTGGACATGGAAAAAAATATGAGCTCATACTCCCCATATGGGAAATGTGATGTTGGTAAGGGAAGAAAACAGTTATATTCCCTGTTCTATGGCAACTGCATGATTATCCAGGCCAAAGACAAGAAAATAGTCACAACAAGAATAGCTGCGCAGCCACAGCTTGGACGATAGCATGGGCAAGAGAATGTACCCAGTAAGCAATATGGATGAGGCTTTCTGGGGATGCTGGGAGGGAGGGAGGGAGAAAATTAAGGCATGTGGAAGCAAGCTGTGTTATGACCCTTGCCCTGGCTGTGTGTAGTTTTCTAATACAGAAGTAGATTGTGTGACTTACTGATTCTAGTGTGCAGTGAGGGGTCAGCTTGAACTACAACGGGGATGAAATGTTAAAACAGGAAAATATCAGATCCACAGGGTCTGTGACTGCGGCAAGACATTGTCAGAGAGAGGAATAGAGCAGGGACTGCTGGAAGCGGGAAGGCTGAAGAGACTAAATTCCTGGTATCTCACATTCAGCACCCAAAATTAGGGGATGCTTTTTGCTTTAACCTCTGTGTGTGTGGTTCCTCCATCTGCACAACAGATGGTCTTCTCACAGGGTGTGCCTACCATAGCCTTTTAGGTCTGATCTGCAGTGTGGTTTTGAAGCGAATCTCCCAGCCACCCCCACTCACAGTGCTTCAGTTTGCATTCCTGAGCCCTTCTGGGGCACACGGGTTGGATTTTTTTGGGTGCGATTAAGCTGGATGTTGTTCTGCAGGTGACTCCACCTAATGCTCTCCAACTGCTCGTGGGTGTTCAAACTATGCTGCTGGGACACAGCAAAAGCCCTGCAGTGCGAGCATCAAGCCCTCAGCACCCCCTCTTCCACGCAGCAGAGGTGGTCCTGCAGGCCCTCACCGCTCGTTAACACACACACAGATTTCTGCAAAAATGATGCTCCGAAGTGCTCAGTTGTGGCAGTGATGAGCAAGAGAAAACTGCCTGGGAGGAAATGAACTATTTTTCCTTCAGAGCAAGGTTTGTACAGTGCAGAGCAAAAGTATCGCATGCCAGACACGAGAAGGAAAATAAGTATTGCATAGCTGTTCCTTAAATGGGCAACTTACACTTTCTGTGCACTGACTGAGGTGGGTGTCGTGGAGAGAAATCATATACATTCGTGTAACTAAAGACTGTCTTGAGGCATACATTGACGAGGTCAAATTAAAGTTGCACAGACCACCTTAATTCTGGCATTTCCTAAGTCTCAAGTGTTTGACTTTACAACCTTAATAATGTTCTTTTAACATAGCTTTTGTATGTGTAATAAATTATATGCCCTTCTCACTTTCAGTGCTCTTCTCACCAGTAATGCTGTTGGACTCTGGTCCTTCGTTATGAAAACAAATACTGGAAATTATTGCTGTTGTTATTGAAACCAGATGTACTGCTCTCTGTGGCATTTGTTTGTATAGTGTCAAACTCTGGCACATTCAATTTCAGGGTAGTTATTCAATAAAAATGAGCAATATAACTGATAGTGAAATGTAAGTGCTGGAAAAGCCTTAGAAGCTGTCTCTTTTCAGGAAAGTTTATAATTTTCATTTCATACGCAAACATTCACACAAATGACTGTGAGCAAAGATGACAAAATCACGTATTTGCGTCAGTATAGAGTAATGAAAAGTAACAGAGGGCCACGATGAAAGAATCTGGGCCCGAATGTCTAAGGCACTAAATCTGCCCTGAAGAAGGATGTCTCTCATGCCTCATGGGGAAAAAAAAGTGATGCTCTTGGTAAACTCAAAACAATGAATGTAAAGCAGAGACCTCACCCTTGTTTCACCTTACCACAGATCTCTGACAAAAGTCACCCTCAAGGACAGCATTTCACCCCATCTACTGCCAAGGGTGTGCATTCTTCAGCTTGAGAGGTCTAACTTTTGGCCATCAAGCTTGTCTTTTCTATTCCCTCACTGCTCATCCTGACCTCACTGCAGAGGTGCAAGCTGCTTGTCTGTGCTGAAAGTGCTGGGTGGAGAAAATGTGCAAGGAACAAGCCCAGTGTATGTCTAGCAGGACGTAGGATCATGCAGTGACACAAGACTTCCCCAGTTTTTCCTTGGAAGGAGGGTACCAAAACATAGGGTGCAGATCTCTGCAGAAAGCACAAAACTAGAATAGCATAAATATTTAAATGAGAACTGTCAGCAATGCTGGGTAAGGCAGATTAAATACACTACTTGAAAAAAAATAGATTGGAGATAACCTTCAACAAAGCTTGAAGTAATAGTACAGCTCCATATTTAAGTACTCAGAAATAGGAAACCCCACAACTAAACAGCATACACTGACATTAGTTCAGTCCTTTTATTAATGTATTTTATTATGAACTTTAAGTGCATGATCGACTTACAGTTTTCCTACAGGATTCCTACCTCAGTTAATACATGTGGTGTGTCATGTTGTGAGAATGAATCAGGGCTGTGCTGTTAATTAGGCTTTGTTAAAGGGTTAGATCTGCAGAATTACTGAGCACTCGCAGCTGTAACTGCAGTCAAGGAATGTCTGTGTCCTGGATGTGCATCATGAAAAGCTAAAGACTCTGTAAATTAGTCCATGGGCTTCTCAGAGTGGAGGACTAGTCTTGTACAGTTTGAGCTTTAACTTTTAAGTCACTTAGATGACACGTCTCACAAGCCTGGATACCAGTATGCTTTCATCTCAGAGAGCTGTCAAGAAAATCAGTTTCTTAGCAGTTGTATCTCCCTTATGCACTGCAGTAAGAACGGTGCATTAAAACCAATTGAAAGATTAAACGCTCACGGAAGACATGCGGAAAGGTAGATGCAGAGGAATATAATTCCGTGCTCTGTGTGAAGAGCAAAAAAACCTGTTTACCGAGAGTTTTTGCAACTTTAACACTTCTCTTACGTAGGCATTTTGCAGTGTAACTATCTCTACAATTCCCAGGCTCATGCAAAGCACCCTCAGGTGGTAAAAATTTTTTGGTCTAGGTAAACAATATGCATAGGGAAGGCTGAGCAAGACATTATATATACGGATAAGCATCTTTTAGTTAATGTATGCTAACCATTACAACTAAATTACTCCTAACTTCATTGTTCTTGAATACCTCCTGATAATTTTTACAGACCCTGCTGTTTCTGGCCAGGACACTGCCAACCAGTCTAATCAGAAAATTCAGTTCATCCACTGAGCAGCCTCCCACGTTGTGCCAAGACAGCAGTGTTCAATGCCTGCCTAGCAGTACTTCCCTTATTTTGTCAGCCTTCCATCCCATCCCGGAGAGCAAGGGCAACTTATTGATTGACTGATTTCATTTCCATCCTCCTGACATTCCTTGGATTTCTTGCAGCCAAGATCAGACACCTCCCCTCAGAAAATAATTCGAAATTTTAACAAGACTTCAGAGAGAGAGAGAGGCTCAAAACAGCATGGACTTTTATCGGCAAGCTAATCCCCGAATACTTCTGACAACTGTAAGTGGAGGCAACATCTGAAACAGGGCAGAATGACCAGTTATTTATTGAAGAAAAATGCAATCTTCATGGCCATTTCCAAAACATTTTACTCTAACCTAAAATGTCCAGCTGTGGGAAGATCTTCTAAAAGAAGAAGAAAAAAAGAAAAAAAAAAGCTTTTTGAGTCCAGCTATAAGGAAAATGTAGCCTGTTAGTTTATAAAGCTTTTGATTGTGTTGTGATTAATCAGATTTGTGCTGCATATATAATATATGGCCTAAAGTTACAGGGGGGGGTCTTATAATAAAACACAGTGATTTTTTGTAGGTTTGTTTGGTCTTTTTTAATATTGCAAAAGGATACTATTTTTACTGCAATATGCAACTGTGCCAATGGAAAATAGTGGGAAGAAAAAAATATATTGTCTGGCACTGGTTGCCATAGCAACATGCTGAAGTTCAAGGAGAAGTGGAGAATCTGAATTCTGTGGCAAGGTAATGAATTTAGCATCTACAGGAACAGAAATGGATTTTCTGTCACAGCCTGTAAATCAACCGCAGGAAACCAACATGCGGGAGATATTTTGGAATGCTTTATATCTGCTTCTAATGTATGAAAAGTGTATCAAAATTAGCTCTTGGGGCTTTGTCTTCCACGGCCTTCCCTTTCTTTCTGTTCAGACCAATGCACTTAAAATCATACTCAATGAAGCTGATGTTTGCTGTTGAGACAAAGGCAAATGCCTTGCAGTTTTCTCAGAAGCCCCCTGAAGTCAGCAGGCATCGCCCTCCTCCAGAAAGCTTGTTTTACACACTCACAATACACCAACATTTTAAAGGTCAGCCATGAGTCACATGTGTCCAGTTGTCCAAGTTGGCTTTTGAGATACTTTTCAAGACGGTTTCTTACACAAACGCATGATGCCAGTGGGCAAACATAAAAATAGCTGAGGTATCCAGCTCAGCATCTGGAACAAACAAGAAGGCTTTTCAACATACCTACACGCATGTGTAATTGTTCTGCCTTGAAAACACCAGTGAACAATGGCTGCTTGGTGTGAGAAGCTGCCTTGGGGGACCCATCATACCAAGGAAAGGTGGGATGGAGTTTGTCCACTGAGCTGGTGTTTCATGACCGCTGCCTGTGGAAAGTCTGCATGTGGCGCCAGGTTGCCCGCGAGCAGTCAGTAGTCTCAAAAGGGATTTGGGGGAATGACATTCATGCCTCAACTAAATCACTAGTCTATTCTCATGCTTTCTCAGTCTCTCAGATCTCCAGAGTGACCTCGTCCTTGGCCATAATAATTACGCCTCAGCAATCCAGGCAGTAGCGGGGAGAAATGTATAGAAAAAATAGTCTCACAGCAGTGGGACCCAGCTAACAGTTTTCATTCTCTCTGTGCCTTTAAAAATAAGAAAAATAAATAACTTCCCTTTCTACCTCCTATCCTCGAGCAGATGGAACACACCCTGGGGAAAAGGAGGAAAAAAAATCTCATAAATAATATAAAAACAAAGAATTACAACAATACACTACAGTTAATTATCTATAATGGGCTTCATTCCCAGTAAATCACACCCATGTATCTCAGATTTAATTTTTCCAAAGTCAGTGAAGATAAAGCAGTGTAAAATCACTGTGAGCAGAGAATACAGATCAAAATACACTCAAAAATAAAGTAGGAGAAGAAGACATTAGACAAAAAAAAAAGTGATTTCTTATTTGGATGGCTTCTGCATAACACAAAGGAATGCACTCTGTCCCTGTTACTGTAGAGGGTGCATATGGAAGATCAATTATCTCTATATATTCTCTTTGACTTCCAGCCATGCAACTGAATATTAACTAAACATGGAATAACAGTTCAGGAGTTAAAACTTTTCAGACAATTTTATATGATTTGCTGATCTCAACTAATTCTTGTTCAAACCCTCTTTTGCTTCTAGAGTAAAATGGGCACGGGCAGCATAAATTTCCCTGGATGTGCATTTGTAACTGTCTTTGAACAAAATGTTTTGAAATTTGTCAATTAAAACACCTAATATCAGAGCTATTTTTTCATTTAGATGGCAAATTTCAGAGGGTGAGCCCACCTTTGACAATCTGAAAGAAAAAAAAAAACTATATTTCCATTCTAACTGCTACATGTTTTTTTTCTGTTTCTCTGGATTCTTGTTCCATTACAATTGTGAAAATTGGTTGAATTTAAGTGCACCTCCCAAGTCATGTCAAATCAATCAGTGAAATTCTTGAACTCATACTTAACTATTGGGAGTCTTGAGATTAAATGTAAATGGCTTCAAGCCTTTTGGTGATCTGTGGCCATTTGGAAAAGAAGAGAGGAAACGCAAAGATACAAATTTCAAAAGCACTTCAGTGCTGGTTTGGACTGCTGTAGAATTAAAGATGTGTTAAATCTTATAGCCACAGTTAGTCTTTCTTACTCTTCTGATAGAAATCTCTCAAAAACTTCAGCCCCCTTATCCTTTTATAAATATTTGAATAGCTGGTAGCTTAAGCTTCAAGTCTGTCATCTTTCATTTAAAACTGGGGTCCCTCTGGGCTACAGAACAGGACAGCATTGCCCAGCATGGGTTTTGGTACAGCATGCAGGTTTCTGCTCAGGAGTCCTTGGGGAGAAAGTCACTTTGCTGTTGAGATGAACCACTCTGGTAACAGCTTGAAGTTTGCAGGATTTCCTTTCAAAAATCAGGTGTTTGTTTGCCTTTAAAGAAAAGAGTCTTCTGATCCCAGAGACTGCTTTTATGCAATAATGGCGTACCATGTTTCTGCAGATTTTGTCTGAAATTGTAAGTAAATATGAAGATAGTAGGAAACCATTATTTCAATTACTACTCCTGCCGTGAGTGCCGTGAGTATAAGACTCTCTCTGTCTGAGAAACAGTGCATGATTTTCATTTACATAAGCTTCTCTTGGAGTGGAAAATAATAAATCAATACACGTAAAGGCACTTTTGATCAGAGTTGATGTTATAAAGTAATAATTACCGATAAAAACTGTTCAGTCTTTCTTGCTGTCTCTTCACCCAGGTGAGCTGTGAGCCACTCTAATAAACCCATCTGTATTAGGGAAAAAAAGGTACAGTTTTTTGCCAAGTAATTTTTCTGCAAGAGACATCCTTGATTCAGATCACAGTGTGACTGTACAAATTGGCATGGATCAACTGCTGAAGCAGTTGAAGGGGTGGGAACACATGCGGTATTGTCACCAAACCCACTGTCATGTCAAATCACAGCCTCAGGCAAAAGAGTGGAAGATCGGATTGGGACCCAGATCTCTCTCATCATGGCTGAGGTTTTCAAGAAGTGTGGGGGAGGCTACATGCCTTCCTCCAGCAGCTTTGTGAATTGACCCCAGGATATACTTTTCATATCTGTAACAATAAAAAAGAAAGCATTTTCAGCTCTTTTGGGGTGAGTTTGTTTATTTATTTTTTTTAATTATGTACATTCTGGTCAGTCTTAACTGAAGATTTTCTCACTTTTTTTGCTTCAGTTACCAAAGAAAGAGCCTTGCTTATAATACCAAAAAGATATGTGACCCTTTCTCTGAAAAATCTGTCTTTGACTAGGTCTGTGACAGTTTCCACAGCTCATTAACTCTTCTGTGGAAATCTATTTATGAGCACAAACTATTCCCCCTCCCTATCAGTTCTCTCCAGAAAGTAAGGGAGGACAGACTGGCACTGGAAGGAGTCATTGCATGAATGATTGGGCTCTATTTACAGTTTGAGAAATATAACCTGCATGTTTGCGCTGTCCTCATTCACCTGAGAAATGTTCATTTGTGCTAGTAATTCTATTGAAGTAATTACTGTCTGAGGAGCCAAAGCATGTTATCTAGCCAATTCCCCTCACAAGCCATAATGCACAGCTGCAAAGCTCCAGGAGAGCACTGAAAGGTATCCTGAAACTTCATGGTAGTGGCAGGAGGGAAAGGGAGGACACCTGGCCCTTCTGGCATTCACCTAGGATTGACTGGTTATGTGCAGAGAGTGGGCAAAGGGGAGGAGAGACAGAGTCACAGTCAGTCTGTTTATCCTTCCATTTAATCTTTAATCACCTCAAAGGGATTTTTATGATCTGTTGATTTTTTGAGCTGTAGGAGATGGCAGGGAAGCCGGGAGTTAGTAGTTTTCTGGGTTCCTGTAAAGGATTCTGGATGTCGAAGCATAACTCTGCTTTCCTTGCTGCTTCCCAGGGCTTCTTCTCATCCCCTTCCCTCTGAAAGGAGTATTCTCTACAGAAGGACCAGTTTATCTCACTTTCCATCAAGATTGTTCCCACTACCCAAACAAGTTCAAGCAGAGGTAGTTCAGCCGCATAGAACACAACACTGTGGTGTGCTGCAGGACTCAGCGTTGCTCCTGGAGATTTCAAAGCTATGCACATATCTTCCTACCATTCCTAGTAGGGCAGAAGCAGATGGGAAAAGCTCAGTGGAACTGTATCTCAGAAATGCCTTCTAAAAGAGTCTGGCCACACCAAGCATGCCCTGCACTTATGCAGAGCTGGGCTAGCCTGGCAGAGCAAGCCACATGCCTGCAGAGCTCACTGTCAGCACTCCCAGCTTGTGACTAGGTAGGACTACTTTACAATTGCTCTCTTAGTTGTCAAGGACTGTCTAGGAGCATGGCAGGCAAGCAGGGGGTAGGGACGCTGGTGCTACTCTTTTGTGTTCAGTGCTTGCCAAGGATGCTGAAGAAGATGATCCAAGAGATGCGGTTCAGGTTGTAGAAGATCAATGATCACAGAGGGCAGGTACAGACCTAGACACTGGAGAATAAGGAGGGGAAATGTCTCCAGAAGCACAAAGATGAACAAGCAGCTTCAGTTCTGGTATTTCCTAACATTTGAGTGCATGGCTTTGAAACATAATCATCCTTTTATCTAGTTCATGTACGCAAAGAAAATGGTTGCAAATAACAACATTGGGTTTGGGGGTTTTTTAAGCATCTTCTGTCACAGTTTTAAACAGCATCTTTAAGAAGACAACATAACTACATCTTACAGTGAGCTTCAACTTCCTAACTCCTGAACTATGGACAACCGCATGTAGTTCAATGAGAAACAAAATCTCTGACTAGGTTGCCTTGGTAGCACTCATTTTATGGGGCAATCATTTGAAGGAAGGCCTTTTGACACACTATACCCAAAAGCATCAACAAACATCAGTCTAGAGACTTCTGCTCAGAAAGAAACATTGACAGAGCCTCACATACAAACCCATAGCAAGCTGTGTAGTGAGCAGATTGTTTACATCAAATGGTTAAACCATTACATGAGGTGAGAAACAAGGCAAGATCCAGGATGTCTCAATCTCTACTTGACACAAAAGGCAAGAGCTACTAGTTTAAATCTACTGGCGTAAATCTGGAGGACGTCTGCTTGCTTACTGCTTTATAGACTAATGGACTACAGCTGTTATCATGTTCTAGGGAGCCCTGGGCAGAGATCAGAGAGTACGTACAGTCCCACCAGTACAGATGTTGTGTGTAGTCAGTGGAAATTCAGTCAAATACATTGTAATTGCTAAAGTAATTAAAGCTCATTACTGAAAGTAAACATAACCACCAAAGTTAGAGCTCCTGAAGGAGTAAGTGACATTCCTCATTTATTCACACTGGAACCAAACGAGATCGTTAGGGCACAGATGAACTCTGGGCTGACAGGGGAGGAGTACTTTAATGAGAAAATAGTTACAAGACGGATTAATATGTTTATATATGTAAATTGTGAAAATAATAATACTTTTTAAAAAATACATTACAGGAAATGGAATGCATTTCCAGAAGTGGAAGTAGAAGTGGAAGTATCAGACTTTGCAAGTAACAGAGAAAGTCTGGAGGAAGGAAGACTTTCCCTTGGTTGAAGACAATCAAGTCAGAGATCGCTTAAGTAAACTGGATATCCACAAGTCCATGGGTCCTGATGGGGTGCACCCGCGAGTGCTGTGGGAGCTGGCAGATGTCATTTCTGGGCCACTCTCCATCATCTTTGAAAGGTCCTGGAAAACAGGCAAGGTGCCTAAGGACTGGAGGAAAGCCAATGTCACTCCAGTCTTCAAAAAGGACAAGAAGGAAGATCCAGGAAACTGCAGGCCACTCAGCCTCACCTCCATCCCTGGAAAGATGATGGAACAGCTTGTTCTGGGCATCATTTCCAAGCATCTGGAGGAAAAGAAGGTTGTCAGAAGTAGTCAGCATAGATTCACCAAGGGGAAGTCATGTCCGACTAATCTGATAGCCTCCTATGGTGGCATGACTAGATGGGTGCATGAGGGGAGGCCAGTGGATGTTGTCTACCTTGACTTCAACAGGGCTTTCAACACCATCTCCCACATCATCTTCATAAGCAAGCTTAGGAAGTGTGTGTTAGAAGAATGGACAGTGGGGTGGATTGAAAACTGGCTGACAGGTAGAGCTCAGAGGGTTGTGATTAGCAGCACAGAATTTAATTGGAGGCCTGTAACAAGTGGTGTTCCCCAGGGGTCAGTACTGGCTCCAGTCCTGTTCAATGTATTCATCAATGACCTGAATGAGGGGACAGACTATACCCTCAGCAAGTTTGCTGATGACACAAAACTGGGAGGCATGGCTGACACACCAGAAGACTGTGCTGCCATACAGTGAGACCTGGACAGGTTAGAGAATTGGGCAGATATGAGCCTTATGAAATTCAACAAAGGCAAGTGTAGGATCCTGTACCTGGGGAGGAATAACCCCATGCATCAGTACAGGTTAGGGGCTGACCTTCTGGAGAACAGCTCCGTGGAAAGGGACCTGGGAGTCCTGCTGGACAACAGGATGACCATGAGGCAGCAATGTGTCTTTGTGGCCAAGAAGGCAAATGGTCTCCTGGGGTTGCATTAAAGAGTGTGGCCAGCAGGTTGAGGGAGGTTACTCTGCTCTGGTGAGACCATATCTGGAGTACTGTGTCCAGTTCTGGACCCCCAGTTCAAGAAGGATAGGGAACTACTGGAGAGAGTCCAGAGGAGGGCTACAGAGATGATCAAGGGAATGGAGCACCTCTCTTGTGAGGAAAGGCTGAGAGACCCGGGTCTGTTTAGCCTGGAAAAAAGAAGATAAGATCCCCTTGAGAGGGGGATCCTACACTTACTTACAAATATATAAAGGGCCATTGAAGAAAGAGGGCTGACCCTTTGATCCCTCAGCTTTTATACTGAGCATGATGCAGATGGGATGGAATACCCTGTTGGTCAGTTTGGGGTCACCTGTCCTGTCCACTCCTCCCCACAGGTGGGACCCCTCTACGCTTTTCCGCTTCTGACCATTCAATGGGGCAAATAACAAAGTTAGCAGACCTTGGCTGTTATAGCAATGAGTATAATCAAAAGCCTCTCTGCATACCCTCCCTTGGCATCAACTATAAACATAGGTCTTATCATTCTGAGAGTGAACAGTTTCTGCATAATATGCTGTTAATTTCAGTAGTTAGAAGAGGCCTACCTAAAACTAAAGTTACTGAAAAAAATTGGTCCTGTTTTACCTCAAACAAGGATATATTCCCTTGGTGAAACCATGTTGACCACTCCCAATAACCTTTTTTTTCCTCTACATGCTTAGAGATGACATCCAGGATGTCATCACCTTTCCAGAGATGGAGGAGAGGATGACCAGCCTATATTTTCTCAGGTCTTCTTTCTTGCCCTTTTTGAAGACTGGCATGACATTAACTTTCCTCCAGTCCTCAGGTACCTCTCCTGTTCTCCATAACCTTTCAAAGATGATGAGAGAGTGGCTTCACAACAACATCTGCCAGCTCCCTCGGCACTCACAGGTGCACCCCATCAGGGCCCATGGATTTGTGGGTGTCAATCCCAGCTGTTAATACAGACATATAAATTCTGTCGTAACTCAACTTGGAAAAAGTTGTAATCATTTGCCCAGCCAATTGCATTGGTAGCACACAGCAGAAATAGAGAATACTTCAGTTCTGCAAAAACTGTGTCTGCTACAGCTCTAAGTGGGAAAAAAAAATTGGGTATTTTTACAGGTTTTTCAGTGATCAACCAGTTGCATACCTTGACTGACTTATGTTTACCTATTACAACATGCAAGCAAAAGGCAATCATCTTGTCACTGCTGAATTTATCCTCTATTGTCCTATTCTGGATTACTGGTTCTTTCACATCTGAGTACTCTTACTGTGCTTCACAGAAAAGAACCATTTCATTTCTGAGAGAAAATGAAATGTTTTCTGAACAATTTGTTTATGGTAGTCTATTAAGTTGTTGACATTTTGATATTGAATATTTTCTTGTATTCAAATTTCTTCTCAACTTCAAAAAGCTGTCTTTAAAAACAAGAAAAAAATATCTGAAGACAGTCCATTCAAACCGTTTGTCAAATTTATCCGTTAACATTTGGTGTGGTTAATGCATTAACAGAGGTCAGAGAGGCTCTGTCCCTACACCACCTGGAAATGCAGCACCTTTGGCAGCTGTTCTTGGTGGAAGCAATCCCCAACTCACCAGAGGCTGGGCCGACCACAGCACACCTCTGTGAGGAGGCACAAATTCCTATTGCTCTAATCTCACTGTTGCATCTCTACAATGGGTCACACTGCCCAGGCTCAGGGAATAAGAAATTTTGTTTCCACACACCGTCATTTTGCTACTTGTATATAAAAAGACGTACCATCAGTGAAGACAGCTCTTTATTCGAAAAGCAGACTTCAAAAATCATATGCTCTCCATGTGATTAAGCTGAATCTCATTTCATGATTCAGCAATGTACATTTCACACTTGCTAGTTAACTTGCATAGCTGAGTCTGAACATTGTCACAGGCTCAAATTTGCTTGTTATATGTTTTCTTTTGCTTTGCCCTAAGAACAAAGTGGTTGGTCGGTTTTCATATTGATCCTGACGGATTTGCATCTGCTGGTGCTTTCAGAGTGTATTTTGAGGACATAGACACAATTAAGAATTAATATAGCTTTGCAGGGAAAATAAAAAGAGCACTACCATGCTCTATTCTGCAAGATAACATGCTGAGGAGAAATGCTGTGCGCCTGTCGACAGCCTGGCAAGGCTAATGTCAGCAGCAGAGTCACAGCTGGAAGCCTGCCCGGATTTTCCACCAGGAGAAGAGTCACGAGCTCGGTGGCACCTGTGGATCAGCAACACATGCAGTCCTGCGTGAGCCATTAATTCAGCAAAGGAGGATGTTTTCATCTACTGTGTTTGTCAGCTCTGTAGTTTGGTGTCGCAGAGAGGAGAACTAGGCATGAGATAATCTGTTCGAGGAGAGTATCTACCCAAACCAGCTACCAAAAGAGCCTGCTCTAAGGTGGGGGAGTTCTTTTTCGCAGTAAATGATAACAGATTAGTAGTTTTTGTTTCCCAGCCACTCTCTTTTCGCCGGAGGCAGAATTCCTTTGTGCACTGGTAACTGCAAACTCAAGGATTTTTTTTCTACTGTAAAAGCAGCACTGGAAACAGATAGTTCGGTTGAATCACTGGATCACCTCAATGGCTGAGCAACAAAGAAAAGATTAAACAAATGCATGAATAATTCATTGTCCCCTTCTTGGGCTGCTCTTTCAGCTTTTTTTATTATTATTATATAAATTAAAAATCAAAACAAACAAGTCATTACCCATCTTTACTTGGATGAGAGAAGCAAGTGGTCACCAAAGCACAAGGGAAAAGCAATTGTAAGCCATTTAATCAGTCCTTACAGCATTTTTTCTAAGTACATATTCCTCAGCAAACCACAGTTTTGCGACTGAGTCACACTGAATTGAGATATTCCCCAAGAAGAACGGCAGACGTGAGGGAGGGTGACATAATCTTGTTTTACCACACAGCCAGGGCCTGAGCGCGGAGTGCTGCAGATGAGGTCTGTTTGCATCCCAGGTTAGCGAAGGGCTTTGGGACTGCAAACTCTCTAACTGCAACATGCGCTGGACTCACAGATTCTGTAAAAACACATAACGTAAGAAAGCAGTGTCTGCTCCCTGCCCGCCATTCTAGCTATCTGGTCATTTTTTCTTTTTAATTAAAGTATGGCCTTATGATCCAGTGAATTCTGGTCATAACTCAGAGCAAAGATTTTAAAGCAGTTAGTTACTATGCCCAAGAAAATGGCTCAGTTAGTTTTAGAAGGAAAATATGGAAAAGAGGCAGGAGTGACTCTCACTTTTTATTTGGTCCTTGCCATTTAGGCTGACAGGGCTGGTAAGAAACTCTCTTGTAAAGCAGCAGCTCTTGAGACGAAGGCATGGACACCTGCCCTCACCAAACCCAGTGCCGTCCCCCTCCTCTGGTGAGTTGCAGAACGTCAACTGTCTGCTCTCACACCGCTTCATTTGTTTTCTCTCCACCCACCAAGAAGACTTAAAATATAAAGATCACACCTAATTATTTTTAAATGATTGTTTTTCTCTCTGTCTTCCAAAACAGTTATGAAAGCTTTTTTGTTTTCTGGTTTGGATTCTACTTCAAGTCATGTAATAATCCTTCAGTGTAAAAATCCTTATGCCCAAACCGTGAAAGGGATGTAAACGATCATATCTCACTGACTTCAGTGGAAGTTCAGACACCAAATTTCTCCAAAGGTTTTGGTCTTTTTCTGTGCACCCTCTATATATCTGCATACTTCTACCCTTAAAGCTGCTCTGGAGACAGGAAAAGCAGCACAACATCTTGGAGCACATTCAGTAGGTGGGAAGCACAGGCATCCAAGCAAATGCTCCATATCCTCAAATCACAGAGCCTCAGTACTGTCCCTGGCCCATCTGCACGTCCCTCTTTACGGTCTTGTTCCCAAGCATCTCCTCTGGGAACTATACTCCTGCTGGCTGACTTGGTTTGCAGCTGCAGACACACAGCCTGGGAAGGGGGTTTGGCAAGTTACTGGCTGTTGGGCTTTCCTGTTGTTAATTCCCAGGGTAGCCAAGAGGCTGTCTACAATGACCTGAGTTGAATAGTCCATGAGCAGCATCTGTTCTCCATAGCAATGTCCTTCTCCAACCTGCAATACCCAGGGAAGAACAGATAGGATGGAGCTGGAGCAGAGAGGCTCAGGGAAACCAGGTGGAGCAGATAGGCTCAGTTGCAGGCGATGTTTGTAAAACATATATGGTTGAGGCCCATCCTACATGCCCTTCAGGCAGGCCTGCACCTCACACACCGCACAGTCACGCAGCTTCTCTTTGCAGCAACACAGTCGTGATACCCTGATCAGCTGCACTTTGCAGCTGGGGCTCACAGGGCAGACGGGGTCACTGATTTTCAGAGCTGCCAGGGATGAGCCACCTTGCATGTCCCCCCACAGGTGACTCCCCAGGTGTCACACTTCCCTTGCACCCCTTCCACTCTCATGTGCCCAGACCTGCTCCTGTCTTTCCAGGCATATCCTGCCAGCGCAGTCTCAGGCATAGGGGGAAAAAAAAAAAAAAGTCTTTGAGCGATCTGCCTGGGAATGCTGATTTCTAATTTTTTCAGGGAATGAAGCAAGGATGGGAAATACAGGGGATTTCTTATTGCTGGTGGCAATGCACTTCAGATATTTTTAGCTGAAACACAGGCCTCAGTCTCCCTGAAGATGAGCCACATTGTCAGTTGGTTCATTTGTTTAAAAAGTAGCAATAACAAAATCTCATCTGAGAAAACCAACTTGGCATCAAAATCTTAGAAAGCAGAAGGAGGCACCAGAACACTTGTTTCATTTTTCTCCATTGACTTTATTGATTGCAATAACTGTCTGATTCTGATGTAGAGGTTTTATCCACATAGCTAAAGCATTTTATGAAAACAGGGCCATACATAAGATGAAATGACTTTTTCTTCTGGTGGTAGATGGCTTAAACCCCAGTTAATTCCCCTCCTAAGGCCCTATTCCCTGGCACTAGGTCTAACAGAAATAAGTCTTTCCCGCATCTCCATGAAGCTGAAAAAGACTTTACCGAGGTTTCCCAGAAAATCTGTGCTGGGTTTTGTACAAGGCCTGATTCACTCTGCCCTGAGTTGTCAGGTGTTGCAGTTGCATATCATTGTCTGGCCAGGCAGGATGTGCTCAGCTATGCATTTGGAGCATTGTACAGATCTGAATTTTTCTGCATTGAAAACAGATTTTCTCGTGATCTGAGGGGCGGAGTGACCCTGGAAAAGTTGGATGATCTTCTTTATTTATATAGAAATATAGTAAGCTGCTTACCAGATGGACCTGTTTGCAAGCTTGCCCACTTCTGACATGAATCAATTAATTTACAGGGAGATTTTCTGGAAACCAGTAAGCCCAAAAAAAGCAAACCAATGTGATTCCAGTACTGCCACCTCGTGTAGGCTTTGACCATTGCAGGTGTTTCCTACAGGAGCTTCACATTTCAGTAGCACTGAGTAACACGGAAGTTATTAACAGAGCAAATACTTTAAATGGCTGCACACAATACAAAAAATACTATTACCCTGTTACCATTCCAGAGCCCGTCCTTCAAACTAAACATCTACAGGAGCAGAAGTACTCTTGGATCTGATTTATAAGTGGACTTCCATACCATATAGTCACAACTTCAGTGGTAAATCGTATTTCCGTATTGGAAATGAAGAAATTAAAAGAAACACAGCAGGAAAAAGGGAAAGACAGGGAGCTTTAGGGACCGAGTGGTTCCCCTGGAGGAGAATGCCCAAGGCAAAAGGAGCAGAAAGCTAAAGCAGCAGGCAAAATCACCAGGCAAATGCACGAGAAAGATCAGCAAGTTCAAACCAAACAAAATAACGTACAAAAGGCAAATGGGAAAAAGCTTGAAAATTCTTTCATGTTACATTTTTTTACTCGACTGAGGCATTGTTTTCTGCACTCAAGTCACACCCCTAAATTTTTGTTGCATTGTCTCTAAAAGCAGAGATGATAATCAACAGACCGTTGATCTTCCAACTGAAATGTCTGAAGACTTGTTTGCAGGGCTGAGTGCTGCCGAGGGAGACAAGAGGGCTGTGTCATTGTGTGACCAGGGACATGCAATCCACATTAGTGCGAAGATCTGCAACCCTCCAACCCTCTCCCTGCCCTCTTCGCCCACCCCACACAAACACAGGGGTGGGGATAACCATGAGCTCACAGAAGCAAGGCTCACTGCCATCGTGGAGGTCTCTGGAGTACTGCTAGAACAGTGCAATCCTCTGTTTTGAGCATATCACACCAAAATTGAAACAGGCATTACCAATTCAAGAACTAGGGAACATCAGGCCACATGAGTAGGATCAGTGGAAACAGAAACCAAGGAACAGGAGAGCAATGTATCGCTCTGTCAAAGGATGTTCAAAGTTTACAGGAGCTCAAGGGCAGAGTGGAAAATATGGCAAGAGAAATGCCCAGAAATGACCAGATACACACGAAACATGCAGGACATGTCCAGTTCAGCAAAGCAAGTTACCCCACATTCTCCACCTCAGCCAGTCCGACACCTTGACTCCAGCATTGCATAGGTGCCTTAAACAGAGCTCCCAGAAATCCTAGCAGAAACCAGCAAGCAGAACGAAGCTAGTGAGTCCTCTAAAAAAATAAAATAAATTTAAATTTATTTGACTTAACAGAGACATGTTTTGTTCATGCGATAATATTTTCCATTAAATTCAGCACAACCATCATCTTAGAAGAACTGCTTTTTTCGCTATGTTATTTCTGAATAGAAGCCGTGAATTTTTTTTCAGAAAATGAACCACAATACTGTAAGTTCACAAAGCCTGGTTTGGGTCAAGCTTTCCAAAACTTCATACGGATTGTGCCTGGAACCATCTCACTCCCCCTTCTTCCCAGGAACATTACACGCAGACAGCTGCTCTTCTCTCCCTTTCCATCCACCAGTCAAACCGGAGTAACAGAGTCTGGGCAGAAGCTGCAGCTACAAATGTAGTGCAATGCTCCTGCTGGCTGTGAGGACATTAATGTAGAAAAAAGGAGTGAGAATCGTGACACCTGCAGTCATACACAAGGCTTAGACACCCAATAGTCACTATTCTGCATGTCCTTGGATAACAGCAAAAAAGGCTAGGGGAAGCTTTCTGTTATCACAGGTTTAACATTCAAACCTCCTTTCCATCCTGTCATTGTGGAACAAATTCTTTCCTCTTTCACTTTGGGTCTTTTTTTTTTTTTTTTCTTACTACATTCATAATAAATAATAATCCCCATCATTTCAGTTTTGGTTGAATCATGTTTTTATATCCCAGTGCAGAATTCAATTTAAGCAAAGTTGTCACATTAGGTTTGTCAGTACAATATATGGAGGGAAGGCTAATGGCCTGGCAAGACTTAAAGCAAGCTTTTTCAAAAATTTTGTTTTACCATACTTTTCTACAGAAAGCAAGGGAAACATTTTATCAGATTATGCATGGAAACTAGAAACTTGGGTAGAGAGAAAAACAGACCTACTAAATATCAGGAAGTGGCTTTGACCACAGTCCTTCAATTATGTTTATCTACATTGTCTGTATCGCTGTCATTTCTGTTTAAGAATAAAAGAAAAAACTATTCTGCAAATGTATGAAAAATCATGCTTTGAGTATGAACAAGTGTACTTGATAAAACATGAAAGTGCTGTCCAGGGATGTGTGTTTGAATGACTCTTTAAAATTATAAAATTATGGAAATTGACATATTTATCGTAAATGCTTATTTGTTGAGTGCTATTTGGCATGTAGAGTTATAGTTCACATCAATTTGTTAAGCGTCACTAATGTGTCCTGCGTATACATTACCTGCATAGCTCCTATAGCTATATATGTGGTTGCATCGATGGGCAGTGGATTAAGGAAACAAGACTAGCTTGATGTTAATTCCCAGTGTCTAAATAAATGACTTCAGCTTCAAGACATCAGATGAGATAACATCCCAGCCAAATTACATCACACTACAGTATCTGGCAGGCTTTTTATTGTAGGATATAAAAGGAAACAGATGAATACAGTAATGCAATCTAAAAATCTCTGAACATCTATTCTTTAAAAATTGAATTAATATCTTGTTTTCCCATTAATCAGTATGCCATATCTCTTTCTGATCCTATAAATCAGGTGTACAGTGAGACACATTTCCAGATGTCTCTAGCGCAAACACCGCATTCTGTGGGAAATGCAGACATATTTTCCTCTCCATCACAGTCTGTCTTTAGAAATACCCTTGCACCATGTGGAATTACTTTTGTTTAATTTAGATGTGCCAGTGCAGGGAAATGCAAACACTACAAGCATCCGCTGTGTAGCAGCTAAATCTGATTGAACCATCATGATCAAAAAGAGAAAGGCATCCTGCACAGGTCTCCATGATGTAAATCAAAAACATCTTTAGGGGCATATCTTAAAGTGAGAGCTTCAGAAAGCCAGTGCAGATTGAAGTATAATATAAAGGATCGCTCACATTCTTTGTTGTTCCATCCAAGGAGCCAAGACCACTGCAAGAAGAAGAAAAATTCAATCATTAGAGTGCCATATTTGCATTATTCTTTTCCCTCTCAGTCTCCAGTTGTCAGGCACCTTTTGTGCCCCCTCACATAATTTAAAACCCTATTAACACAAACAGTTGCTGCAGCTTTATCCTAGGAGGATGGCGTGTGGCTGTGAACCCGCTGCTACACCTGTATTATAATCAGCAAGCCAGCAGGCTGTGACTTAAGCCAGCCTCCTGAGAAAAGGGTTTAATTGTGGGTCCGCAGCCCACAGCTTCCAGCAGGAACAACTGGAGCTCTGTGCCTGTGCAGCCAGCTCTGGAGAATGCTCTGAGTACTCTTCCTCTTGCCTAATTTAGGTTGTCCAAAAAGGAGACATCTAGTCTGAAGTTACTTTCCTAAGTTTCTTCTATAACCAGTGGAGAAGGACAGGCACTGTCAGAGGATGTCCCATCTCATCCTAAAGTGGAGGTCTGCTGCAAGTGGCATCAACCACTCTTTGGAGGTTGCTACTCTGGCTATGGAGGAAGCTAAAGGCGTTGTCTCAGAGCAAAACTCTAACCCTTAATATAAGGTGAGATATACCGTATTACTCCTGTTCAACTTCCCCACCAGGACCTGTTCCTCCTGAAAAGAAGAAAAAGTTATCTACAAAGCAGTAAACTGAAATTAATGAGAAACCTGCTAGAACTGCAGATCCTCATAACTTCCATTAGTAGGCTTGTATTGATTTATTCTAGCTAAGGCTGGGTGATATATGCCTGATTGAGAAATGGCATTGCATCACATGACTGTTTAAAAATTACTGCATGAGCATTATCTGTCTGTCAATCTACCTTTTGGTTCCTTTTGGAATTGCTTTTTTGTTTATGTACTGTAAAAGCCTGCACAATGGGTGGAAATGAAGACTCCCAAGTCCAAGCCTATAAAACATCCCAAGAGATGTCATTGGTTCCTGAAGTATTGTAACCACATCAGTGCAGTTCTGCCCCGAATTAATTTTCTCTGTGGAAAATCAGGGCTTGTTAGCCAAGGCGTAGTGGTAGGCAGAAACAACTCTCTTATGTTTTGGATTGAGATAACATCTCTCTGTATTGCACTGGATGGTTGTACACACATGTCTCATGTTAGCTCTGTTATGAGTACATTTTGTCTTTATTATAATGTGTAAACTTGTCTTTGAAGGCCAGGGATTCCTTAGAAAGAAAAACAAAACAGAGCTTGTGTCCAAGCACTGCCGTATTTAAAGTCCTGCATATACAGATTCTTCACTAGGAATACAGGTATAAAAATCATGAAGTTGTGAAGTTCTGAATTGTTAGGGAACAGAAGAATTTTTGTAGCTCGCAGCAAATGCTTTCTGGGTTCAGTCATCTCACTGTGCTTAAAAATGTGTTTCAATTAAAAAAAAAATGTATGTAAAACTAAATGTAAATTCATAGCAGGGAAACCAGATTAATGTTGCTACAAGAGGGCAGGGAGGTGAAGGAGAGGACAAGGAAGAAATGCACGATGGCAGGCTGAGGCACCATGAAGGCACTGCTGTGTTAGCTAGCTGCCCAATGTTGCATGGGAAAAGCAAAGGGGAGGGGCTGCTTCTGGCCCATCAAGCCACCAAGAAGGAGCATGTCTATGTAGCGTAAGGGCAAAAAAAGCTGGTGCTATAGGCAAGTTGTCAAAGGGTTATTAATTATTATGGCAACTGTTGGGTCCACATAGTCTGAAATGGGGAATGAAAGCTCTGTTTTGTCCACTGTGAAGATAATTAGTGACAGCTACAGAATTCATTGCTCTTGTTTTTCAGCCCCATGTCAGGCAGCACTGGATATGTTGCTGTGACTGAGCAGATGCAGGGCCAGTGAAGAATAAATATAGTCGATAGGTGAAATATTTGAATAATCAGCACTTCAGGAGCTGACATTTGGAGTTAGAGTTTGTGTTTATATGTGACAGTCTTGTACTGTGATGTCTATAGTTTAACTCGAAGGACTCAGCCCAGATTTCCCAAAGTGTTTAAGTAAATCGTAGAATCATAGAATGTTTTGGGTTGGAAGGGACATTAAAGATCATCTAATTCCAACCCCCCTGCCATGGGCAGGGACACTTCCCACTAGACCAGGTTGCTCAAAGCCCCATCCAGCCTGGCCTTGAACACCTCCAGGGATAGGGCATCTACAACTTCCCTGGGCAATTTGTTCCAGTGTTTCATCACCCTCATAGTGAAAAATTTCTTCCCAATATCTAATCTAAATCTACCCTCTTCTAGTTAGAAACCATTACTCGTCATCCTATCACTACATGCCCTTGTAAGAAGTCCCTCTCCAGCTTTCCTGTAGGTCCCTTTCAGATACTGGAAAGCTGCTATAAGGTGTCCCCAGAGCCTTCTCTTCTCCAGGGTGAAAAACCCCAACTCTCTCAGCCTGTCCTCACAGGAGAGGTGCTCCAGCCCTCTGATCATCTTTGTGGCCCTCCTCTGGACCCTCTCCAACAGGTCCACATCTTCCTTGTGCTCCTGTCATTAAAAATTCCAGACTTTGGCCCTCTACCTATTTGCTCTAGCAAACCCAACAACATCTTTTGTGGACCTCTTATTATGGGAGAGCAAACACTAACACTCCCTTTGCATAATATTCTGGGACAGTTTATGAGAGCACATGATCTGAAAAATACCAGAGAAAGGCTTCAAGTGGTCATTTAGCTCACAGAGCAAATCTGTATAGCTTCTGGACTGCATGTTTCACAAACTTCTCAGGCTGTCCACTAGATTCGAAAACACAGCCCCTGATTTTGTAAGCTGCTGCTGGCACTTTCACAAATATTGGAGGAGCTTTTCAAAACATTAGGCATCATATAGTCAAAAGAACAGTTTTTAAATTACCTCATCTGATCTCATAAAATCTCCTGCTTCAATGAAGTAAACACAGCTATTCCATGGATGGAACCTACGTACTGATTGACTGAAGCAGGTTTTCCTGTTTGAAACTGAAGTAGAAAATAGCACATCTGTACGCATGTTGCACTTTCATCAGTTGAAGGTAGCTGCAGAAATGGCAGCATAAAAATGTGTGTGACTCACTAATACTAAAAATTAATATAGGTAATAGTATGTCAGGATATCAGGGAAGATTCGAACTTTACAGAGTTACCTGAGCCCTTGGCACACAAATTTTAAATCCATAATTACATCCCGCAGAACACCCTACATGGTGTTGGTGCATGAAGACCTAACAGATGTTAAGTTAAGCTATTAAACAGTTGATATGGTTAGTTACATGTCACAAAACTCATAACCATTGCTTGCTCTGCCAATGAAGTACAAGGGAGAGAAAATGAAAAATTCAAATTAAAAAATCAGCAGACGTGCATTATGCATGTCTGGGAAGAAGATAGAGTGAAATCCCCTTCAGGCAGTGCTAATGCTGCTCAGGTTCTGTTATTCAGATTGTGTTGTCTCTTGATGTTAGCAGCACAATCCTTCTGCGTCAGATTACAATATTTTTAACTTCTTTTGACTCTTTACCCTCCTCTTCACCTTCATTTCCATCTGTTGTTGAACAAGCACGTCGAAGTTAGAATTGCCCTGGAGATGACAGAGGGAGGAACACAGCAGACTGGAGAGATGCTTCCCTTGTGGGAGCAGAGCTGTGCTAGCCCTGAGACTGTCGCGCACAGTTCTGGCACTGGCTCTGACTGGCAGACGTTACATAGCCACAGTTGCATAGGTGTTACATAGACACAGTCTTGGTGTCCAATCCATAGGCTAAAATAAAACAAAATCCACTGAGCCACCAATACTCCAAGGGCACAGACTTGCTCCTGCGTGTTTTGTGAAATGCTAAGAGAATTAAAATTCTAGTAGACAGGTTAGAATCATAAATGAAGTAAAAACTGATGGTGATAAGGTCATTCATTACACCAAGAATATGTATGAAACTATTGTCTCACCTTATTTCGCAGAGAGAAGGAGGACGAAGCTCAGCTGCTTTTGAATGAACACTTTCAATTTTTTGGTGCATTTCTGTTTTACATTACTAAAAAGGCTCAAGGAGTTCTTCATTAAGCTAGCTTCAAACTTAGTTTTGTTCATCTGCGCTGGACTTGTTCACCAGGATGCAAGAGCTTTGATTTCCCGCTTGTTTCTAAATCCTACAAGGTGTTGAAATGAGGGAACTGAAGGCATATCAAAGCAAAAAGCAAAGGTGCGAGTACCACATTGGCAAATATGGTAGATAGCCCTGCTGCCCTTAGCCAGTCCAAGGAAAATCAAAGTTGGCAGTCTATGAAAACTGGAATAACCAAGTGGGGAGAGGAAGCAGGAATGATTTGCTTAAATTGCAACTCTGGCTTTCCCGTGACCAAAAAACCCAAATTCAGATCCACAAGTTGTTTGACTATCTAAAGCCTGCCAGAACTGGTTTGAGGTCCATGATTAGAGGCCCAAATAACTTCTCACATTAAATTTTTGATCTTGTTCTCTAACTTTCATTGTCCTTTGTACATTTTGATTGAGGAAGTCATCTATGTAGTTACTGGTGTTCTTGCTACAGAGCTTTTCAGTGTGAAAGAGTGTGTATGTATCCAGGTCCCTAGAAGTTACTACACTAATGCTCCCTGTGACCATTTTCTTAATAGTTAGTTTATCTGTGGATTCTTCATTGTCCTCAAGTTTCCTCAGTCATTACACAGAATCACAGCATCACAGAATGGTCAGGGTTGGAAGGGACCTCTGGAGATAACCTAGTCCAATCCCCCTGCCAGAGCAGGGTCACCTACAGCAGGTTGCACAGGACGGCATCCACACAGGTTTTGAATGTCTCCAGTGCTGGAGACTCCACCACCTTTCTGGGCAGCCTGTGCCAGTGCTCTGCCACCCTCAAAGTAAAGAAGTTCCTCCTCATGCTTAGATGGAAGTTCCTATGTTCAAGTTTGTGCCTGTTACCTCTTGTCCTATCACTGGGCACCACTGAAAAAAGACAGGTCTCATCCACCTGGCACTCCTCCCCTCCTTTAAGTATTTATAAGTATTGATAAGATCCCCCCTCAGTCTTCTTTTCTCTAGACTAAAAAGACCACCCAAGTGCCTAAGCCTTTCCTCGTAAGAAAGATTCTCCAATCCCCTAATCATCTTTGTAGCCCTAATTAATTTGCAATACTTTCAAAAATACACAAAATGGATTCTTGAACACAACTGCAACAATCTTATGCCTTCTAAAAGATCAGATACTTTTACACAGAAGGTTTGCAGCTAAATTTCTTCCTTTCAAAATTCATGTTTATGTCCTTCACACTATTTTGATCATCATTTCAGTATGATAGATATAAATTTTCCTTTGTTCTCGCTATATGATCAGAGTGAAAAAATGCTATTGGAAGAGATATAATCCCAGAAGCATTTAGCCTGCACTCCTAAGCAGCTAGAAATGCACATACAAACATCCTATAATTATAAACTAGAAATGATACACAAGTTATTTTTTACCAAAAAATACAACTGAAATTCAAGAAGAAATGCATTATCGCTGTGTCTAAAAATACACTACATACATCCATAAAAATCTAGCAAAATGTATGTTCCCTGTCTGGATATCAATGCTGCAGAAGTAATGAAGAGTTCTTACGTAGCCTGCAGCATGCTGAATCTGAGTAAATCTTACTTTTTTCCTACAAGGGTTATATCCTGACTTGTCTGTGAACAGGTGTCTTTCACACCTGTGCTTAAAGAGAGCCTACACACTGCAAAATTAAAAAGTCATTTCTCAGCTGGAATTGCAGTGGCACCTTTGGAAACTTACAGAAGGTCAGCTTGAGCCTTTTTCCAGAGTTGAGCAACTCCTAGATTTTCTACCAAGACCACCCCAGAACCCGCAATGCTTTTTACCCCATCTTTTTTACCCCATCTTAGTAGGAGCTGTGGCTCTTAGCTCCTAAATGCCTTTCTCTGAACTTCCTGGGGAGAGAACATATGACATATGACGACACAGTTTGCGGTAGAATTATTCCATGTTTTGCATTGTAGAATATAGATAGACTTGTTACTGCATGAAGCCATCATGTCTTTTCAAATGTGCCTTAGTTCTGTTCTTCAGGGCGTAGAGGGTTCTCAGCTGCCTTGAGGTGGAAAAGAGGTGGAACCAGGTAATTCTAGAGGATATTTGTGAAGGAATTTTGGGGTAAGCAGCAAGACAAGGGAGTGTTCAGAAGGGTTGCAGGGGATTTCTGTGGGTGCTAGCAATATGCAAGTAGACATGAATGCATTTTGCATGCGGCAGCTCTTCCTCCCTTTGTTATGAATTTCAAACTGTAATAACTAACTGTAATTGAAGGGGCTTGCATGAGAGAAGGGGGAACTGAGGAGTATCTTGGCTGAAAGAAACTCTCTTTAAACTGCCCTGGACCTGCACAATTGCGAGTTGCATGGCACTGTTTATGCATGTTTACTTTGTCTGACATCACATTGTAAATTACAGGGAGCTGATGGGCAGCTCGGTCAAGAAGAAATGAAACACCATCAAAAAAAGTACAATAAATTTGCAAGCAATGAGGACAGACTTTTCTGAGTCGGTATGTTAGTGGTATTTCTCAGGTTCATATTATGTTTGGAATATATTGTTCAAACTTACGTAAATTACCTTTTTATAGTGGTAATGGGAGAAAAACTGAATGAGTTTTGAATTAATGTCTCCGTGTATTAATTGCCAAATGTGTCAGGCTTCTAGGTTTTCCTAGCTATAAAACATTTTATGGTTGAGAGAGTACAGACTGATTATTTTTCTTTTTGTTGTTTAGCTGACTAAAATGGAGTGGGAGCATGGCATTTTTTTAATTTTATTTTTATAGAATTAAAAAGAAAAACTGATGTTTCTTTTGGCATGTTTGTTTCTTTTAATGATTTAAATTCTATTCAGAGATAGTCAAATTCTGTGACCTCGTATTGTGTTTGAAGTACTTTTCCACTGCTGGTTAATAAAGCTCATGATGAAAGAAAACCCCAGTACTAGTCATATCTATTGTTACCAAGGAAAAAGAGGGGGAACAATGACAAATGAAATATCAGATGTTGTCAGTTATAGACTTTATTTTCCATCGATAGAGCTGAGTGCATCAGTCTACATGATCCTTTGAGTGTCTGACTATGATTCTGCCCCCATCATTCTTTATTGACATTGCAGGAAAATACGGATTCACAACCTGAATCACAGATCCTGATTCAACAAAGTAAACACATGTTAGCAAACTGGAGTAAGTCTTTCTTAAAGATGGTCCTTGGCTGGAAAGTATGGGCTTAATTCATGTGGTAAGCAGCAGGGCTGCATGCTCAAAATCAGACATTCGCAACAAAGTACAACTGAACTGAGTGCCAAAGATTAAAACCCTCCTTACTTTTTCCAAGGTGTCCATGGCACAAGAAATTCAGTATCCTAAATGACAGGGAAAGAGTAAGAGTTACCCCACAACCGAACAGTTGCTCCGATCCATTTACAAAAAACACTTAAATGTCGGTGTCATTTTTCAAATACAACTTATATTCATGTTCTTCAGCAAATGTAACATTGAAAGAATTTAACAGAGAACTAAGATGTTATCTAACATGTTTCTCTTTCTTCCACTCTCAAAAAAATTTGCAATGAAAAAAAGCAGCAGAGAAAGAGAAAGTACTCTTCTTCTGAAAAGATTCAGCCCCAACAACTTTTGTAGGTGCAGGAACCGGTACGGTTACAAGATGTTGTCTCTCTTCTTTTTTGTCCTCTGAAGTCCGATACCTGAACCCGCTTTTCAAACTTAAAGATGTCATACATTTCTTGTAAAGTTTAAGGGTGGTTGGAAGGTGTTGCCAAATGGAATGGGGCTTATAATAATTGCACCCATTTTATATTATAAAAGTATTGTCATATGTGTTTCTACCTGCTAGATGAATCACTCCAGGTTGTAGATGCGCTAAATATTATTTATATACTAAAAGAGCATTTGTGAGTTTCATTTTAGGAATTATAGTTTGGAAATAGAATACATATGCTGGGCTAAAATTGCATAGCTTCAAAATATTCATAAAAGGAAGTGTGATACCAAAACTGAGGGAACTGAAAAGCCACTGAATTTAGTTTCTTCCCAGTTCATGAATCATTCACAGGTTATTTCTAACAGAGGTGCATGGAGCCGTACACTAGGAAGATACCTATTCACTGGGTAGCTTGGGTGGGTGTTTGTCAGCCAGCAGCACAGCAGGGGTGGTCGTGCTTGTTTGGTCACGGGGCATGCTCTCTGTTCCTCAGCTGAAAACTGACACTGTAATGGGAGTGAGGAATGGCAAAGGAAAAAGAAACACTCATAAATTTTGCCATCATGCTTCAGTGGATCAAATGGGGACCCTTTATAAGGTTCAGTGCTGCTGAGCCCAGTTCATTTGTGACCTTTCCAGTCTCACCTCCTTTCGGCATCTGTCATTCAGCCTGTTCTGATCTCGTCAAATTATCTGGGGTAGGAAAATTAGTACAGGGAGAAAAATAATGCCTCATGCTGGATTCTACAAGAGTAACACACTGCAGGTTAGTGATGAAAAATAGGTAGATCTCACTCACATCCTAGGAAAACTTCTTTGTCAGTAAAGTTGGTGGAACATTTTGACTAATGAGGTAGTTATGGCACAGGTATTCAGTAGCTTTAAGGAAAGGTCAGATGCCCACAATGAACTGAGTACCACAGGGTCCTCCCCTCCTCAATGCAAGGGGCTGGATAAGAGTGGTGCCTTGATCCTTTCAATCCCATCATCTGTGATTTATCATTAAAAAGGCGTTCTCCCAGAGAGCTGACAGAACAGAAGTCCAGTTTTGTATGCAGGGGGAGCTGCAGGGACGGAGCCGTTATTGTTCTGTCATTGTCTAAGAAGCCTCTGTGTGCCAGTAGATATTTATAATCTGGTATGTTTTAGAATAAGTGTGTTATCTTCCAGAGAACAGCATGTTTGATATAATTCTAGTGGGATATATGAAACACAAGTTTCACGTGAATGGCAGAGCCGCCAGGGGAGGTATGTGACAAGCTGCGTTTGCTACGCTCAGTCTGCTCAGGAATACACTAGAGAAAATAACCAAACTGCCACCTTGATTAGATCTCTCCCTGCTAACAAATTAAACAAATAGAAATGAGAACATTAAATAAAGCTTTCTGGATGCCATGAATTGTGAGAGCACTAGTGTGCCTCTACATGCACATGAGTGTTTGCAGCAGCAATATCAAGGCAGTTTAGTCAGGGCAGCGCCAGTTGCCCTATATAAATTTAATTTGTCAGGATCGCATAATACATTGAGCTTTCAAGAGAGCATAAAGAGATCCCTTTGAGGTCATTTTCCTAAAATACGAGATTTGTTTTGCCTTTGCACATCCAGTGCCACAGTCTCACTAGATGTAAAATGTCACACAATGCACAGGAGAAAATTATCTGACTGTTTACAGCACAATCTAAAGAACTATAAGCCTTGTAAAAAGGCAGTCTTTCTCTTTCTTTCCTCACTCCTTCCCCGTATCCCTTACTTTTTCATACCATAATGTGTATGTAAGGCTCTTGTTTTGAAAACTATATTTATATTTCCTCTGATAAACAAATGGGAAATCATGCTGTGTTTCTGGAAAAAATGATAATTAGCTTTGCTGCAATATGAGAGCCTGAGGTGATGCAGTGATAGATTAGGGCACGCACACCACCTCCCTGAGCATTTTTCAGCAATCAGATGAGGAAATTATGAGATTTACAATTGGATCAGCTACAGAAATAAAATACCTCTTAATAGCTCTCTCATTGCAACTAGAGCTCTGTGTGTTTTCCTGTACAGTGATGCTAAATTTCCTTGTTCCTGCTGCTGAAATGAGTACCTCATTGATGCTGCATTTGGAGATTCCTCTTGAAATGTTTCTGTTTCAGTTAAAGCACATAAGCACTTTCAGATAAAGTGGGGTAGACACAGCAGTGAGCAACAGCCAAGTGTTCATTGGATATTTGAGCTGGATGTCGAAGCGACAGACCTAAATCAGTATCCATTTTCTTGCAGGTCAGCAAAAAAAAAAAAACAGAGACAAAGACAGCACTGAATTGAAAGATATAGTTCAGACCAGCTAGAAACTCAAAAAAATAAAACACAGAAATCAGCAGGATGAAACATTTCTCCATTTAGCTTTGGTAGTGAAAGAAAGTATCTTCTCTACCATAGCTTATTAGCTTCTGCAGAGCTAGTTAATTCAAACACACAACAATGAAGAGGCATGAGGTGGCATTTTCTTTTCTTTAAAGGTGTTGTTAGAGCCCCATTAAGATATAATTTAATATTATATCCATCAGGGATCCACAAAGGCCTTTTCAAAGGGGAAATGGATGCGGGTCAAATTTTGGCTAACAAAACCAGTGGCGTCATACAAAAGTCCAGAGACTGGGGCAGTAAATTTCATAGGTCTGGATGATATTTTCATTATAAAATGTCAGTATTTCTTAGTAATCCTAGAAGAACATGCACAACATCATCTTCAGTGAATACTGAGCCTCATGATACCTTCTCGTCTGATACCCAGGTAACAGCAGACATAACAGTCAGTGTGCAGCTTTGAAGGAGATATACAAACTGTTGGCTAATACAGAAGAGTTAAGGAGTTTAGAGCACATTTACAGGATATATTATTTAGCTTCCAAGAACAAGTCTTGACCCTTTACTGACGCAAACAGGCTTTGCACAGTGACACTCAAGGAAAATATAAACCAACTGAGGTAAAACCAGAGGTATAGTCACCATTATTTAGTGGCTTCTTAAAATGAAACATTGTGCTGGACTGCCCTCATGCCTTCTGTGGAAGTGTTTCCTCATTCAAGAATGACTAACCACATTTCTCTGTTTGCTTCATGGAGCTCTCACTGATTGAGTCTAGTCAATTTTGAAAACCAACTAAGCTTTGTCATTTTATTGGCTAAAGAGTGGGCATGATTTGACATCAGAGTGGTCTTCAAAGTGCTGTCCTTATGCCCTTCAGAATGGTTAAATTATAGGTCCATGAAAAGCAATCTAAGAAATTAAGCCTGCCCTGAAAGGAGTTTATTTGGTCAGCATCTCTAGTGAAAATATCCTAAAAGATTTGTAAATCAAAGGAAAAAAAAAAGAACATGAAACTCACAAGGCTGCAATAAAATGTATTTTGGAAGTATGCAGTGAAGAAACCTGTTCCTAACTTGTTGCAAGAAACCACTTCTTTTCACCAGACTCCGGGTATCTCTGATCACGTCTGGCAGGTGTATGCTTTCCAGAACATACATCTTCTCCAGTATGTATCCAGTCTAATCTCAGGATATTTGTTGATCCCAATGAACACCTAGATGAGATTCAGCTGTCTTTCTGCATTATATATTCTCTTTTACATACTTCTCTCAATGCTTTCAGGATTTTTGAGAGTTAGGATGAGGGGAAAGAGAAGCAGGTAGAAGGATATACCTTGCATTTAAATTATCTTGTGAAATCGTGTTTGTTGGAAATCTTATACCCTCTATAATTTTTTCATCACAAACATGGGAGTGTTAAAGAAATGCAAACCTACCCCAGATTGACATTCATGTGGGCGTTCCACCCATCACCAAGTCTCTCTCTCCCACCAACTCATTATCTCTCTGTGTCACTCTGTCCTAGAACTGAGCACCCTTTGCGACAAAAGTTTTTAAATTAATATGTTGCTGTAAACATTTCAGTTTCCGTACAGTGATATTTCTCAGCAAGGAAAAAAAAAAAAATGTTGCAAACTTTTTCAGCATCCCTGCATCTCTTGTTCTTCTGTGCTGACAATATATTGCCATGCCATTCTGGATAAGATGACAGTTTCTTTCTTGGAGAAGGCTGCAAAGATGCTGTTTCACTTGTACATGCAGAAAACTTTCTGGAGCTGTTAGCTTTAATTTATTCTTTTAGCCCAGGAGTTGTATTCACAACATTGTTGATGCATGACGTGGCTGGTGCACACTGGGGTAAGCCTGGCATGCTATACCTCTGCCTGTGTAGGCTGAAGGATTTTTGCACAACCAAAAGCCTTGGATTTTTTTTACAAAAATATAGTTTCTGAAATTATTATGAAATTATCTTCTGGTATGGGTTTTGCTATGTTTTCTGAATTGAATGACAGCCCAGTGGAGACCAATAGGTGTCTCATGGATGGTACTTTCATAGAATCGCTGAGGTTGAAAGGGACCTTTAAGATCGTCAAGTCCAACCATTAACCTACCTTGACAAAACCACTTCTAAACCATGTCCCCAAGTACCACATCTACCCTTTTTTTAAACACCTCCAGGGATGACGAATCCACCACCTCCCTGGGCAGCTTATTCCAATGTTTAATAACCCTTTTCAGTGTTTCTTAATATCCAGTCTAAACCTCCCCTGACACAACTTGAACCCATTTCGTCTCTTCCTATCACTTGTCACCAGGGAGAAGAGGTCAGCCCCCACCTCTCTACAACCTCCTTTCAGGTAGTTGCAGAGGGTGATAAGGTTTCCCCTCAGCCTCCTCTTCTCCACTTTATAACAATTTCCCCTTATTTTTATTCAAATCTCTTTCTCTGAAATTTTCAAGCTGACAGGGAAGGATATGGTTGCAGCCCTTCTGTCAGGCCAGCTACGTGTCCCTACAACAGAAGTCGTTCTTTTTGATGCAGCTCTTTGCAAACCTGCATACTTCTTTCTGGCACTGTTAATGCTGTCCTGCAAATGATTCGATCCCCTAAAGTTTGTTCAGACACCTCTACTTGCTAGAGATCCCAAATGTGGCCAGAAAAGACTTCTTTATGCAGCAGCACTTGCTAAGATCCATCTTCAGCACAGGATACTACTTTTACCAAGACAAACAATTACAAGCATAGGGCAAGGAGCTCTCTTCAGTGCTTTGCTTAAGTTGCTTGTGACCACGCAAACGAAGTAATTTTCTCATGTTTTTCCCTCGTGTGCTCAGAGATATTTTTCTGCATTGTGTTGGTTTCTTCTCCTTTGTTGTTTTGCATTTGGTTTTGCACAGTGCTGGTGCTGAGGTGTCTGTGCTCTCATTCTTACCAACGGTTTATCTCTGAGAGTGCTCCCCTTCTGCTCTGCGTTTAGATACGACCTTTTAATTTGCTTTATCTGCCAACAACTTTTGACAGAGTTAGCGTGGGATGTCTAAGTATTTCTTTTTCAAACACCTGCATTTTGCATTCCATTTACCAACCTATCATGAATCAGTTTCAAAATGTGCTAACTGCATGAGTCAGGTCACCAAAACTCAGATACATTGTTTCTCCAATTCTTGATTACACTCACCAAATAGACATCTCTCTGACTGTTGTTTGAAAATTCTTCTGGAATACTTTTAGTACTTTATATATACCCTCTTATCTGCTCCACATTGGCCAAACACTCTTGAAATAGGGAATGTATTGAACTGAAAAAGGTAAGAATCTGGCTGGGGTCTTTTTTCTTCTTTTTTTTTTTCCTTTTTTTCCACCCTTTTTTCCTTCTTTTTTTTTCTTTTTTTTTTCTTTCTTTTGCATTGGTTTACTAACTCCACTAGAGTAATATCACTTATGCAGAGTTATCTAAAGCAAGGCCAACCCAAAGGCACCTTCAGCTCTGCCTCCCTATATTCCTTGAAGGAGACGTGGGCATCAGGACCTGCCTAACCACCCAACACCCAACAGTAGCCCCCTCTCTCCAATGGAGCAGCTCCTGCCACTGCTGTGGCCTGGGGGAGGAGAGGGGTGCCAGTGAGCCACCAGGCAGAGCCTTCTCCTCTGGGATGGGGAGACACAGGAAGGTGAAAGGATGAGGACAGCTCTGAAGCAACTTGCAGCCTCTGCCACGTGGTGACAGAAAGGGCCAAGGAATAGTCCTTTTCTATTGCCAGCCATCAGCGCAGAGTGACAGGGACACTGGTATCCAGCTCCCGTTGCTGCTGACTTCTCCCCACCATGAGCTAAAGCGCATCCACTCACTGAACGCATTCCCGCCATCTGCTCAGGGACAGGAATGTGACAGGTTGTTCAAACAATCTGCTTTGATGAGGTAATTTTTGTTTTCCTGATTGCCTTGTTTTTAAATAGGCTTTTTGGTGGTGAGGATTGGAGGGGTTTGGAAATACTTGTCATTTCTGATTTCACAAACCTGCAGGAGCCAACTGAATTCTGATACCATAGTTGGTGTTTGAGATACAGAGCAAGAAGGCACCAAGACAACACAACATCCCAAGACAAAAAAAAACCATCTTCATAGCCCTTTCTCCATGTGCAATATTCTTTCCCACCCAGCCCTGTCCATTGCTTTCCCAGTCAAAAGTCCCATGGAAAGTTTTCTGTCCTGGTCAGCTGGAAGGTGGGTTCAAAACCATTCTTCTTCACGGCAGAGAAAGCACCCTGAGCATGGGATTGGAGAGGGGAAGTGGAGCTGTCAAACAAGGCAGAAATAGCTCAGCTGCTCTTCCATGGCCTGCAAAGAAGAAATTCTTCCCCTAGCCCTGCAGAGATCTCTGCCTGGGCCGGGTGTGGACTCCTGGTAGAAGAAGGACAGCCAGATCCCCTAGAGGACACTCAGGGAAGAGGCTGGGCACTGTACAGCTCTGCTCTGCATAGACTATAAACATGACGAATGCCATCACTGCTCAGCTGCCAAGCTCTGCATCACAGGTAGCACATGGCCTAAAGAACAGCCCATATAAAGGATACAGCTGAAAGGTATTCCCCAACTTCAGTGGTAAAAGGCAAAAAATATTTATATCCAGTAGGTATCTGCATACATAAAAAGCAACATCAATAAAACTTTGGTGAATATAAGTAATAGTGGTCTGAGCATGACATAAATGGTGTGGAATAAAGGGTGTAATGTCCCGGGTTGAGGTAAAACAGAACTGATTTTCTGTTTGGTAATTTTACTTTTCATTTAAACGTCTTCTAACTAACTGAATTCTCTGAAATTAACAGGATATTGTTCAGACGCTGTTCACTCCCAGACAGGACCTGATTGTTTATAATTTATGCCAAGGAATGGTATGCAGAGAGACTCTTGCTTATACTTATTGCTATAACAGCCAAGGTCTGCTAACTTTGTTATTTGCCCTGTTGGAGGGTCAGAAGCGGAAAAGTGCAGAGGGGTTCCACCTGTGGGGAGGAGCGGACAGGATAGGTGACCCAAAACTGACCATACTCAAATGGGTATTCCATCCCATCTGCCTCATGCACAGTATAAAAGCTGAGGTATCAAAGGGTCAGCCCTCTTTCTTCAATAGCCAGCATCCGAGGAGGACTCTGTTAATCTGCCTTTGACCCTGATCTGTGCATTACTGAATCCAGATCCAAAATGCAGTTCCTTTCCATCTCTGAGTCCAGTCCAGGACTTTCCCAGTGCCAGCCGGTGACATGATCGTCATCCTAGGAGCTCGATATGGTTTTGTATATATTGCATATATTTCATTATTTTCTTTTTATTATTTTATGATTAATATTTCATTAAAGTAGTTTAGTTTTCTTTTAAACTCATAAGTCTGTTTCTGTCTCTTCCTCCTCTCCCTGAAGGGAGATGCTCTCCCTTGTCTGAAGGGAGGGAGGTCAGAGAGCATCCGTCATTCGTTTCAGTGGCCAGTGCAGCCCAAACCACAACAGTCTGGGAACCTCAGGCACAGGCAGCCTGCAGGAAGGAAGCAGCTAAAGCACCAGTGTAGGAAATGGGTGACCATGGCTTGGATCCAAGCTTAGTAACTGTCAGCTTCCTTGGCTTGCAGCTTCAGCTGAATTGTGTTTGGCCTGGGCCCCTGACGAGCTGAGGAAAAGAAGGGCAAAGTTTATCAGTTCCTAAACATGAAAAAATAAGAGATGGCTAGAGCATATATTTTGAGATTTTTTAATCCATTGGAAATCTGTCTTTTTTGTCTTTAACTGAGGGAATATTATTCAATTCTTATTAAATAGGGTATATATTACTTATTTGAAATGTCACGCAAACTTGGAGAGAAGGAATTCTGTTACAGAAACTAAGCATAACCTAAAAGAGAAGTTCTGTCCTTTTCTGTTTCAGTTTTCTGTCAAAACTGTTCCATTGTATTCCTTATTTTACACTCCTAAAAGCCAAGCATGGATGAAATACCTAGTGATAGGGCCTGGAAAACACAAGGACAAACACAGCCCATTCCAAAGAGGTTTACCCAGACTGGCTGTTCCTGGCTTCGGTCCAGTCTCAGTTGTGTGGGGCAGCTAAAACAGCAGTTGTGCCTCCACTGTCACACTGCCACGTCCCAGGTGCCTGTACCAAGGGACTGGCCCCTCGTTCTTACCTGGACTGAAGGCACACAACTCCTCTATCATTTCTTCCCCCTGTCACAACTACTCCAGGACAGGACTGTTATCCATCTCCTCCATCAGTGCATAAAGGAGACCTGTTAGTAGAAGGAGACAGTCTGGAAAGTGTGTTTTACCATCTCCATCAGGGAGCACGTCTCCCAGTCCAGCTCTTCTCCATCTCCTTCCCCCCCTTCCCCAGCCATGCATTTGCTCCCACTTCCCTCCTGTTCCACTCCCAACTGGAAAAGTGCTGATCTCTTTCTTTCCCAAAGGGGATCACGTAACATCCCTCTGGCAATGGCACCAATTGAGTGTGCAGGAAAGTAATATTAGGAAAATGTTAATGGAGTTTAACTTCTTCTAATGCAATTTAGAGCTGGAAACAATGAAGCAAGCCTGAATGAAGTGTGCTGCCAGTTCCCTATGAACCAACAGCCTGCGGTCCCAGGAGCCCTGTTGAGGAACTGGTGTCCCAAGGACAGGAGGGAGAAGGAGGGAGACAGTGAGGGCTTTGGAAAAGATTACAGCATGCACAGGAACTGACTTTCCAACCCGAGAGCAGCCTTAACTGGTGCCAAAGGAAGAATGAATGAAAGGGATTTGTACCGACACAAATAGGAAGGAGCCAGCAAAACGACATTCTGCGTCTAACCCCGAGGAAAGCGTTTAATGAAAAGAACAAAAATATGTGCTGAGAGGCCAAAAGGCCAGGAAGACAAACTGGGAGTACTGAATGGGTCTGTCATGTCCAAATCCTCAATACTCCCAAAGACTTTGGTAGAATTACTTACAGAAACAGGAGGCATTAGTAACTTACATCAGATCTCCATGAACATAAATGAAGCACATTTGGCTCTATACATTGACAAGCATACGGCTGGAATTCAGATTCATAAAAATTGCAGGTCAGAAATACCTTTATAAACGCTTCCACAATTATCAGAAGGAGGTACATATGGAAAGAGAAACAGTGTTCAGGATTCGGTGCCAGATAGCACAAAATACTGCTCAGTGATAATTAAAAAGCTGAGTGAGTCTGGTCTTGGTCATAGAAATACTCAGGTGAAGCAAGATAGGTTTGGGAACTTGACATTGAAAAGGGTGCTATTTTTTGTGCCTTTTCTTCAGGGCATCATCAGAAAAGTATGGGCAGAATGTGTTGATCCAGGAAAAATATTTTGGTAAACCATTTTTTTTCAGTTTCTATGGCCGTCAGAAGTCATAGGCACATGTTTTCTCAGATGATCTTTAGGAAAAGACTTCTCTCTAATGGCAGTGTGTGCCTTCAGTCAGTAACTAAAGATATTAATAAAATCAGGTAATTTCCTTGCCTGAGATTTTAATATCAGCCAGCTACCGAGAGGTCATAACTATTAATGTAACATCACTCATAATTACTGTAGCCCTGACAAAAGTGATGGATCATATATACCAGGCAATCCTTTTCTGTTGCAAGCTGTTGCGAGAGTAAAGCGTAGAGTTATTTCAGATTTACTGTGGCAGATTTTGAATGGAGAAAAATTGAGACAAGTCTACAAGTTCATCAATATTTGTATTTCTCTCTTTTCAAAAAGATGAGTTTTCCCCTCTACACAGGCTTCTTCACAGTACATTTAAGATCAATATAAATCTGTTAGTTGTCTCTAGCACAGACAGCCAGACTACCCACTCTCACTACTCCAAAACCAGAGCTATCCTTTTCGGTATCTCCAGCTTCCTCCTCTCAGCCCCACTTCAATATATGCACTTTGACACCAGGCTGTCAATGGAGGTCATGCTGCTGCAGGAGACATGACACACAGCACCAAGAAAGTCAGCAACACAAGGTATTTCTTGGTAGACAATCCTGCTTCCTTCGCCTCTTCACCACTGCCCGGAGACTGCTGTCCCAAGGCCTGTCCTCTAAAGAGAGAGCAGGGGGATGGTTATAGCAGAAATCTGTGCCGATTTGTTGCCAAAGTTTTTGCTCAGTGTTTACCCAGATTTTTAGAGGATTCCAGTCTTCATCTCACAATTTTCTGTAAATGCACTGATAAGTGATATTAACTCAGGTGACCATTTTGGGCAGGGAATTCAGTGACAGATATACACTGATGCAGCTCAGGAGCCACCCACCCCAAGTGACTACAGGTTTCTTTCTTTTTCAATACCTTACCAAAATCAATTAAAATCACTTTAAACCTCTTTGTCATGATTGCAGACCCGATGCAACTCAGTTCCATAAACTTCTTGCAGTAGGAACAACAATTTTTTGACATTCATAAATATCATTGCAAATATACACTGAACATTCATTTATCATACTGAAGTAGAACAAATGTATGATTGGAAGCAGGGTGAGCTGTAATAACTTCTGAATATGTTCCATATTTTTACACTCCATGTGTCCATGTTTGTCAATTTACATTTGCTATGCTGCAACTGGAATTTATTAAGGTAAATCAGGAGCAAGATGGGGATTCATATTTCAGATTTTTGTGCCATTCTCCCACGTGAAATCAGAATATAAGTGTATCATTGAGGCTGATTATTCCCACCACCGCTTTCTGCAGTTTCACTGATTTCCCATCCAGCTGAGAAAATATTTTGCTGTGAAACATCTGGCTGAGGAACGCTGGGAGCTCTGACATGGCTGGTGCATCCTCTGAAGTAGACAGCTTTGAAGCAAAGTAACATAGTATTAAATAATTCCAATAGACTGAAAGATATTTAACAAAATCTCACCAGAGACTATCCAAGATCCTGTAGCTGTTGCTGTAGACTTCTCTGATTATGTTGCCCTGGCACATGCAGATGTAACTGAAACTGGGAAGATATTATGGGAATAAAAGTATAACCACAACAGAAAAGCTGCGAGGGGATGCACATTGGAGCAAAGAAGGAACTGTAAAAATAGAGAGAAGCAGAAAATCAAAAGAAAAGAAAATCTGTTTTGTCCAGCTTGCCGTTTTTCTCTCATGAATGTTTCTCAGAGAAGGTGAGAGCTACCCAGCTGTAGTGCATTTACCCCAGAAAGAATAGAATAGTGACATCTTTACCACCTTTGTGCTTAAATAAAAAAAAAAAAACCACCAGAAAACATAAAATAAGTAATTGAATATATTGAATAAGTCCAGTATTTATTTCGTTCTTGATAGTCTTGGGCCAAAGGTTGGAGCAGAATTCAGCCTAGCACTTGTCCGCATGTATGGTCACAGCACCATCAACGAGGGATGCAATCGCCTGCTGATCTTCAGGCACCCGAGCAGCCCTTTTCAGCCCTGTGCATAGTTAGCTAGGCCTGGCTGAAAGAGAGCACTCATCCTTTCTTGAACTCAAGATAGTTACTCTGATTGTTATTCAGAAAAAAAATGAAGTTTTCTGCCATTGTTCCAACACAGCTCCCATTAATAGAAGCAGCAACTGAGCATGTAGAATCATGTGGAATGATTACAGACAAAGTCCAAAGTCAACAAAGAAAGCCATAAAACTGTCATGTGAGGTCCCATGAGAGAACAGGTCAACAAGGAAAGGGGTTAAAAAGCATGGGGTTCCTGAAAAAAAGCACCAACATAAACTACATCACCATGAAAGAAAGTTATGAAGTGTTGCAAGGAATTAACTTGGCTAAGTGAGGAGTCCTTCATGCATCTTACACATCACAACAAAGTATGCAGGCAGGGGAAATAGGGTCAGATTACAAAGGACAAGCTTAAAAGTACAACATGTTGAAACGAGTAGCAGGTAGGGACATGAGAAATGTTCTATTAATGACCAAGTTTAGAAATTGTTCACAGATAAGAGGAAGGGCGGAGAAAAGTTTGATCCACTAAGCACTTGATATGAGAAGCTATTGAGACATTGTTCTAAGAAGGTATGAAAGTCAGCTGCAACCAGATAGAGAGTATAATTAGTCCTAATAAACAAGCAAACACATCTACCTTTGGTAGGGAAAGAACAAGTTAAAAAGTACTTTGAGAAGTCAAATATTTTCAAATCAGCCAGTCTTGAGACAATGTCGTCATAGAGAGTTTTAAAGAGCTGGTTGAGGAAATCTCCAAGTACTAGCAGATACATTTGAAAAGTAATAGAAAAAGGTGAGAAACCTGAAAACAAATACAGGGCAGATATGGCATCTACTTTCAAGAAAGAAAAAAAAAAAAAGAAGGCATCAGGAAGCTACAGGCATATCTGCTTAGTTCCATTTTCAGGAAAAATACTGGAACAGCTAAATGAATAAATGATTACAAGCATGTAAATGGAAACAAAGTGTTGAATAATAACCCATATGGATTTGTCGGGAGCAAATTCTGTCAAGCCAATCCCATTTATTTCTCTGACAGGGCAACAGGTCTGGCAAAGAGAGGAGAAACAAAAGATGTGAGGTATTTTGACATTAGTTGGGAGTTTGACTACTTTATACAACATTTTCCTAAGCAGACTAGGGAAATATAGCTGAAACGCCACACTCTGACAGTAATTCTATGCACTAAGACACAAAATTACAGCCATCCATTGACATGATCAAACCAACGGTTCAAGGGACCAGTGGTTCCATCTCATCTATAAAGGTGGGCAAAGATAGATCCCAAGGGAAGAATGGAAGAAAAAGCAAAAAATACCGCAATGCTTTACCAGAATACTTTCCTTGATTCAAACAGCTTGTGGCTCAGGGACTGTCTAAGCACAGAGTGATCTCTTTATACTTTTTCTTTGTGAGTTGTTTGGTTGCTTTTTTGAACCAGCATATTTTCTGGCATCCAAAACATCCTTTGGCAAGAAATACTAAGAACATAACTTTGCAGTACGTGACCATGTCCAGTTGTTTTGAATCTGACTCTTACTATTTAATTTGATTTCCCCTATTTCTTGTTTTGGAAAAGAGAAAAAACAAATCTGTTTTCCCTTTTTCTATGGCACTTGTGATATGGCAGATCTCTACTATATGCACACTTAGCTACTTTTATCCAATCTGAAGTTTCCTAATAGGATTAGCTGACTTTCAGAAGCTACTTTGATCATATTCCCTCAAACATCTCCAATTGGGATGTACCTTCATTTTGATGGCAGATTAAATCGGCTCTCAGTGCATAGAAGTGCTATCAGGATGCGTGCTGTTCTGAAGAAAAGGATTTGGGTCATTGTTAATCAGAAACTGAGTGTGAGTGAAAAAGGGCCTGCTATTGCAGAAAAAGCAAACCCATACCAACATGTATAAACAGAGATGTAGTCTGCAAAACATGTGAAGTCATCTATCCGTTGTGCTCTGTACTGGTCAAGATGTAGCTGCAGTACTCCCCACAGCACTAGTCAAACCAGGACATCAGTGATGGACAAAGAAAAAAAAGAGGAAAATATGAACCCGTTGGACAAGATTAAGAACTCAGTAAGAATGATTAGGGTCTACAGAAGTAAATAAGCTGGGAGGAAAGACTAGGGAAACTGGACTTGGTTATACTGCTAAGCATAATCCAGAAGGTAGGCTAGACAAAAAGCCTTCAAATATATGACAGAGCAAGGAAGTATTCTTGTGTCCATTTCTGTGGCAGGCAGGACAAGAAGAAACCCCCTTGCCTTAGAGCAAGGAGAAGCCCAGGGACACGCTAGAAAAGCTGGTGGGTTGTAAGAGGAATGAAGCACGGGTGTCTGGAGGGGCTGTGGGACTCCTGAAGAAAGACCATAAAGATCCGGTTAGCCAGATGTCATAGAGTCATAGATTCGTCTAGGTTGGAGGGGACATTTAAGATCATCGAGTCCAACTATCAACGGGTATTTGTAGAGAGCGATAAGGTCTCCTCTGAACCTCCTTTTCTCCAGGCTAAAAAAAAACAGTTCCCTCAGCCGCTCCTTATAAGTCCTCCAGACCCTTCTTCTTCTCCAGACCCCTCACCAGCTTTGTTGCCCTTCTCTGGACAGGCTCCAGCACCTCAATGTCTTTCCTGTAGTGAGGGGCCCTAAATTGAACACAGTACTCAAGGTGGGGCCTCCCCAGTGCTGGGTACAGGGGGACGATCACTGCCCTAGTCCTGCTGGTTTGTGGGAATAAGAACACCTGATCCTGCCCTGGGACGAATGGATGGAGAAGACATCTCCAAATTCCTCCCATCTCTGGAGTTTTCTGAAGCCCTGAAAAATGGGGAATTAAGAGAACAGCTAATGCTTTAAAGTCCTTTTCTTTAAAGCACTGCTAAATTACCTTTATATAAAATTTGTCTATCTTATTTAACTTATGTGTGGAGAGTTTTTTTTATATCTCAGCAAAGATCACTGACAAACTCACTGACCTAACTGGACACTTCCCAAATTCCAGTCAGAAAAGCCAAATACAATCTTCTAAGATAAGTAGAATTGCTCCACTTACCATTTTCTCTCTTGGAAGTCATTAATCTAAAGTTAGATTTTATACCTTGTTCAGCACTATTTATGGGGCTTTGTGTGACTCGTGGTTTCTGCATATAACAATTGGGAATGATCCTACTCTGATATCACGGCTAGCAAAGCCATCAGTCTTTGGGGAGAAGTCTCAAAAACTCATTCTCGGATTTTCAGCTCATATCTGTCTCTATTAATGCAAAACTTGTTTTGTTGTTTAGCCACCCAAGAGATAAAACAGCGTAGAGATGCTTAGTAAATCTGTTCATATTTTTATTTCTGGTTTCCTCTTCTGAATTTAATTTTCCCTGAGGAAATCTGGTACAGAATGTGCTTATGCTTTCTTTTCACTCTTCAGACTGCTCAGCAAATGAATGGGTTTTTTTCTCTTCTACAGGATTTCCCACTCAGTGTATAATCCATTAATAATTTTTTTTCAAGAAACAGGAAAAAAATCAACATTTTGACACACTTAAATCCAGCAGTTTCTACAGAGAAAGGGTTAATATTACAACCTGACTTAACACTTCCTTTTTAGCACTTGCAAGTCCTTGACTGGAGAACATTACAGCTTCATCCAGAAAATAAACACCCTTCATGTTTATAGAATATTTTAAATATTCCAGTGTGGAGTGGTATTAAAAGGAAGCAGTAGGTGAGTGCACAAAGGGGTTAATGGCCTTTCTTGGGGAAAGTGTTGCTTTGGACTTTTCCCACAGCATTTGCCAGCAGTGACAAATCTGGAGGAAGGGGCCTTCCTGTGGGGCGAAGGAGGGGAGGGGAGAGAGCAGGGAATAAAGACCAGGAGACAGGAGACGTGCCAGAAAGGAGTCGGAGACTTTTCTGGGTTTAGTGGCTACATGAAAAGCAGCGGGAGTGTAAGCAAACCTGTTCATATGCCCACATAGCCTTATCTCTGGTGTACAAAAACAGTAACACCGAACTGTGGCAGCTGTGCCCTGTCAAACCTGCCAGATGAACTGACAGATAGGAAATCTCTGGTTTCAACCCCTCTTTATCTGGTTCAGCATTTACTTCTAAGAATTTGTAAAACTATTTAGTCACAGTCCCTCCAGGCATATTTTTCTCTTCTGAAAAACCAGTAGTGGGGGAGGCATTTAACCTCCTCCTTGGGTTTATCATCCTGACAGGCATGTGTCAGTAAGGCGCTTGACTCCCCACCAGCCGACATAGTGTTGGTAGCTGCCGCCGCTCCAGCTAAAATCCTCAAAACATCTTGCTGTGCTTTCCTCCTCAGGGCCCTGCGCAGCAGAGAACTCAAGGTAAGCACAGATAAACACCGTCTACTCTTTTTTTTTCTTTTTTTGGGAGGGGGTGGAAAGCATCTACCCTTTTCTTAGCAGCTGATTTGCCCGTACAGATACATACGCCTACACCTGCCCCGACCTGCAGGTCAGGCCAAATTGTAATGCCTGTGCAGATAGATTCTTGATGAGATTTTCCAGAGTGCCTTCTCATGAGATGCCCATTGTGCTTTGTGAGATAGGTTTAATATGCTCCATGTCTAAGGTAGGGTCTTGAGGAGGTACATGTGCACAGCTTCCAGTGGGAGTGAGGAAGCTAAAGGAGAAATTACCTGTCCATTATTCAATTACACCACATTATTGTGAAAATCATCCATCACACAGGATCCATTCAAAGCATCTTCAATTTTCATCAGATATTCACTGAACTTCATAAACGTTTGAGCAATCAGATAGTCCTTAAAGGCAGCAGAGGAAACCTATAAAACTAATACCTGGACTTTTAAAACTGCTTCCCATAGAGTGTTTTTGCAAGTACTAGAGGAAATGAAAGGGAGTCTTTCTGTACTAGGAGATTATATTTCTGCTTTTCATGGTTAAATTTGAAATGACTGGCTCCAAGTAAACATCTGAACTTCATCTGGATTTGTACTGAAAAAAAAATTGAGATGTGGATTCATTTAGGCAATAAAGAACAAGTAAATTGTGCTCTTGTTAGAGGTTACAGGTTTGGATTAATGTCTGAATTTGAAATGATCAGCTTTCACACTGCAAATAATATCTTTTGAAAAATTAGGGGTATTTTTCTTTTGACTCCTTCAAGTCAATTTAGTTCTGGTGAAAGCTGCTTGATTGACAGCCCTGGAAACCAGCACTCTGTGCTCATAAGCAGTCTGGGCAGAGGGATGTAACGTGCATAAGCAGCAGCATAAATTTTTACAAATTGCTTGTACACCTCAAAACGAACTTCAAGCATTTGGCTCCATGGGACACGGCCAAACTGCCCAGGTGAATGTTGGTCTTCAGGCCTAAAAATAATGGTGCCAGTCAAGGAACACCCATTTTGAAGGATTTCTGTGAGAAGTCACGAGGAAGTACTGCTGAGAAATCCATCCTTCCAGGGATAAGAGAAGAAAAAGAAGCAAAACCAACTCTGAACAATTTTTCACAGGCTGTCCAAATTCTACTTTATGCAAACTAGTGACAACTTTCAACTCTGTCCACCCACCAGTAATTCCTGTTTTGCAGAAGGGTGGAGGGAAGGGTAAGAGAGGCAAGGTTCATTTCCCATTTGCATCGCTAGTGGAAAAATATTCCTGCAGCTTTTATTATTATCATCTGTGCATGCTGTACAACTCAAAAGCAGATTCATCTCTTCTGAACAAATTTAATTTACAAATCTGCACTACATCAACACACAAGTAGAAGTACAAGTGGGCGGTCAACAGCTCCCACTCTAAGGTATTACATGTAGTTGCCAAACCTTTCTGAAGAAATTTCCCTGTGCCATTGTCCCAGAGCAGCACTGTGCTGACCAAAGCAGTACAGGAAAGAGATTCATTACATGTCCAAATCTCTATTGCTGTCCCAAAGGTGGAGCCACCTGCACTGGGGTTACTGCCAGTGGATTAGTCTATGGTAACCATGAGCTGGTCCTTATGACCATGCAGAGCCTTGCAAGTAATGCCAGACAGACACTATTGTATGAAGGGACATGTGAGGGAGGCAAAAGAGCTGGAAGTGCCCCTCTCTTACCATGACATCAGTCGTAACACTCTCACCCAACCAAACATCCACTGGTCACAATCAGAAGGAGTTGTTACAGCACAATGCAAACCCTTTAAATTATTCATACCTAAAACACTGCTCAGAGGGCAGGAAAACCCATCCTGCCCAACACAGCTTGTAAGGGGAGAGAAAAAGCCAGGACTGAGCCAGGCTCTGTAGTCTCTTTTATCTGCTCCAAACATCCAGGCGCCCTCTCTCCAGAAGTGATGTTATGATGTGAGCAACTCTTGTAATGCCCTGTGCCCTATACCCCTCAAGCCTATGACTATGTGATTGCAATAGGTGTAAAACTAAGTATATCTCTTCCAATATCCTGTGCGTGTGTATACATATATACATATACAGATCTATACATATGTACATATATACATATATCATAGAATCATAGAAAGGTTTAGGTTGGAAGGGACCTTAAAGATCATCTAGTTCCAATATATGTTCCATATATGCATATATGTTGCTTCATTGCAAACAAATTCTCTGTACTTCTGTAGAAGTACTCTGTACTTCTCAGTTCCACTTGCTACCCTTTTAATGAAGCAATCAAATCACTGCATTGCGAATCAGGCTGTTGTTACTGGGTATTAAAAATAGAATAATATCTCCCACTCTCCAGTGGGAGATCCCAATCTACCAGTAATGTTCAGAAGTATATGGAAAAAAGAACTTTTTTCAGTGCAATAGGTCATAAAACAAAATGAAAAGAATAATCATTTCAAAGCAAATGAGATGCTTCATTGTCCATAGAACTACATATATAATTTTGTTCATTATTTCACATTTAAAACCAATAAATGGGAGCAAAATTTCAAAACAGGATTATTATTTCAAAATGTTTTCTTTGAAAAATTTCAAAATCAATGTTTTTTAGTATCTTTTTCTTCCAAATTAACCACCAAGTTCTGGCCAAATAGACATACATTTGAAGAAATCTTCTGAGTTCCATTGCCCGTTTTTCCATTCATATTATCAATTATCTTAATTTTTTTCCGTGTTACCCCTGATAGATGAAGAACATTCTTCAAAAAGATCTATACTCTGGCCCCATCAATATCCACTTTTATACAGATGCTTTTAAGAAACTGTCAGTCAGGAATAGCAATATTCTCTGGTAAGCAAAGTGGATACTGGTGAAATTCTGTCCTAATTAAGTCATTGCCAATGCTTTCATTAACTTCAACAGACACAGAATTTCAGCCATGACATTTCTTTTGTTGCTGATGCATCAGTATATGCTTTTATCATTGGCTCCCTTCTCATATGTTTTGTATTTTAGTTATTCACGGCACTTATTTTTCTGCTTTTTGAGCTGGGTTGTGTGCCAGTAGTGTCTTCAGAGTCCTGTTCGTACCCTGAAGACATCAGGACGGATGCGTTTGCAGGATGAGACTTTGGCTTGAGAGCAATTCAGAATGGGAAACTCTTTTTGTCTGTTCCTGTAGAGCACTCAGCGTTAAGGTTGCCAGACCTCATCAGGGCTTGGTTACCACACAAGAAATCATTTACAATAACTACTCTGAACAGAAGAATAGTGCAATGTATAATGCATAGCACAGAGCACCTCACTAAACTATCCAATAGGTAGTAGTGATGGGTGGTGTGTACAAAGAGCAGGGACTTAATCAAAGCAAGTTTATGCCCTGCACTTACTGGGAATTCCTCATTTATGGGGAATAATTGCAATCCCCAATCCCCATCACAAATACACATGATGTGTAATGCACAACACATTACATTTCATTTTATCCAAATACCCTACAAATTAGACTTGTGCAGTATAGTATTCGGCTTGTTACCACAAATGGCCTGAATGTTTTTCAGTGACGTGTCTGTTGTCACTAGAATTTTCTTGTTAAAACTGTCCTGTGATACAATTAACCACTTTAATTGTGAGATCAAACAAGCAAAAGGAAAGAACTGTTCTAGATCAGCTAATGCTTATACATCTTGCTATTGCTTTACTTGCTTCTCCTTGCGATACTTTGTCAGCTCTCATTTTTCACTAGGACCCTACTTAATAGATCTGTTTACCTCTGCAATATTGAGCTTGAATGTAAAATAACTTCCCATTCGCTTGTGATGTCCACCTGACCCCTCAGCTCTGGCTGCCAGCAAGGCTCGGGTGCCGGGCTGCGTACCAGAACATATTCCCATGGGGGCAGATGGGACACCAAGGGATCATCAAGTCTGATTTCAGAAATTATCCTCTGTTCCTTTTAAAGCAAACTGAATCAATAGGTTCAGCCATCATTTCAGGCTTGCCCATCTGAGACTTGAGAGGTTCTCCAATGAGCAGGGTGTATTTACCACTCAGCAAGAAGAGAGATTCATGTCTGTCAAACTTTGCTGTGGTTCAGTAGAGAGGAGCTTAATTAGTAGCAGTAGCAGGTCACTTTACTTTGATCAAGAGCAAATCTTACAGAAATACTTCATTGGTTTCAGTGGGATAACTTGCTCCAATGAGGTGAAAAGGAATTGGGCCTGGAATTGTAAAATAGACTTAGATTGACAACCACTTCTATATTTGCTTTCTGCCTTAATGAAAGCTAAATGATACTTTAATGAGATCACAACAGGGCAGGTCCAGGGGGACTGGCATGTAGACAGTCAGCACAGTTTATTCATAAGGTTACTTGCCTTCAGATATCTAAGTATCCACCATACATTATGCAAACAGCAATGAATCTTGGCTCCACATGCTTTTCCATAAGAGACACTCTCAATTTTCAAAATCCAGGAGGGAAAACACGTATCTTCCACCAACAACTATCCATCCTGTGCCCACCATGTTGTAAAAGGCCTAGTGTAATAACCTAATCGGAGATGCTCGTTTTCTGGGGCCAAAGCATAATGCAATAGGCAAAGCTAAGCTATTACATGGGAAGGTCAGGCATTTTCAGTGAAACATGAAGCAAGTAGAGGCCTGCCTGAGGACAGGACAGACTCTGAAAACTCAGAATGGCACATGAAAACTAAAACACAGCTGGATTCTGCACTCATTATGCACTGACACAGGGCAATTTGCTAAGGACCTCTTTTGGAGCATCTCCTAGCAGATAACGTACCTGAAAATCAGGCAGTGTCAGAAATGAGGCATTTGGAAGCCATCTGCCTCAGCATAGTGATGATGCAGTGTAAAAAGCTGTGCTACTGTAAAATAACTGCTTCTTACAGAGCTTGTCATTGCTATGTGCTGTTCTTCAGGTCCTGACGTGGAAAAGGGGATTTGGTGTCTCAGCTTTGCATCTTCCCTGACAAGATGATACCACCCTGAAATGTGTCAGGAAAGCAAATCCCACCTATATTCCACCTCTTCCCTGTCATGTGCTTCCAGGGTTCATTTTCTCACTCATACAAGTGAATTGATGAGATATGACCTGTGAATCAGCAGAAAAAAAAGGTCTAAAAGATCCATAACTAACTAGATTTGAAGCCAAGGGTTGGCACAGCATGCTGGTTTGGAGGTTAACCGGTGCCACTTTCCACTATAGTCCCTTTTTCCTCTATGAAGCCATGCCAGTGCAGGTTCTCAGAAGATCTCTCTATCTGAAATGGCAAACATTTTATATGAACAGAGTCGGCAACCTTAAGACATGGAAACCTCTTCAGTTCTGTCTGACATCTGTCCCTGAGTATTAATTTCCTCTGCTTTTGTATTTGGATATTTTCTTTAGATCTTCCATTCCATATTAAGCACAATGCTCAGATACTCCTGAAAACCTCTTCTCTTTCCAGTCCCTTAAAAATATCAAGTTCACCACAACTGGTTACTTTCAATACCTCACAAAGAAAGCTCTTTCTCTGCCTACTCATTTTCCCATCAGCTACTTCCTCCTTTCCATTACGCTAGTGGCTTTAAACCTGTAATTTGCCTCCGTGAATTTTTTATTGGTAGGTGCTTTTTGACACAACTGTGTGAAATACTCTGCTTGTAGCTATGATAATACATTTTTCTTTTCCTACTGATCTTTTTCAGCCCTTCCAATATAGAACAGAAACTGATTTCTCATTTTAGCAGAATTTTTTCATTAGTCAAAGAAAGACTTTGAACTGAAAAATGCCCATTTAAAAACTGTTGCAGGTCAGTAGAAAAATAGACCTCATATTTTCTGTGTGAAAAAAGACTTTAAAAAGAGAGGTATAGTGAAGGAAAACCACCTGTCTACCTATCTGGGTTTTGTCCTCTCTATTTTTTTTGAGGTGGAAAAAGATTTTTAAAATTAATGTATCCTCAGCAAAAATAAATCTACCTTGGATGTTTCGAGAAATGAACCTTTTCATTGTGTGGAGTTTCAGACTTGACAATAGTCCATATCTTTTTAATAAAAGAAAAAACACCTGGGATTGCCAAGACACAGCCATCCCCACCTCTCCAGTTAGATTTGCTGTGGCAGGCAATCGGGTGACAGTCCCCATATTTGTACCTGCAAGTCCTGTTCAGCTCCTCACAGCCATTGGTGGGAGGTGCCACATGATTGCACAGTCCTTTCCACTCCCGTTTATATTTTGCTCTTCCCCCCTGAAGCACTAAAGCTTTTTATACCAGAGGTTGTGCTTTTTCCACGAGTTTGAAAAATGTTTAACACCACCAATAAAACACATAGTTTGTTACATTTCAGCAGACAATAGGTTAACCTGACATCCTTTGCACTATAAATTTCACTCTCAAGATCCCAACAAACATTTCTGTCTTTGCAAAGATTGCTTTCGTCCAAATCCCATGCCACTTGAGGATAGCACAGACAAAGGGTGAACCTTGCCTCACATTTCACTCCCTCTCTCTCCTACTCTTATCACATTGAAATAATAATGTAATTTTCCCTGCTGGGTAGCCTTTCAAACGTGTACCTTTCTTACAAATAGAGGGTGGAAGTTCACAGACCAACCCTCCCAAGCTTTACACAGATCAGAAATTACTGAGGGGGCTCAGGAAATACTGCGCTCTCTGGCAATGAGTAGAGATGCCTGTGGACCACTGCATGCACCAGCCTGGGGCTTGTGTTTATGTCCCTGTTTCAGTACAGAGCTCACCAACCATATTGTTGGAACAAAGACTTGCTGAGAAGACAGTTTGAGGAAGTTTGGCTGCTGTATCTGTGTACCTCACAGTCCCTTTGTCCCACTACCCAAAACTCACAGTTGCATTTCCCCATCTTCTGTGAGAAAAACAACAGGAAAAAAGGCTACTAGTTGGTTCAGAAAATGTGAATCCAGCCTGATCTCCAGCGATGAGATATACGGGCTGTTCTGTCTCAGCGCTATGCTGTGTACTAGCCAACACTCAAATAAGCACATGGAGCTACAGTACCGTTAGCCAATTTATAAGGTAGAACCTGCTTTCTATAACTTTATAATATTGATTTTTTTAATATCTTCACTTGAGGATGAACTCTTCTTCTTTCAGATCCAGGGTCAGCTTTGAGGAAAGAGGAAAAAGAAGAAACGCTGGTCACACCTGAAGGTATCTTCGCACAACAGGATTATAGATCCTGTTCTCGTGAGATTTAAGTAGCAAGCTTGAATTCTTCGTTTATCATCTCTCAGCTTGAATTTGCTTCCTCACATGCTTCTGCGCAGCACCTATCTGGCATTGGGCTAAAATGAGCCCAAGACCATGCATTTCTGGGTAGGGTCCTGTAACCGTCTCTTTGGTAAATCCCATCCCAAAATAGTGATGGGGTTTTCTTTTCATTTTTTGTGTTTCATTATAGTCCAAGGAGAGAGCCACATCCCAAGCCAAACATCAATGCCATCCTCCTTACAGTCTGAGGCATTTCCCTCTTTGTGGCAATTAATAAGCGTTACAACATGCTCCCATCCCTCTCTCTCCCAAAATCCTGGAGACACATTTTTTTTCCCTGAGGTAATACAGCATGATCCCGGGCAGAATATCCCGCTGAAAACCAGTCATTTCAGCCCTTGCATATTGGAGGTCTGTGGCTAAAAACTCTGGTGGGGCACAGGCAACTTGAATACATTCACCTCCCAGAACTGGCCGAGTTCACATTAACCTACCCCTAAATCTGTTTACGAATCTAAGAGCATACCTGATATAATTTCTTTCTTTTTACTCCCTAAAGTGCCTGGGACCTCCAGATTTGTGGTATGACTACAGTACATTTCTACATACTTTCCAGCAGATGTCTGGGTTTCGCCTACATAACCCAATAAAACTGTTGAGGGCAACAGTGACTCCTTCCGTTACTTCTAGATGAGACTCATGGGAAACGTCTGCTATTAGATTCTAAGCCCTTCAACTAGTTCAAAAAGCAGGTCTTCTCATGACCTCTGCCTCATTCAGTACCATGTGCTGCTCGTGGCCCAGGTATCTTCCCACTAAGTGGCAAAAATTAGCTTCTCATAAGGTGAAGAGCAGGCTCCTGTGTCATCTTTAGCTCCCACTTATTTCACATCTTCCAGCACTGGTTTCTGGTGCTCTTTCATTCATTTCAGTACATCCTGCATATTCCCTGCCAGGGCAGGAGAAGCGCGGTCCTATACATACGCATGTGGCACTCCCAGCCAGCTCTGAATAGAATATACACATTTGTTCTTCCCCATATGTCTCCTCATCGTATTTGTTTTTACTGTGAAAGCAAGTAATAACGCACTGTAAACCAAAGTGTCGACCAAAACATGGAGGTTCCTGCCATTCCTCTAAAAAGACCATATTGTTCCAACTCTATTTTAAGCTGACAAGAGACACTCTAGTCTGTACTATACCCTAGAGGTGGTAGGACATAAAAACTGAGTAAGAAAAACTAATAAGATATCCACGGAGTGTTCAGCATATTCTCTCTGGAACAGGATAAAAAAAAAAGAGTTGCAGTGAATTTCTGTCAGTAGATGGGGCCAGAACTAGACAACGTACCTCTAATTGGTGTCAGGTCTCAACTGAAAAACTAATCCAGGAGAAACCATAACTTTCCAAGTCTACAGGAATATTTTCACTTAAACAAGCTTTTTAATAAGCTGAGCTAGCATTTGAGATTTATGCGTGCTGAATGGAAGGAACATTTTTTTATGATCACAGCTAGATACAGCTGCAATGTGGCCAGGGATGGGCAGTGGTTAGTCATCCTGTGACCATTGACTATTGCCTTGTACAAAATGAAAACATCTGGGTTTTGCTTATGAACTCACTGTTAGCAGAGATACTGCAAAATGACTAATCTACTTACATTTAAGATATTGTGTTGTGATCATTATTAATAAAATAAGCAACCACATGCTCTTTATGACCCGCAGCTGCACAAAATATTGATGTGCAGATAACAAAGTTTAAGTCTGTTTCAAAAATACCAAGCCTTTTTTGCTATCTTCTTTTTGTCTGTGTACTTTATTTTGATTGTATTTGCTCTGACATATTCCAGCTAATTGTTGTGCTGGCACCTGAATGGAATATAAAGTTACAAATACCAATAGAGGATTTTTACAGGTATCATGTGACAAATATTTTATATTTGGTTTTAGCAACTATTTCAGAGAATTCTGCATCTACCTAATTCATTACCAATGATATCACTCCAAAACCGATTACAAAAAAAAAAAAAAGCACTCTAAAATTGCATACAAATTGCAGCCACAATTGACAAAGCATATATTTCAGAGGCAGCCTGTATCGCTGGTTAAAATATAACTGTCATGATGTATGCTAGTAAATCAAGTTCACAAATGTGTGTGCTAAGATTTGAAATGCTTCCATGAATAAATCTATATTCTGTCTGTCTCCAGTCTAGATGCCTTAAAAAAAAATACTTCAGTGAGCTGACTGTCTCTCCCTAGGATCAGTTTGCTGACGGGGTAAAGGCCTTGGCCACTGCCTTGCAGCCACTGAAACAAGCCAGTACATCCCATGTGTCTGAAAAGAAAATTGGTTCTGTTTTATCTCAAACGAGGACACCATACATTCATGAGCAGTGAATGAATGCATGGAGGTGCCTACTGAAAACAAAAACTTGGAAAGTTTTCTTTACTTGTGATGCCATTGTGCCCCAGTCCAACCTAGGTAGAATTGGAGACCTGGGAAAAGAGTTGGAGATTTCAAGATGCAGGTTTCTGCTTCGTTGCCTTGTAAAGTCACGTGCAGTCAGTGTTTAGCTGAGTATACAAACTTCCACTAAGGTCAAGAGTTTCTGAACAGCAGATTTTAAGTTTGACCAATATATGCTTTTTATTTCTGTCCATTTACTTAATTCTCCCTAATAAGTTACAGATTCAGGTGCCCTGAAAATCATATCTGGTAAGTGCTTGCTGGCATTTTGAAAGAAATGATGGTTAGTGGACTATCACTGCAACTGGACCACAAGTGTAGATTTCCCAATAAAGGTGTGATTTTGCTAAAATCAAAGCAGGAAGAGAGTTGATTTACTCCTGTAAGCAGAGAAAATTCTCCTTTAAGGCCTGGGCCAAGTTTGGGCACGTAGCAGCTTCTGGGGGCAGTGAAACAGCCACTACCTACTTCTGCCAGTGCCCGAGCCACAGGGAGCCAGGCTGGTTGGGTCTGTCTCAGCCCCGCGCTGCTCTACTGGGGATAAGGCTGCATGGAGCAAGCAGGATGGGATGAGAAACACTGCAGCCCCAGGGGGCTGGCAGTCTCTCTGCCTCCTCCTCGTAGCCTCTCACCTATGCTTTTGGAGAAACCTGAAGCCATGTTTGTGATGTGACAATGGCCATGAACACGGCTAGTCTTTGGGATCCATTGAGGCAGGGCTGAGGAAGATGTAATGCCCCAAATAACATAGATCTGTAGTCACTCCTCACGTGACAATCTATGTCAAGTCAGCCCAGCTTTCTGCTGCGAATAAATAATCTGTAGCAGTTCTCAACGGCAGGCAGCCAGCCTCTGTCTCAGGAAAAGTCAGATGTCTTTGAGGTTTCATATCCCATCAGGCACTATGGTTGGACACACTTATTAGCAGAAGGGTGACATCAGAAAAGCTTGGTTAATTATAGGGATTTGGAGAAAGACTATCCAGCAGCTGGCTCTTAACAGAGCTGGGGTGTTTCTTTGAGGGTGAAGGAGGTTATTTTGACTACAGTTCTGTAAATACAGAGAGTATGTTTGCAGTTAAACAGACTCAGAGCAGTCATAAGCAGAGGCCTAAGATTTAGGAATTGGTTTTGTGATGTCTTATGTTAGTGAGACTTCATGACTGTCATACTCCGAGGGACAGCTGTAGTCCTGGCTGCCACTGCCACAGTTTCTGGGACTGCAGGGGTCCTCACTGTATACGTGCCCAATGTGGCCTTAAACACAAAACTGCATAACCTCAATTTTCAGGTATGAACATACACAAGAGGCCCTTGAGTTATCTGAAAAGTCTCTCCCTTTGTACTGTCTCAAACCAAAGCACCCCAAGTCACTAGTCGTCTGGGGAAATGGTATCTCCTGGACCTTCTGACAGATTCTTGAACAAATAGCTAAGGAGAGAGGACATGTGTAAACAGTTGGCTTAGACAAATGAGCATTAAGAAAAACCTCTTAATGAGGCATCATCGTCCACTTTAAATTCTGTAATGGTAAAGCATTTAGAAAATCAGCACTGCAGCTCAGAGAGGTGCGCAGTGAATCATGTCTGTCAAATTTTATTTCTCTTTTCAAATAGCTTCTCCACACAGATCCTTATTTTCTCCAGTGTTTTTGTTAGCCTGAATGGTTTATTTTGTGCCTTATACCTGATACTATAGAGGAGAAATCTCTGCTTCATTGTCTTGCTATGATTGTCTATGCTCTCTAGTTCAAAGAAAACCACATTTATTCTTAGGTTTGGGGAAACACTGTATTTAATAAGTAAGCTCATTTTCCCGAAGTCGCATAAGGCACATTGTCCCTATGATCACAGGAGCATAAAACTTGCTTTCTGTGATCATTCATGCTCATAAATTCAGTCACAAAATGCTTGAAAGTAGCAAATACTAAATGAGTGGAGACAAAGTCCCTACAAAGTCTCATTTACTTTCAGACAAATATTGGCAGAAATGCTTTGTGCTACAACTTCCATCATAGTATGAATATAAATTACTAGAATTGAACACATTTTAATTGAATTTGCTTTTGACCATGACTGTGCCTTGTTTACCGTGTTTCCCTGAACCCGTAAAATGAGAGTTTGTGTGAGCACACTTAGGCCCTGTGAACTCAAAATTCTGCATGTGCTGAAAAAGCTGAAAGAAAACATTAACATATGCAGTAATGAACATAAGTAAAAATTTTCAGGTCTTATTTTTATTGACCTTTTTGACTGCTGAGTCTCCACAGAGATACCAGCCTTTCTGAGACATTATGCTGTAGTCAAACTGTCATTCATTAACTTGGAAACTTTGGGCTCCAGAACTTTTGTTTGGGGGTTGAAACAATACAATATTTGACTGTAAGATACACTGCTAATTCTTAAATGTATGTGTCAGATATTTACTGCTGTTCTGCACTTGTTAATTCAGTTCCTACTGAGAAAACAAGAAATCTGCCTCTCCAGCAAATCACTGCAAGGAAAAATCAAATACTTGGCTTATAAAACAGTATTACTTATTGATTCCTCTCTGACTTGGCTTGATCTCATTTACTGTTCTGTATTCAGGTCTAACTTCCTTCACACATTAAATATACTTATAAAAAAGGAAGGCTACAGATTTGTCTTATCATTTGATTGCCTTAACTGCACATTAATAGATGAAGAGCAAAATATCCCCCACCCTGTGTGCACGTGAGGCAGCAAACAATTGTGAGCTGCCTCTGGGCTTGGTGACCTAGAAACCAGGAATAAGGCTCATAAAAATCAGATGCTGAAGAACAGCATCAGGGACAGCCTCAGAAAGGGGATGATAAATCATTTGACAAGGCCATAAGATGTAAGCGCTTCTGAAATAAAAAAAGATAACTCTTTAAAAATATTTTCCAGCTCTATTTTTTACTGTCATTTCTGGCTCTTTGAACATTCTCGGAAACCCCATCTTGTGCACAACACCACACTGAATGTCACATTTTTTCATTTCAGAATTAGGCATTTTACACCCCTTCTCCTAACTTGTCTTCTTTCATTCATGCTACCAGGAATGGCAGTTGTTAATGCAAAAAAACCATGAGAAAATCAAGATTGTGGAAGTACACAGAAGAAAGACGCATAGCTGTTCTGATTCAAGACACCATAAGTGGCTGACAAGGCAGTTTTCAATCAGTGAGAGTTTCAAGTATAGGCATACTCCTGTCAAAGACCCTGGAAAACAGAGAAAGTCACTTGAGTACGAGCAACTGGATTTTAGCTTTCACATAAAATGCTGCTGCTCTTAACTGGTTTCATCCTCTGAGCTGCATCAATTAGAGACACGGTGTCCGTAGCATGTGATCTATAGCAGCCAAACAGTCGTGAACCTTAACTAAACTAAAACAGAAATGTGATATCACTTTGGTTCATAATTCAGACAGAGGCATTTCTGCAAATACACAGGAAACCTGAGGAGATTGATTGGGAGTTGTGGGATGGTTAAAACTCTGACAAAGGCTTATTTCTAGGCTGGTTTGGCATTTTTGCAGGTGGGAGGTGTTTTGTGAATCCAAAATTTTACACAATTTTAGATGACAAGCCAAGAAAGAATGAGGTAAAGGCCTGATGTCAATACGTTGTGTGGGTACTTACTGCTAGTGGATTATCTCTTTACTGTAAATTGCTTAGATCTATTATGCATGGATCATTGTTAGTACTGTCGAAATCTAAAAAATAATAGCTAACTGACAGGACACAGAAATGATGTGGTAATGACAACAGCCTTACTTCCCAAAAAGAAAAGTTAAGCGGACACACTTCCTAATGTTTTAGATGTTTCACACGTGGTGGTAGAGATGATGCTCGTTACCAGAAACCCCAGGCACAACTCGGGACCCCACTGCGCTGAGTGCTGCACAAGCACAGAATAAAACGAATTAAGTCATTCTCACACAGGAGGGGAAACATAGCAAAGCCAGTTTTATATCAGACTTTAGCAGTGCACATGTGTCTTTTCATGTCTGCGTACGCAAAAAAAAATACAGGCAAGAAATATCCAAGGATTTGGTGCTTTCCGTTTTAACAGCTTAACAAGCCAATTAGGTAGGAGCAAACCTCGGGCTTCTGGCACTTTCTCAGTGTGATTCGCATTTCTCATCAGCGTGTGCTGCCCTTAGCCTGAAAGAATCGAGTACATTAGGCCATTTTTAAATTGCATTCTTTCATGCCTTTTTCCTGTGTGCTTTGTTTCTTCCCTACCCAGAACAACCTTCGCACCACGGGAGGTAAGTAGATAAAGGCTCCAGCAAGGTACTGGATAAAGGCTCCAGCTGTCCCCAGAGATTTGTTTTCCTCCTCTCACACCACCTTCATCTGGGAAGGTCTCAACAATAGAGACACAACCGGCATTTGCCGCCATCCCCTGCCATCTTTGCAATTCATGCTTTCATTTGCTTAGTAGTTACATCTCTATTTTTTGGAACTTTTTAATGTAGACACTACAGTCTGTGAATAGGATGGAGCGGGAAGGCTCCCCACCAGGTGAAGTTAGGCCTTGCCTTGGCCACCTCAAATTTAGAATAAATAAATGCAAACAAGAAGAAATAGGTGACAAGTGTAGCTACCTTCTCTTGTTTACAGTATTTGTTTTAATTGTAATTGTTCTGTGACCCATCCTGACTGCCATCAGTTCCATGCCGGTGGCTGAGAAAGAAAATGAAGAAGATCAGCGCAGCTTTCCCACCCAGTGCAGACAAGAAGTAGGTCTCTGGAAAAAAACCCAATGTTTCTCAGCTGACATATTGGCTTTGTAACTAGTAATGACATGGGTGAAAGAGGGGAAAGCAGGAGGGAGAACTGGAATGAAGGGTCCCTTCCTCTTCACTTCCTTCTGCATCTGCTGGCTTCTGTAACATCCTGTACAGAAGTGTTTGCATTTCATGGGTGGCTTTGCCATGTGTTATTTCTGTCTTGACCAAAATCAGCAAGTGTTCAGAGGTTTCAGAAGCAGATTGTTTCAGATTTTTCAGCTTGTTTTGCAGACAAAAGAATCAAAACCATTTGAAAGGAGGTCAACAGGAGTTAAGTATATAATCCGTTTAGGATTTAGCAAATCCTACACAGACCTTTTTGCATTTCCAGGCACCCAACTACCTCCGTAAACTGGACCCTATAGAAATTTCTGAAGTTTGGATGCTGAAGAGAATCAAACCACTGACTTGTCCAGGTTTGTTTCACCGCTCCTGCCACTGCGGAACATGTCCCACCAGCCTGTGGTGTCTGATGGGTTGTTGTGGGGAAAAGTTAGGGAGAGGGAAAGGGTGCAGAGACTAGGCTGTTTTTAATGAAGAAGCTGAAGCACCTGTTTCATTCTGCACATGTAGGATAGAACTGGCTATAGCAGAGTATCATAATGTAAACGGAAGAAGGATTTTGTAAGACAGGCTTGAGAAGTAGGATGTTGTCGTCAGTTTTACTGATCTCACAGTGTTCTCAAATCTTCTCATAAGATATCCGTCTTGGTCAATGTAGTTGAAGAAAATAAACATCTGGTCAAAATAACAGCAGTTTGCTACATAAGAATTACTAAGGCACTGCTGACAGCTGTTAAATACAGATGGCACTATCGTAATAGCTATGACAGCATGACAGTAAGTTATGACAGTAGCTTAGCAGTTATGACAGCACAACTAGGCAAGCATTTAATCATATTAAAGGAAATACAGGATGAAAAAAAGTAGTGATTCCAGGCCAAAATGAAAACATTTCCACATGTTTTTTAAAAATTAAAGACAATTGTACCAAGAAGTTAGTTAATACAGAGAGATTATTCTAGTTGTGAAATGGCAGCAGTCCCCAGAAGCACTGATGAAATAGCACCCCCTGAATGAATGAGCAGGCTGCTGTGGAGCATCTCTTTCATTTAGGTCAAAAAAGATTAGCATCAAGCCCCTCATTCTGGGTACCCATAGCCCAGATTTCAAGGAGTAAGAAGGCGGCATCCATTTCTTCATAATGCAGATGAATAGGCAGATGTACAGCAAGTCCTTTCTTTTCTCTTAGGGCCATCTTAGGCCCAGTCTTTATGTTTGATAAATACCTTCAGTTCTCTCATGAAGGCTTGTGTTTTATCAGAGGATAGCGAACAAAACCTCTGTAAAGTTTTTTTAAGATGGAGACTGAGCAAGGCTACAGGTCCAAGGCTTGGGTTGGTGAGACACTGCAGCCTGGTGAAGGTGCACCAATTCAAGATCCCAGCCTGACTGCAGTCCTCATCTCTGAGGAGCTGTAGTTTATAACATGCAAGAGAAATGAGTCATTTGATACCTTCAGCTGCAGGTTACAAAATGATAGTGTGTGACGTTTTTTTCTTGGTTGAGATTAAAATGTGTAAACTGCTGGCCCTCCCACGCACACACAGTGGAATGTCAATCAGAAGATGAAAATATTGTTAAAATGGGTGTTTTCACTGTACACTGAAATTACCTTGAAGTGTGATTTATATTTTATTTCTTCCTTCCTCCCCTCACGTTGGACTCACATTGGAAAAGTTCATGGAGGACTGTCTCCCATGCTAGGGATCCCATGCTGGAGCAAGGGAAGAGTGTGAGGAGGAAGGAGTGGCAGAGACACGTGATGAACCAACTGCAACTCCCATTCCCTGACTCCCTGCCCCACTGAGAAGGAGGAGGTAGAGAAACTGGGAGTGAAGTTGAGTCTGGGAAGAAGGGAGGGGTGGGGGAAATGTGGTTTAAGATTTGGTTTTCTTTCTCATTACCCTACTCCCTGAGCCAAGTCTGTTTTGTCTGCGACAGCAGTTGCTGAGTGACAAATTTGGTGGCCTTCTATGATAGCGTTACAGTGTTGGTGGATAAGGGGACAGCAACACATGTCATCTACCTGGACTTGTGCGAAGCATTTGACACCGTTCCACATGACATCCTGGTAGCTAAATTGGAGAGACATGGATTTGAGCAATGGACCGCTTGGTGGATAAGGAACTGGCGGGACAGTCACACTCAAAGCGTTGCCGTCAACTGCTCCATGTCCAAGCGGCAAGCAGTGACAAGTGGTGTTCCTCAGGGGTTGGTACTGGGACTGGTGCTGTTTAACAACTTTGTTGGCGACATGGACAATGGGATTGAGTGCACCCTCAGCAAGTTTGCTCACAACACCAAGCTGTGTGGTGCGGTTGACACACTGGAGGGAAGGGATGCCATCCAGAGGGACCTAGACAGACTGTAGAGGTGGGCCTGTGCAAACCTCATGAAGGGCAACCAGGCCAAGTGCAAGGTCCTGTATGTGGGTTGGGGCAATCCCATGCACAAATACAGGCTGGGCAGAGAATGGATTGAGAGGAGCCCTGAGAAGGACTTGAGGGTGTTGATTGATGAGAAACTCAGCATGGGCCAGCAATGTGTGCTTGCAGCCCAGAAGGCCAACCATATCCTGGGCTGCATCAAAAGAAGCGTGGCCAGCAGGTTGAGGGAGGTGATTCTGCCCCTCTACTCCATTCTCATGAGACTCCACCTGGAATATCGCATCCAGCTCTGGAACCCTCAGCAAAAGAAAGACATGGACCTGTTCAAGCGGATCCAGAGGAGGGTCACAAAAATTATCAGATAGCTGGAGCACCTCTCCTATGAAGACAGGCTGAGAGAGTTGGGGTTTTTCACCCTGGAGAAGAGAAGGCTCTGGGGAGACCTTATAGCAGCTTTCCTGTATCTGAAGGGGGCCTACAAGAAAGCTGGAGAGGGGCTTTTTACAAGGGCATGTAGTGACAGGATGAGGGGTCATGGCGTCAAACAGGAAGAGGGGAGATTTAGATTAGATATTAGGAGGAAATTTTTCACTACGGGGGTGGTGAGACACTGGAACAGGTTGCCCAGGGAAGTTGTGGGTGCCCCATCCCTGGAAGTGTTTAAGGCCAGGCTGGATGGGGCTTTGAGCACCCTGGTCTCGTGGAAGGTGTCCCTGCCCATGGCAGGGCGGTTGTAATTAGATGATCTTTAAGGTCCCTTCTGACCTAAACCATTCCATGATTCTACGATATCTCCCTGTCCTGATCTCAACCCACAAGCTCCTGTCCAGCTTAGGAGGGGGAGTGATAGAGCAGCTTGGTGGGTACCTGGTGTCCAGCCAAGGTCTACCCCACCACAACAATCAACTCCTAATTTAGCCCAAACTTTTTCTGCTTCTAAGTCCGGAGGTTCATGTTAGCCTGCTGATAAACAGGGTCCAGCGGCCTAGAGGTCCAAATTTCTACAGCATTCACGTAGCAATTTGACTTCAGGATGCAGCTGATTGTGTTTTGGTTGAATAGCAGCAAAACAGTTAGCAGCTGCTTATGCTTTGGATTTGGCATCCCTTGAAAAAAAAAAACACATTATAAAAGGATAAAGGAAATACGTACCCCAATGCCGGTGACATTTCTTCATTTCCATGTATATTGTATGTACAGCCTAATCAAAAAGATTACTCTCATGCTATGCTTTGTCAACACCCAGTCCTTCAGAAATAAGATCACCACGATAATAAACAAAGAGTTAAAGCTCACATGCAACACAGGGAGAGGTCCTGCTGGAGCGAAAGGGTTTTTCTTCAACAAAGGAAGTAGACACATAAACATTTCTTTTGCTAGCAACAACTAAACATAGACTTTCTAGTAACAAGTTTTGAAAGGAAAGGCACAATTTTAGAAGTTTGCCAGAAAGCAAGGGAAAGCACAGCAGCTAAATTAGCTATCCACCCATGTCTTTGCACAAAATTTCTACTGAACTTGAACTTTATTAATCATTCATGTCATCGTTAGCTTCTGTATGGTACATTTGTATTTTTCCTATCAATATATGCATAAAATTCTCTGATTAATGCTTATATAAATGTTTAGTATGGGAGAGGGAGAGTGTTTACACTGTATTTCTTATTCAGCTAAACCAAATTCCATATTCTGTTTACTTAGACCCCTAATAATGAAAAAAAAAATTGTTTTTTATTTAATATTAAAATTTTAAAGAATTTAAGTAGCATAATAACCCATACTCAGATTTCAAAAGTGAAATGGAGAATTTGTGTCTTTTCACAATTTTTTTCTGAAACTCTAATGTATAGGTAAGCCGCTTTGACTTGAAACTATACACAGATATTACTACTTACTAACTGCCAGTTGTTTTCCTTCTGCATCCTGCCAACAGAGTGCTTCCCCTACAAGCGACCCTGTGTAGCTCATACTGTGACATGAATTCAAAAGGCAGTGTTGCACTGTGTAATGAAAAATGTATTAAAGTTTTGATAAAAGTGAAAAGTAATACTTTATAAAATCTCATAAGAAACATTTGTATCATATCTGAAAGAAATAATTGCACTGCTGGTTTAATGGAAAGGAAAATATCTCATTTTAATTTATTCACTAAGTAGATATTCAACAAGCTTAAAGTATAAAAATGTTAATTTTAAACTAAGTATTAAGTTAGTGTCGCCGGCATCTGGAGCACATTTCAAGGCTGCAATGAGGCTAACCAAGTGAACAATCTAATTCTTTCTGATATATTCAATTTGATTACAGATTTAAGAGGCAATAAATATATAGTTCACATTATCTCCATAAAACTGTTCTTTTCAGATAGAGAAGAAAGTAATAAAGTTCAGAGTTATTCAATTTAACACTATTGAATAAACATTTATGCCCATATAAGAGGACAGATGATGAAAAAGAAAAAGGAAATACTCCTTTCATTGTTCCCTAAAATGGACATGATGATCACTTTAAAACATTTCTGGTTTTACCTGAGGTGTATCTATTGCCTGGGAAAGCACATATATTAGTTGCAAGCATCATTAGCTCTATTCACTGTTTTCATAGAACTTATTAGCATTAAGTTATTCTGTTGTTCCTGTAGTGCTATCATGAGATAAAAAGTACATATTTATTTTTTTCCACATATTTGTAGAGGAGTCTTTTTAAAACAAAGGCTGTTAAGGCAATGGTACACAGTACTATACACACCATACACATCATTTCTAAGCAGCATTTGGAGACAGTTTAGCAAAAGATTTAAACCTGCCGTTCTGTCTCATTCCACTTTGTCATCCAGTGGTAAATACTGCAGGAATAACACCAAACCCAAAAACACGGTAGAGGAAATGGCACAGAGCGGACGGTGTGAGCCTGAGCCCCACAGTGGCTGCAGCTGGATGTAGGGTCCCCTCCACGTGCCAGAGCAGATTAGGAGCTGCAGCCCCTGCCCAGCTCTGCTCCAAAATCACCATGGCACTCAGCTGCAGTGTTACATGAGTTTGATTACTTTTCTGTAACTTCCATGCTCTCGGTAGGTATATGGCCCAAATGCACAGTTTGGGGTCTCTCTGTCATCAAAATAAAGAGATAAGGACATGAGGGGGCAAATCAGAGCTATGAGGTCAAGCAGCTGCTTTATGCTGGATAAGCAACACTCTCGAGGTACCTATAAAGCACCCTGGCAACCCACACAGGGTGGGGAGACTTGTTTTGGTCTGCTGAAGACACCAGCAGCATTTGATGGGGCTGCTCCTCCCTCTCTCTCAGCTGCCAGCTCCTACCTAATAGGGCCAGTGGGGTAGCCAGGTCATGTACAGGTGAACAACATTAACCTAATTCTACATAAAGTAGAGCAGCATTTATTTGCTTCTCTTACTTGCTGTCTGGTGAGTTTATTTGCTGCTCTCCAAATGAGTGTGATTGAAAGGAGATAAGGCGATGCCTTGGTATTTTATAATTTTGAAATGGATCACTACACCACCGGCAAAAATAATAACATTCTGTCACTTCTAGTCATGTCAGCCCTGTCAGATCACCATGTGTGGCCACCCTGCTGTTCTCTCATTTAACCAAAGCTCCTCGCTCTGCCAAAAACAGGCTGCTGGGGCAGAGAATCTGCTGCGGAGCCCCTCCTGCTCTACTGACGTCTTAGGAGTTGCTAACCAGCTCCCAGACTTCAAAATATATGTGCAGCTAGACCAATATTCAAATACAGACCAGTGAATGGGGTTCTATAAGCAAACAGTTCTGCACTAGATGTTAACTAGTATATATCCAAGGAAACCAGCAGCAGCCCGGCCAATGATCTAAAAAGACATCTTCACTGATGCTGTATCTAAACCTGCAGATTGGAGAGTGGTTCCACACTGAGGTGCGCACCCTCACCACATGCTGACCATATGCATGAGAATGACCCAGGCAGAGATCAGTCCTCTTCCCTCTTTTTACTAGGGCATGTAGTAATAGGACAAGGGGGAATGGCTTGAAACTGGAAGAGGGCAGGTTTAGATTAAATATTAGAAAGAAATTTTTCATTTTAAGGGTGGTAAGGCACTGGAACAGGTTGCCCAGAGAGGTTGTTGAGGCCCCATCCCTCGAGGTGTTCAAGGCCAGGCTGGACGTGGCCTTGGGCAACCTGGTCTAGTGGGAGGTGTCCCTGCCTATGGCAGGGGGGTTGGAACTTGGTGATCTTCAAGGTCCTTTCCAACCTAAACCATTCTATGTTTCTATGATTCTTGTGCTATCCCTGCTAAATTGCTTCCGTGGCAGGAACTTGGACACCTGGATCAGAAAGGAGCTATGGCATATCCTATCTGTACCCCCAGTTCAGAGCACCAGGACAGCAGGGTGAGCTGAAGCATGCTGTGGCCACACAGTCTAGCTGCAACCTCTTGAGCAGCCTCTGGAGCACCAAAAGTGGACTATTAATCTCTCAGATGTACTGGATAAAGGAGCCACCATTCCTGTCCTCAAAATGAAAGTCAGTAAGGCAGTAGCTTGCACTCTGGAAACACTAACAGTAAAGCCAACGAACTGTTTTAACTATCTTGAAGAGAATGTGATAAATTTTCCAGCCTTTCAACTCCTTAACTTGGGAACATGTGTCTTCCTGAAGAGGCAGCTCTTGTTCTCGTTTCACAACCTGTTCCCGGGTAACATTTTGAGTGGGAATCTATGAACCACACACTGCAAAAAGTCAGGTCCTGCCTGGTCCTAGGTTTATAAATGAATATATGGTTGTCAGGGCTAATGTTCATCTTGAGGAGAAAGAGAATGCAGATTTTTAAAGAAAAAATAACATTTTAAAGGTGTTGATTTTTTTTACTGCTGTTTCCTTTCCTCTCCACTTCCTGAGGTATCCCAGAGAGCTACATATGGTTCAAGCAGATGATACATTTCATCAGGAGAGGTGACAGAAATGAAAAACACACCTAGACACTTTAGAGCAGCAGAAAAAAGAAATCAAGCTCATTCCATAAATTTCCCTTCTAGAAGACACGTCTATTAAAATGTAGGAGCAAAGCCATGAAATATTGAGGAAAAGGCAATGAAATGTGGAAGCTATCATAAATCGAGAGACATAAAAATCTTGGAAATACATAGTAAGAACAAAGTTCAAACCTTATTAATGCTTCTATCATGGTCTACTGTACATTACAAAGTCTGATTTGCAAAATGTATGACTCCAAACCAATTTCTGTGAAGCTCTTGAAGACTGCCTTGGTAAATAAGATTCTCAGCTATTATGCAAAGTGGTTTGCACAGTAACAAATACAATTTTACAAGTATTTAGTCAAACCCTGGTATAGATGTAAAGATAATAACAGTCATGTGATCATTCCTTTGGCTGCATACATTGAAGTAAACAAATATTTGAAAGTGACTACTATTCTTTTGATTAATGCAAAATAATTCTTCCTTTTTAGTACTTCAGTGAATGATAAATATGTAACTGATGAGAGACGTTAGTGCTTCAGAAAACACAGGTACTGACGGAAACCCTTGTTATTTTGTGTAAATTCTAAAACATTATCACAAAGGGCAAAAACCAAATAGATTATATTTGTACAGCTTGTGTTCAGGCAATTCCTTCATCACGATTACGTCTCTCCAAGTTGCCACTAAAGCTAGTTGTGTAGGAACCATCTCTGCAAGATTCATCCCTGCATGACAGTAAAGCACAGGGAAACTCCAGGGGCTAAAATAGCCAGCGGGGGCCCCATCACTTTTGTTGTCAGGTCTATGTGCTCCCCCCCCCCAACAATCTAACGTGGCAATTAAACAGATTGATACCAGGCACTATTACCAGTATGACAGCTAACCTTTCCTTTTATAATTACCTTCCATTTGCTTTTTGCATTACGTCTTCCCTCACACGATCTTACATGTTTTCCCTGATAAAAACATGACAAGTCATTGTTCTGGATTAGCCATTGTGCTATAAATCACATATTTTATCATTTATGATATTTTGACTACCTAAGCCCCCCCCCTAAAAAACATTTAAGACTTCTCATCTCCTGGTGACACATGCTTGTGAAATGTCAGCTTTTCCAGCATTTGATCACGTTGTGAGAGGGGTTGTCTTGATAAGCGCTGGAACTCATCAGTCGCCGAGGGTGCCAGCTAACGTCTCTCAGCATCATTATTTCTATTTCATCTGAAATTCCATGGTAACGAGTCTTTAAACACTGGCAGCAGGGAGGTGGAATAATGTAATTTGTAATTTAAAAACTATGTAAAATGGGACAAGTTGTAGAGTATTTGAGGGGATATTCTCATCTCAGTGCACGGGGCTAAAGCAGCTCTTTCATTAGCGCAGGGGAACGCAGAACGCACGGGGCTGAAAACGCAGCATTTATATAACGCAGCCGTTCTCAGCTGAAAGCCAAAGGGCACCAGGAAGACTTGAAAGCAGAAGACAGTGACATCCTCGCTGGTGGCACTACTCTGTGTTACGCTGGTGCCAGCATGTCCTGCCAGCAGGGCAAAGGGGCACAAGTCTACAGAGACCTCACAGAGCAAGTGTCAGTGGCTAGTGGGCTGGGTGGCCGGGTTCCTCACCTCCAGGCTCATCCCGCTGCGCTCCACCTCTGGAGGTGTTAAGTGAGGATGGACCGCAAATCTGAAGCAATTTTAGCTACATCCCACTGGCCAGCTTCAATGATAATAAAACCTGAGCCCAGCACAAACCTGCTGTTTCTAAACTGTGACAGTATTTGCTGTCTGTTTTCATGTTCAACAGCTTGCCAGCTGAGATGGTCAAAACGTTCATCATTCATTTGATGTAAACTAGTGAGGGGGGAAATGTCATCCAAAAAAATTGTGTTTTGGATAAAAATTTTGAAACTGGTAGCTAATGAATATTAGAAATTTCCATGACAAAGCCACAGTTTCCAGCTCTAACTGGTAGTGATTGCATGCATGCACCATAAGTTGTTGAATCACCTTCAATTAAAATAAACAAATAAAGAGAAAAAGTTCTAATTAGCCTTAAATGTATTCCACAGATGTCCGTTTAGAAATAATCATAGTGATGAGGCTATTAAACAATCTCTTGTGAACTCCTTGATTCAAGATATATTAAATACATTGGCAAAGCATCTTTGTAAACTGAAATGCACTTTTCTACAGTGCCCTTTTCTCTGTTTATTGTGAATATTAACGGAAACAATACATGTGAAATCTTCACCTAAGTCTGTGCAGCTAAGGAAATATTTAACTGTGTGATGTTTTAGTTTGGACTTGCCTTATTGTGTCATTGTTTAAAGCACCATACAACTTACTATTCATTAGTATTCATGCATTGTTATCTCTTAAGTCTTATGAATATTTCAGCAATACTCTCTGAATGCCTGTTATGAACAAAGGTGACTGTGGGAGAAACATCTGTTCAGTTTTGGATGCCCTTGATCAAGAAAGACATAGTCAAGATTGAAAAACTCCAGAGACACACAAAAATATCAGTGATTTAAGTTGCAATTACTTAGTCTAAAGAAAAAAAAAAGTCAAATCTGATCTATAAATGAGTGGATAACTGACACCCATCTCCTCCAAGTGCACCCTCAAAACTCAGAACAAAACCAAGGGCAAAAGCAGGGTAAAACCATGAAATAAAAAAAGGCACAGTGCTTGAAAATAGGTCAGTGTAAGAAGGAATTATAAAGAATAGTGGGTCAAACCTGCCAATCCAGGTCCATTTTTGTGCAGAATTACCCCCTCCCTTACTTTTATTAAACCTATTCATGTGCTAGGCAGTAGGAGCAGGCAAGACAACTTTCTTGGAGAGGTAACGTACACAGATCTACTCTTCCAACTTTACAGTAAATCAACAGAGATGGGAACTTCACTTTTTCCTTTTCATTTTGCTTGTCTCCAGAGTGACTATTTGACATAATAATTAACCAGTGCCCAGAGTCCAGAAGCAAACTATTAGTAGACAAATAGTAACCAATAGCAGCATGTTCCAGGAAAACCAGGGGAACTTCACATGTTCCTTGGCTCAGTTTGGAAGGAAAATCACTGCTTTCTGTGAGAGCTACAGTGGAAAACCAGGACTCTGAAAGAATTTATCTGGCCTGAAGGTCACAAAGCAGCAAACTCAAAGCAGACTGAATCGGAAGAGAAGAGAGGGAGGGCAGGAAAGGAAAAGTAGCAGCTCAGCTCAGGGGGAGAAAATTTTGGATTTCCTGCTGTTCCTCAACTGCACTGCAAAGTTTCAGGCTTGCAGGAGTTCAGTTTCTTTCACTATAAGATATCCTGTTTTGTGGCACTATCAGTCCAGATCTTTTCTTCTGGTTACCCGATTTCCAAATGAGCTTAAGGAAACAGCCTGTCTTACCAGCAAAGGGATCACACCCCATTTCAAAGCTTGCAGAAGTGGTGTCAGGGGCATTAAACTGTGTCAAAGTGAGACCTTGTTGAAACTTAAGGACTCTATGTGGGATACTCTTGTGACTTTGCAGAGATTTCTCGCTGACATTGTTTTGTTACTAGTGATTGTTCTGGAAAATTCACAAATGTGGTGACTATTGGTGATATGAGGACTGCTGCAAGTTAGCTGTGTTGCTTAATAGCTGCTCATCTTCTGAGGCAAGCAGTAGGAAGATTACAGTCAAAATTTGCTCTTAGTTTCTAAAAAAAGATAAGGGTCTCTGAAGTGCTAATGTTACACATTATAGAATCCTAAGCTAACTCTATAAAGAGAATTTGAAACAGGCATTAGCTGCAGTATTCCTGTTTCCCAAATCAACTACTCTGACTGATGAGGTTCTTCAGCGGTTCACAGATGTGCAAATGTCCCCACAGTGCTTTTGACATTTCCGACCATTCAAGACTCTCCTGGAAGAATAGCATCGAGGGAAAAAGAAAAATGTAGTATTTTTGCTCATTAATCTTTTGGCCTTTCTGAGGTGAAAGTCAGAGCCGCTTTCTAAGGGAACGGTCATGACATGGACATCTGTCCCCCAGGAACACTGTCTCAACAACACACTGGGGAGCACAGGGTAAGATTTTGCTGCACGTGCCATTTCCTGGAGGGATTCCCAACCTACTTCCCAACCAGTGTTCCCTGAGAAAAGGCTTTTCCTCCTATTTAGTCATTTCTGAAAGAGAGCATACAATTTAAGAAGCAGATCCTAAATGAATCTTCTTGTCCTTTAGTAGAAAGATCCTAAAGCAATCTTCTTATCAAAATCTTTTTCTACACCTTCTGGTCCAAAATGATCCAGACGAGAGGGTAAATAGTCTATGCTGAATAAGACCACTGACAAGAATAATTGCTATGGATACATGGTTCCACACACAAGTTCCTACATGTTGATCATGGTTTTGTTTAAAAAAAATAGTGACTCTTTGTCCTGGTTTGAGGTAAAACAGAACCAATTTTGTTCAGTAACTTCGCTTCTTAGCTGGGCCTCTTCTAACTACTGAAATTAACAGCATATTGTGCAGACAATGTTCACTTTCTCAGAGTGATAAGACCAATGTTTATAGCTGCTGCCCAGGCATGGTATGCAGAGAGGCTCTTGCTTATACTTATTGCCATAACACCCAAGGCCAACCAACTTTGTTGTTTGCCCCGTTGGAAGGGCGGAAGCGAAAAACATAGTGAGGTCCCACCTGCAGGGAGGACCAGACAGGACAGGTGACCCAAAACTGACCAACAGGGTATTCCATCCCATCTGCATCATGCTCAGTATAAAAGCTGATGGATCAAAGGGTCAGTCTCTCTTGGCTCTTCCTTCAATGGCCGACGTCTGAGGAGGACCCTGTTCGTCTGCCTGTGATCCCGATCCTGAATCCAGATCCGGAATCCAGTTCCCGTCCGTCACCGAGTCCAGCCTGGGACTGGCCCAGTGCCAGCTGGTGTCGTGATTGTCATCTCGGGAGCTTGATACGGTTTTGTATATATTTTTCATTATTTCTTTTTATTTTATTATTAATATTTCATTAAAGTAGTTTAGTTCCTTCTAAACTCATAAGTCTCTTTTTCCTCCTCTACCTCTCTCTCTGAAGAGGGGTAGAGGGGAGCATCTGTCGGTCCCATCTGGGGTCCCCTAGGTCCCCAGTAGCCAATTTGGCCTAAACCACGACACTCTTTCACTAAGACACTTGCAGATTTTTTTCATTTTCATTAAAAGGTTCTGTCAGCATCTCACTTTATTGAAAACAATTGCTATTTTTTCCCAGATTGTTATTCTAACAACTGCAGCACTTTTGGTCATTAGAATTTGTCCATATTTTAGAATTTTCCTGCTCTTGGTTGAAGAGGAAGAAAATCCAATCAAAACAAAGACAACTAGATCTTTTCTTCATTTGAATTCCAGGTGATGCAAGCGTGATATTACCTGACTGCTACTTGCCTAGGTGCAAAATTGGTAATAAACAGAAGAGACAACCTCCTGTACTATCCTAGCGTTTCTGTCACTTCACGATCCATTTGAAAAATGTAATTCTGAAAAAAAAATAACACTCAGCATATTTGCTAAGTCTTTTGGAAAGTAGAAGTGGAGTACCTACTTAGGGGTTTCAAGAAGTCCTCTGGAATTTGAGTACTGGGACCATGTTGGACATTGCCTAACACTAGTTTTCCAACTGTAGTTTCAGATATTGATCTTATCTAATAATGCTCCAAACACTTTTCAATTAGTAATCTGACATTGGAAGGCACCATAACATAACTGTAGACCTACCAAATCCAGAAGTCCAGGAGTTGGCATCCCTTTGAGTTCACAGAATCACATAGTGGTTGAGGTTGGAAGGGACCTCTGCAGGTCATCTTGTCCAACCTCCCTGCTCAAACAGGGCCACCTAGAGCCAGTTGCCCAGGGCCATGACCAGAAGGCTTTTGAAGATCTCCAGGGATGGAGACTGCACAAACTGTGCCAGGGCTCGATCACCCTCACAGCAAAAAAGTGTTTCCTGATGGTCTGTTTCCTGATGGTCAGAGGGAACCTCAAGTGTTTCAGTTTGTGCCCACTGCCTGGCCCATTGCCTTTGGACACCACTGGAAAAAGCCTGGCTCCGCCTTCTTTGCACCCCCCCTTTAGGTATTGATATACAGTGGTAATGTCCCCCTGAGCCTTCTCTTCTCCAGGCTGAGCAGTTCCAGCTCTCTCAGCCTCTTCTCATAGGAGAGATCATTCAGCCCCTTCATCATCTTAGTGGCACTCCACTGGGCTCTCCCTAGTAGGTCCATAATTATATGTTTCAGTTAAAAACAATGCTTTCCACTTAAAATTCTCTAATTTGTAGGCTTTCTTCCTTGTGTTGCCAGTCCTTGTTATCAAAGCAGTCCTGCGTTAATTTCCTACACATTCAGGAAAGTCCTGTTTCCTCCCTTTCCCTTTCATCCTCCTGTTTCAGATGGTCCCTTGCACCAGATCAAATTGATGAAACACTTTTGTTTAATGTCATCATTATTTCTGTACCAGGTATTATTTCAAACGCCACAAAGCACCAAAAATGAGCACTCTAAGATTTACCCCAAAAACAGAGCTATGAGGATAAATTGGAAAAAATGAATTTGACATGCAAGTTGCCCAGATTTTGAAGCATGGAAGCTATTAAGAGCATGGATCAAGGTGTGTAAGACGAAAACATGGGTGAAAGCCACATTCTGTTGGAAGGTAGGAGGCCTTCAGCGTCTTGTAATGGTGATTAAGCAGTTTAAATCGGGGGCAGCTTACTTTGCTGATTCAGCAGTCTTGATAGACTTAGCAAATAAGAGTACGCTGCTTCACAGAAGCCTCCTCCTTTCCTCCACATAGAGGCAGGGCGCAGAGGGTGCCCTCCCGTGTAATCTCACCGGCTCTGGACAATTACCGATGGGAACAGGAGTGTGCAGCAGAGGTAATCTATGTTATGCACTGCCATCTACTGTGTCTCTACTCAAACTACGACATGAAACTCAAACCTAGAAAATATGGAACTTCAAACAAAATTATCACTGCGTGTCACTCTCGTTGTGCTTTAAGAGAGGACTGCATAAGGGTATGGAGAACAAACCCAGGCCAATGCACAAATAAATACAAATGGCATATATGGACACTAAAGGTCCCAAGTTTTACACAGTGAAGGAGACTGCCCATATTCTTTTCTTTTTGAAAATAAGGATTTGATGTGTATTATCACATTAATGAGTGATAGCATATATAAACAAATGAGAAAAATCTTCAGTGTCATAAGATGCTTGTAAGAATATTTGGATGTCTCGTTGACTTTTATGCTATATGAAAATTTATGTTAATCCCCAAGAGTGAGCCTCAGAAAACCTGTCAGATACATTTGCTTATATTCCAGCTCAGAATCTCCCCAGGGCAGTAGCTATACTCTATTTATAGATAACCAGTTAGCTGATAATCTGAGGGAGCAGCTGGCCTTTTGAAGTGCTAAGAGCAGACCACAAAGTGTTACATGGCAATCCTGGAGTGAGAAAATACATAGACTCCGCGCAGTGCAGGACTTTGTGAAGGAAACATAAGATTTTTTCAGGAACCTTGCAGGTATTGGCAGCCCTGCCACACTCCTGCCAGCTTCAGTAGGACTAGTCATGGCATCACGTTCTTCTCTCTGTAAAACAGGTGTATATAATCCAGTGGTACCTTGGTGCATTATGCAGTAGCTCTCCTGTGGAAAAAGCTGCAAGATCTGTTCATTTAAAACACAAGCCTGTTTTCCGTCCAGGTGCTGTACCCTCTCCATACATACCATCATGGATCTATTGCGTAACCTGGTTTGTAGCCACACATGGGTGTTTTCTTCTTCCCTTCTTTGTGGTATTTTTCTCTACCTGAACATTGTAATGATATGCAAAGAAGAATAGTTCCTACTGGAAAAACAAAATTTCTTTACCCACACTATCCACTCTGCCTGATTCTACCAGTCCTCAATCTTACTTTTGCTTCAGGGTAGCAAACGTTAAGTGACGAATATTCTTTCCGCACATGCCAAGTTAGAGATGAATAACCACACATTCAAGAACATATGAAGTCAGAATTAATTATAATTTTAAGGTTATTTTATTTTCATGATTCTTTCTAATATTTCTTCATTACATTTTGGTACCTCACTGCCTGAAGTCTTCCACACCCTAAAATTATTTGCCATTCTTACCCAGGTAAAACTTAGTAGAGGTGGTTGTTTTTTTCTTCAGTACAACAAAACTATGACCCTGTGGGCAATAATAGCTCCTATGACGTTGGTGCTTTTTTCAGATTGTGGCATTCTCACACTTAACCTAGAGAAATATGAGCTACACGAAACTGTTATCCATGGGTGTGAAAATGGGCTGGTGAACCATACCAGAGGAGTTTCGTGCAGCTACTGTCAGGATGGAGGTATGCATCATACACTGTCCCATAAAGTATACCTAGAGTCCACTACAACACAGTATTGTCACGACTGCTCTGGAGAAGAGAAGGCTGAGGGAGGATCTTATCAACGTTTATAAATACTTAAAGGCAGGATGCCAGGTGGATGGGACCTGTCTTTTTTCAGTGGTACCCAGTGATAGGACAAGAGGTAATGGGCACAAACTTGAACATAGGAACTTCCAGCTAAACATGAGAAGGAACTGCTTTACTTTGAGGGTGGCAGAGCACTGGCACAGGCTGCCCAGAGAGGTGGTGGAGTCTCCCACACTGGAGACATTCAAAACCCGTGTGGATGCCATCCTGTGCAACCTGCTGTAGGTGACCCTGCTCTGTCAGGGGGATTGGACTAGATGATCTCCAGAGGTCCCTTCCAACCCTGACCATTCTGTGATTCTGTGATGGAACAGAGTGGGCTTACCACATTTACAAACATGGGAGTACATTGAAAGAGAGATGTAGAATTCAGAATGATAATGACAAATCAGAGGCGCAGTTCAACAGAAATATAATATTATTCAAAGGAGACGTGTATAATTTACTGTAGTTAGGTAAGGGCAGTCAGCTCCACAGGTGCTGGATGGCAGATGAATAATCAGCGATTCTGAAAAAAGGAGTTGGCAGTTACTCTGGATCACAAGCTGAACATGAGTCAACACCATCATGCTACCGCAAAAAAAGAGAAGCATCATGCTGAGGTGAATAAATAGAAATGTAGTCTGCAGCACTGCCAGGATCATCTCTCCATCCTACACAGCACTGGGCAAACTTCAGCTGGAGTACTGCACTGCTCTTAAAGAAAATTCTAAATCTGTTGGTAAAAGTCCCAAGGAGACTGATGATTGAATGAGGTCTGGAAAACAACTTGGGAGGAAGGAAAGAAGGTATTTGACCTGTTCAGCCTGTAGCAGAAAAGACTGAGAAGGAACATGAGAACAGCCTGCACACATAAAAGACTGCTGTTTAGAAGGCACAAATTTGTTCTTTGTACCCATGTTGGAGGAAACAGGAGGTAAGGGGATAAAATTTCAATATGAAAGATTCATATTGCACTCTAGAAAATTATCCCTGACAGTAAAAAATAATGAAGTGCTGGAGAATTCTGGAGTGTCCATCTTTGGAGATTTTAAAAAACACATTAGGCAAATCTCAGTTAGAGAGACGGCAGTGGTATAGTGGATGTTGTTTTATTAGATCAGCAGGATGAATGACATGACACCTTAAAGCTCCTTTGAGCCCATCTCTGCAGTGGTAGATCAACAGAAAACATAATTTCAAGAAGGTAGTTGAGAAGTAGTTGAAGGTAGCCTGTCTTTCTGACTATCCATTAGCAGAAAAGAGAAAAATGAGAAAAGGTAAATAGTCGCTCCCATCAAAGTCCCCTCCTTTCACATATAGTGGAGGAGCAAACACTACTGACCTGACAAAACTCTGCCTTTAAGGAACAGTGAGCAAAATGTGGTGTTTTTTTTTTTTTTGTTAGGGATGTTTTCTGGGTTTTGGTTTGTGTGGCTTATTTGTTTGTTTTTAATTCAGGAAGAAGCAAGCTGCCTCTGATGTTTAAGATGATTGGAATATAGGATGCACAAGGAGTGGCTGAGGGAGCAGAGTCTGCTTAAACCTGGAGACAAGGAAGCTGTGAAGTGATCTAACTGTGGTCTTTTGCAGATTAAATGGGGTTGCAGAGTGGAGCCAGATGATTTAGAGCTGCCCAGAAAAAGCAATGAGCACAGGCTGTAACAAGAGAGAGGTTTCACAGTGATGGTGGTTAAGCATTGCTACAGGTGCTCAGGGAAACTGTAACATCTCCATCCTTGAAGATTTTCAACACTTGACCAAATGAGGCTGTGAGTCAGCAGGCAGTCCAAGTGACTTTAAAATCCTGCAGGACCCTGAGAGGAACAGCTCGGTTTCTTTGAGTTTTGGGGTTGGGGATGTTTGGTTTTGCAAGGTAGGGCGTTGTTTGGTTTTTGATTGCTAAAAAAGCACTCTGGTGGCAAGAAGAACTCCCTTGTAATACAGCAGTGTTTGCAATAGAGATTTGTAGCAAATTACACAGAGTGAAATCTATGCAAACGCTAGCTGCAGCCACACCCCAGCCAGGGCTTTTATTGGAAGCACTGACTGCAATGCACGTGAAATACTCCTTTATTTCTACCTCAGGTTGTAACCAAACTCAGCAGTAATGGCACCTCTGCCTTGATCTGCAGGACTTGACACTAGAAAGAATCCACCACATTGGATTTTTCATTCCCTTCAAGTTTATTTCTTTTTTTTATCGGAAAAAGCTCTATTTCGTCTTATTTACTGCTGATCAAAATCTTTATCTTTGAAGAAATCTGTTTCTTGTTCCCAGGGTATTTAATTCCATTGTGTGTGCACTGCATTCCTTGGTGTTAAAAGTTTCTTCTAAGGACCCAACAGCTGGCATTGATTTTTTTTTTTCTTAAGAGCATTGCAAAAGTATTTCTTTGGGGGTTGGGGAAAGAACATATGTGAAGAATTAAATAAACTTTAAAAAAATATCCAAAAGCAGTGGTCGCCCAGTGCTGGCATCATGCCAGCCTTGACACTATCTCTAACTCATTGGCAAGCTGTTTGCAGGGATATTTCTGATATCATTTCCTTACGTCCACTGCAAAATCCCTTTTTATAAGGTGTAAGGTTCTATACTACAGATCTGGGAGCTATATTAAAGGATCTTGTTACAGGACAGAAACAACAAGGTAGCTAGAAAGCTGAAGTGGAAGCTAAACGTTTACAGGGAATCCAAAGGGATTCCACAGAGATTGCATTTCAGTGGTTAAATGTATTGTGTATGTTTAAAAAAAAAAAATCTGGCAAAGAATTCTAACAAGCATACCAAATACTATACCATAAGTTGGGTAAGTAAAAAAAATAAGGAGTAATGAAAAAGACTAATTCCTCTGTATAAACTACACTGATAGTTCCTGCAAGTCAACATCAAACACCGTCCTTGCACATACTTCTTTGTGGCCAGATTAATCTCTCTTACCTGAGAGACCATCATCACCACAGACTTGCTTGATATGAATGGAAAGAGAAAGGCAACCTCACAGGGCAATTTACTTCAGGTGGGATGAAGATGCACATTTTCCCAGATCAAGTATAGAAAGGTCTGAGAGAGACACTAAGCTCCTGCTCTAACTGTTGAGTTAGATGCCTACAGGTGGTGAGAATAAATGCAGCCAACAGGCCTATCTACAACATATGGCACAGCCTTTAAGGAGGGAGGATGTTCATGTTTCGGTAAACCCAGCTTCTTGCATGAGCCAGGCTCTCAACCAGGTTTTAACTGAACCTGAAGGAAATAGGTTAAGTCCTCAAGACAGTGTAAATTAGTGACAGAGAAAATAAGACATATATTTTGGTTAACAAAAGAAAAATAACACCCTCCCCAACACCACCCACCCCCCTCCAAAACAAAAAAACAAGCCAGGCATTGCTATACATTCAAAACAAAGTGCAAGGCAAAATAACTATTTCCCTTTGAACCATCAGCATCCTTCTTCATCCGTCCAACTGTTTCATATCTGAGGAAGAAAACCTTCCCCCATTTATTTATGTAGTCACACTGATGCCAGGACTTTCTACAAAAACTCTCTGCCTATTGCCTCTGCACTCCACCTGGGTCTGCTTAAGCCCATTAGTGAGGAATGATACCCCACAGGGCAGTTCCCAGCACTGCTGGTCCCTTCCTCACCTAGCACAGCCAGCTGCTCTCCTGCAGCCTTACCATGCCGGGGCATGCTACTGAGTGGGGATGTGGCGCTGAACTGTGACAATATGCAAGAGCTACAGCTCACAATTTTGTCACTGGCCTCATTTCAAAAATCTTCAGCATGGACACAGTAGCCTGCCTCTTTACTTCTCTGAGGTAGAAAAGTTGCTACCAACTCCCATAATACTCATTTGGTTATTTTAAAATAACAAAACAAACTCTGCATAGCCTACTTTTTAGCACTGTTCATGTCTCCTTATACTGCAATTAGTGTGATGTATACTGCAGAACAACTGAAATTATGGAGACACTGTAAGAAAAAACATAAGGAAAATATCTAAGTGTGCGTTAAAAACAAATTCCACTTGACATATTTGTAAATAGACTTTCAAAACTATAACATTTGTGGTATTATGGTTGTTGATTATTATTAGCCAGCATATGTTTGTCACGAGCAATATGATCAGAACAAAATAAGGCAGTTTCTAGAAGTGAAAATAAAATGTGACTGCAAAATACACCAGAACAGACTGATCCTGTTTTCAGAGAACAGTTTCAAAGAGGAAGGGCACTGACTTGAATTGATTTTCCTCGTACATACTGGTGGGAAACAGTTCTTTGATGTAGCTTGGTCTGCAATGGAAGAAAACAAAGTTAAGCCACGGATAAGCACACAGCTGGACTGACATCAACTCGTGCTCAAGTCAAGGCAACAAACCTGTGGGTCTGGGTCACAGAATCACAGAATAACAGAACGGTCAGGGTTGGAAGGGACCTCTGGAGATCATCTAGTCCGACCCCCCCACCAGAGCAGGGTCACCTGCAGCAAGTACCTGCTGTAGGTAGGTACCTACCAGGTACCTGTCTTGTACCTGGGTCAACAAGGTACAAGGCAGGTACAGGCACAGCCATAATGCAGTTCAGGCAAGGATGGGCTTAAACACAGCTCCCAAGGCAAGGTGGGGGAAGCTGCCAGCAAGACTCATCTTGGATGAAGCTGGGCCACATCTCCTGCAGCTGCCAGGCAGGATGCACATGGTGTGAGCCTGCTGTGACTGCTGAAACCTCCACTATCATGGTACATAGGGATAGACTGTAGGGATGAGCACAGCATATTGTAGAGGTTGGTGAGGCACCTTGAGTTACAGCATAAAGGTTTCCCACTGGCCAAATCTTCTCAGCACAAAGATATTTTAGATATGTCTGAGCTGGCAATACTTCTTTTCCCTAGTTTCTTGTGCTTCAGCAAGAAATTAAAGTATTCTAAGATACTGCAAGGAAGACTGCTCTAATGCTTTGACAGCTGTGAAATATATCACGCTGTTTTCACAAATGACTTGTCATGGCCTTTGCTCAGAAGATTTCCCAACTAAATTTTGCAAACTCATGGGTCATTGATAAGTATCAAATCACATAAGAGCTTATCTCTAAGGAGCAGACAAGCCCTTTGATATCGGCCAGTTTATTACCTGATGCAGGATTTATTGGGTGCTTCCACAAGGGTTCTCTACCCCTCCTTAATCTCAATGCATTTATATACCTTTTAATATATAAAAGATGGGGCTTACTGCATAGGAAGTATTTGGCTGCTCCATCTTACAGAAAAAATTGCACTCTTCCAGGAATCCTTCTGCCAATCCTTCAGCTCCATCAAAAGCACACAGACTTTCATAATGACTGCTGCCCACCAGGAATCAAGTAGTTGCCTCCTTTCATATGTAAACAACCGTCAACTTTAATCAGCCTTTAATCTGTCAGTAGCCCTTCAATAAGAAAACTATCCATTTTATACTTCATTAATCATGGTTTCAGCAGAACAGACCAGGATCTGTTAGTTCTGTGAACAGAAAGGGGGTTTGTTGGAGTTTTTTGGTTTGGGTTTGTTTTGGGTTTTTTTAAGGCCACAAAAAGGAAAAAAGCATGAGCATGTGAATGTACATGTGAGTGTGTGGATGAGTTCCACTGGAGTTAGCCAGCTGGAGGAGCGGCATTAATCTGTGTTGCGTTACATCATTAAGCAGATATTAGAAAGCACCACTGCCATTTTTATTTTGCATCTCTTCAGGCTGCATAGGACTTTACGCTTTCAGAAAATCTCAAGACCCAGGAACAGAACAAGAAATAGAAAAGCTTTCAAAAATCGGTTTAAAAAAACCCAGAAAGGTTGCCTGTTCTTATGGCTGTTCAGTTCATTCATCTACTTGGCTTTTGGGGGCCTCAACAACCTAGGAAAAAAGTCCTCACAAGCAGTCTTAGCTGCTTCAAAAGACAGGATATAATATTAGATAGATAAGTTAAAACTCTTAATTAAAAGATCAGGTGCAATTTTTCAGCTGGCCTCTGATCCCTCTCAATTTTTGTACAGCTATACCTAAAAAAAGAGCCTGATCTAATTGAACACACTTATTGTAATCAGCACAAAGCTCACATGATTGTCACAAGTATGTGCAATAACAAACTAGAACGGCCAGACAGTGACACAGAAAATGAATTATGAAAAGCAAAACTGCTGAAAGTCTATAAAAAGCAAACAAATTCAGTGCGTTTCTTCTGCCCTTTGACGTTCCACAGCTTCCATGAGGGCAAAATGGAGACTTACATGTAAGCACTGCTTTAGGTGACTTGAATTTTGGAAATACATTAAGTGCTCCCCATGTTTTTAGCTTGGTTTTGTCAGAGTCACTGCTGAGTCTTTACTGAAATGTCACTCTTATTTTGCTCTTGAAAGAAGTACCACATGGCCCAGTGATCCCGTCTTTCTCTGTGTTCGTCTACATACAGCAGACTGCATTAACTGCAACAACCTTCATGTTACTCTAAGTTATTGATAGGTACCGCTTCGGTGCCTGTGTGTGATAAGCTATGGACTTGGGATCAACAGAGGAGAAAAATATCATAAGAGAGAGTGATGTATTTCACCAGCATATATGATACAGTTACAGCAGCAAGGTGCAGACAGACTCAACAGGTCATTTCCACAGGCTGCTGCTGGTGGGAGTCAGCTCCCCTACCTCTGAACAAAAAGAATACTAACATCTATGTCTGAGATGGTCATTAAGACTCATACCCTGAAAAATAGCTATGTGCCTCCAGAGAGGGACTCACCTGAACCAATTCACATGCTGGCCTTAGGATGAGATGAGTTGCTGCAGTTCGGCAAGATCAATCCCAGGCCATACACCTGAAAACTTGCACCCTTTGCCATGCTGTACCCTGTGAGCTGACAGAGGATCCCAGCAAGCCCTGAACCACCCCAGCCAGGACAACAGTGTTTGACACACAAACAGCATTTTGCACATCACAGACACCTTCTCTGGGTTTTCTCACTGCCAGACTCAAGCTAAGCTTGTCAAAGTAATGCTAGGAGTGGGATCGTCTCCAGCCATACCACCCCCAGCTATCAAAGGCACCCACCTCCCTTCTCCCTGGCAGTGAACCCCTTCAAAACAAAGGCCCACTCACAGCAAACCCAACAGGCCGTCCGTTAAGTAGCACGAATCATCAAAATCTCATATTTCCAGAGCTCGTCTCTCCATGCTAGCTCCCCACAGGGTCTGGTTCAAAGGCCCATTCCTGACGGCGTCACCTCCGCAAGGCAGCTTTGACAGCCCGTCTCAGCGCAGTTTCCCAGCAGCTGTCAGCCCTCGGGGAGAGGAGGGATGGTGGCACCCACAGGCACAGGCTGCACACCAGGAGCTCGCTTCCAGACACGCATGGCCTCATGCCTCGGTGCCCTTGCAGTAGCACATCAATCTCTCATCCCTGCTGTCAGAAATCCCCTGCAATTTCTCTCTAAACGCTTACACCGTCACCCCCAAGAACAAGAAAGCAGTAGCGCTTGGGAATCAGCAGCTAAAGCCGCAGATTGTTCCTTAGCTGATGGTTAATGTTGTCCCCAGCAAGACCCCTTCCCTTCCCCAGGCCTCCTGCCCTGCCACCAGTTCAGCAGACACCACCTGCGCCTTCTCCTCCCCTGGAGAGGCAGGATCAGACCTCAAGGCTGCCCCAGCCCTCCACCCCAAGCTCAGCCCCGGGCAGCATCCATCCCTGCTCAGGCAGCACAGCCACAGCCTCCTTCCTTGTGCCGGTGGAGTGACGACACCGCAGAGGGACAGCCCATACACTCCACTAGTGCCAAGGTCTATCCATACACCCTGCTAGTGGCCCACGTGACTACCTAGCCCAACAGTATCTTCTAGTGCTTTCCATTCATTTTCAGGCATTGTTTCACATTAATTACTCTTCCATTATTTCATTAACAGCGGTAAAACACTTTGATGAAGTCACTTCACACAGTGTCTCTTTTAGAAAAATTCTGAAGAAACAGAAGTCATTAAACCTTCACAAGCATTAGCAACTCATGTCAGGGGAAAATAATATTTCCTCACCTCCCAGTGACCGCCTTTCCCCTCCTGGTGTCTATATGGTGTCTATAGCTGCTATAGCAGACCACTATGGCATTACACCTCAAGGCAATGCTGTTCAGAGACCAGCCTGTCTCCAGCTGCAGCAGAAGCTGATAGCCCAGGCTGCGAACTGCGCAAGTTGAGCAGCTGGGATATAGCAGGATAGCTGCCTATCCTACTGCGGAGGCAGTAGCTTCCAGCAGAGAGGCAGGGAAACAGTTGGGGACCACAGCATTTTTAATCATCACGGCCAGATTTAGCACAGCTGCCCTGGAAGGCAGCAATATAGAAATCTACAATGTCATTTTAGAAGGTACTCAGGAACCACACATGTTATTGCAACTGCCTTTAGTTCTCCTTCTGAAAAAAACAAACTAATTCAAAACTCCCCCCTAGCAAGCTAATTAAACAAGTGCTTTAATACTTTGCAGGATCTAGGTCACAGTTCATGTGAGACACCATTTAAGTTCACTGGTGGTACTTTTGTGAAGATGAGCAGCTCACACAACTCAGGGTTTGCAGCAATGGGTCAGCTGAGAGCTACAGACCTACAGACAGTCACATACTAATTTTGCATTACGGGAGAGGGTCATAAAGCTCTGACATTTGCTACTACTACACCTAGGAAAAAATGTAAACCAATAGAAAGCCAAAGGAAACACAGATGGCTTCTGTTTAATACGATGCCATATTGCAATTTAAAAAGGTCTTGTACTGTGCTGTGTGACTTGCTTCACTGGGAAATGAAAACTTCTGGATTTCTCTAATTTCCTCTCCCCTAAGCTAACAGCAGCAAATATTTGAAAGAAATTGCTCCCACTAAGCTTCACTTACTATTAAATTACAGACAATTTGTGATGCAGGTCAGAGCCCTGGAAGGCTGTTTCCATGTAGACATTAGACCTGACACCCTGCTGAAGCTGATGAATCAACAAAATTTTGTAAAATTTATTTTTATTAATTTATTTATCCTTATTTTTTCCAGGGAAGAAAAGGTTAAGTACCTGCAGACCCTTTTCAAGGGAGACTAAATCCTTGATAAAGGCATTCTGAGCTCTGGGAAAAAAGAACAGAAGTAAAATCTTTCTAACAGGTAATTCTGAACTGGTGGAAATATAAAAGCATTTGCCATGTTTGGAAATCTATGCTCCTGTGGTCTCTGCAAAGTATGCACATTATTTCTCCTGATCTTAGGCAGGATCCACAATCCAGATTAAAATCCTAATGATGTTTTAGTTGTCATTATCCAAGAATTCATAGCTACACTTAGCTACTGCCTAATCATCGAGAGATTGAAATTACCTTCTCAACACATTCTGTACTCAACACCTTCCCTTAAGTTTTGTTCATGGAGGATATACACTTGACCCTAGCTATTTTGTATCTAACCCCCAGAAGGGTTTTCAGTGTTTGTGACCCCCCTTCTGTTTCCCAGGGTCCAATCTGTGAGGCATTTTCAGAGTATGAGCAGCGAGTTGGGACATGCCCAAAACACACAGCAGGCCTTGTTGACCATGCTTTCCACCGAGCAGTCCTGTGCTAATGCCTCTTTTGCAGTAGGGATTTAAAAAAAAAAACCTCTGTTTCCTTATTTTATTCCTCCAAAACTAGCAGATAATAATCTTCTAGTTATCTACTAGTTGTTTATGGTGCTTCTCAGTCTTGCTTATTGAATATCCACTGGGCCACAAGCACGGAAAACTAGAGCTCAGTGGGGAATATGTTCATCAGTCTTGGCTTACATTTAATTCAGCAAGGAATGTTTTGTAAAGATGGAACATCCTCAGCTGAAGACAGTGCAGTAGGTCACCTTGGGATATGCAGCCAAACCCTGCTTAAGTCTCACATGAAGTAATAAATCCTGCTCCCAATCAGGCAGAGGAGGAACTTGAACTCATACAGTGTCATAGATGGGTTCTTTAATCCCACAGGTAAAGGAGGAAGATTCTCTTAAAAGATCAAACAGTTCTGTAGGAGACTATGACAGCATACCAAGGAGACATGCAAAGCTGTGCGCTAGTAATTTAAAGAGTAGAATCCATGTGACATATCCTTTAAAATTAGGAGCAAAACACAAGTAGTAATAGAATTGGGGATGACTTTAACAGTTACATTGGAGGTTTTATTGTTGAGGCTTGGGAGGCTTGTACTTGTAGCACCGTCATGATTCTGGAGAATCATGTTCAGGCTGCAGAGCTTCAGGCTGAACACTGAAACCTAGAGCTGATCTGAGATCAGCCGAACATTACGTCAGGGGAGACAAATCAGACCTCCTACAAAATAATTCACAGGAAACTGACCTCAGTTTATACGATGTTGCTGCCATTCCCATTCATCCTCTTTTGTAAGATTCCAGCCAAGTTAGCTTGGGCTGGGAGAGCACAGAGGTTTATCCCAACTCTCACTGCCAGCTTGTGACTTGCCTGCTACCCTAACACTGACATTGACTGTCCAGATTTGCTGCTAGCTGCGGCATGGAAATATGTACCGAGTCAGCAAAGCTGACTTAAAATAAGAGGCCCCTTCCTAACAAATTTTATTAAGACTGAAATCTCTCTGAAAGGCAACATCTACATTTGTGAATTTGTGTAAGGTTTGCAGGGAAAACAAGATGCTGGTATACTCAGACGTTTCTAAAAGGTCATTAGGAATTTCAGTTAGTGAGGAAGTAATTTGATTGTAGAAGTTTGAGGGCATTTCATCAGAGGCAAATAAAGAAGGAAGATTCAACATCAGATTCAAATCACATGAGACCATTTGCACCACATGAGTGACATTTGACTGCACTCCTAAAGCACTGCTGTGGGCAGTTCACCTGAGAGGAATGGCCATAAACCGCAGTTCACTGAAAAAAAACCCTCTACACTGCAAAAATAAAAGAATGGGGGTTTACCCAGAAATGGGAATCATTTGAGGGGCTCCTCACAATGAGGAAAAGATGGCCCGACATGAGAGGAACAATATTGTGAAAAAAAAACCCCACATTTGGAAAACATTTGCTGATTTGAGGCAGAGAAAGGAAGGGTTACAGTGGATTAATTGTGACAAATCAGAACAAACTGGAGGACCTGGTCTTCCACTAAATGAAAGAGAAAGCTGGTAGCAGATGGCTTTGGGAAGGGCAATTCATTTAGTCCTTTTTTTTTTGTTTCAGTCTCTGCTTTCATCTTCATTAAGAAAGCAAACTGGGCTCAGATGGCTGATACAATTAACATCAGTGATAAAGTGGTAATGGCTCAGGCTAGAACAAAGACAAGTCAGAGATTACTTACCTATGTCACACAAACACCTGGTCCCACTCCCACCATCTCTGGCGTACTTAGGGAGCTGAACGAACTAATCTTTGCACCTTGCAAAATTCGTGGAGAAAAGGAGAAGTTCCAAAACAATGCAAAAGGCCCATTAGAGTGCCCATCTTTGAGAATGGGGGATGGATACCCCCCAAAAAAAAAATTGTAGAATAGCTGACTTTTAAATGCCATGCAGGAATAAATACTGGAAAATATAAACAATCTTTTTGAGGCAATAGGGACTGATATAAATTTTTCAAGACCAAACTGTGAAGAGCAACAGAACATGGATTCTCAGTATGAGACTGGCAAAAAGGAGGGATGTGATTCTTGTGATCCTTTTGTGTAAAGAAAGCAGTGAATAGTATAGTAAGTGATTTTACGTTTGCACACAGCACGTACAGAAATATTGCACATAATACTGGTATCCATATTTTACAAAGAATGGAGAGAAATGGACGTGGCTAAAAATGAAAAACTAATAGAATAATCTAAGAACTAAAAAATTCTTTCTAGTAAGAAACCTAAGACATTGAATCTATGGAGCTAACAAAATTGCCCTAGAAGACTTAGCTGGCTTAGTCACAGCAAGCAGCTTCACAATGACAAATAGCATATTGAAAGGCCGCATGAACCAACAGAAAGGAAGGAATGACAAGAATTAATACCTGGAAGTTAGATGATAAAATTTTCAGTTAGGTACAAAACATTTTTAGGAAAGACTCTCCATCCTTTCACGTCTTCTATTCAAGACTGGATACCTTCTGGAACTGCCACAATTTGAAAATATTTAAAACTATGCTGAAGCTCAGTAACCAGTACAGGGGAAAGCATTTTCACTGCATAATTTTCTCTTCCTTTTGACAGTCTCCAAATAAGCTAGAACTATTTAGATAGGAACTTCACTCACATATGCAAGCAAAAGCTTAATTGATTTAGCAAGCACTTAAGGTAACCTTTAATCGGAGATAGAGAATTCAACAATTAGAAAATGAAACAATACCATGCAGTTACCAAGGCATAAGCCAAAGCATCATTCGCTTGTAAAATAATGCCTCGATACAGCTTTCTCCTGTTCTTCAAATGTTACACCAAATAGTTTTTTATGCCCTAAAAACAAAGGATGTCATACAAGCTTCATGAAATGTAATAGGCATAAACTGACATAGTTATCATAGAATCATAGAATTGTTTTGGCTGGAAGAGACCTTAGAGATCATCTAGTTCCAACTCCCCTGCCATGGGCAGGGACACCTTCCATTAGACCAGGTTGCTCAAATCCCCATCCAACCTGGCCTTGAACAATTACAGGGATGGGGCATCCACAACTTCTCTGGTCAATTTGTTCCAGTGTCTCACCACCCTCATAGTGAAAAATTTCTTTCTAATATCTATTCTAAATCTCCCCTTTTCCAGTTTGAAGTCATTGCCCCTCGTCTTATCACTACATGCCTTTGTATTATCTGTATCCAGTTGATACAGATAATGCTGCACTTGTTTTGTAATATATTGGTACCAGCTGGAGGTCTGGTGAAGTCTGGTATTACACAGAATCAGAGCCACATTTTAATTCCACTACTGCTTATGTGTACATGAATACACACCAAAAGACAAAACCATAATATAAACTAATCGGTGAACTTAAATTGATGCTGATGCAGAGCTGATGGGTAAGTCATGACGACATGATAATGTTTGGTTTCCTCTGATAAATAGCAATACAGGTGTTGTACCATTCAGTTGTACACAAACTTCACATGCCTGAGGAGCACACAACAGAAAGAATGACCCTCCCCATGACAATAAACTACCGATATGTAAGGTGGAGCTGAATGTGAAATGTGTGCCTGACGAAACAGAGGTCATTCTTCTGAGCCCAGCAGCACCAGCCAGGGTGCACCACGCCAGGGTGCCCGTGCAAGTAGAGAAGGGGCTCTCCTGCAGCTTGCAAACCCTCACTATGCTAGTGGTGCAGGCTTTCCAAGCACTAGATGTTAATGTGAAATCAAAAGTATAGCAGGCATCTTGATAGAAATGAGGGAATTAATATTTATGCTTTGTCCACAGGATAAAACCAGAAAGGACATTGTTCCTCTCACTGCTCTGCCTCCCTACCTTAGCAGAAAACTGAAGAACCATCAAAGTAGGTGGAATATGCAGTCCAGCCTGCACAGCCACACACATAAATACCTCTACAAGTCATATACAGACTGTTCAGCTATTGTCAGACTGAGTTCTTAGGATTGATAATCTGAACGTACAAGGTTTCATAGCTCATTAACAGCCTCTTGAGTGTTCACCACCCCTAAGAGTGGTGCATGGTCTGAGGGTCATAAAGACACCAAACACAACTTTATGGAGCTCGTAGGTTTAGGAAGTCCATGTTTTATTCCTAGCTCAGACTTCAGTATGTGCAGACAAGAAGAAAAACATGGAGAGAGTAGCAAATTCTGAATCATATTAATGATTTCCACAGTGTTAATTGAAGATAATAAGTTAATTAAACACATTAGAATTAAATTACACCATTTGCTTTAGGAATTATGTAACGTATGATTTATTTTAAGTCTGAAAAGTTACATAACTGATGTAAAACACAAAGTCAGCTAATCAACTGAAAGATATCCATGTGGAAGAGCAACTGTTTTGCACTGTTGTTATTGGTTAGCGCTAGTAGCTACACCACCACTATCCCTGGCATGCTAACACTTCAGCATGAAGAAAGAGATTCTTTTCCTAAATTCAAATTCCAATTAGAAACAGTGAGTGGTTTTATTCCCTTTCCCTCCCTTTTCACAAGAGTCCCACTTCTTGGTCCTTCATACAGCTGGGACATGCATGTGTAGGTCAGCAGGGGGAGTTCAGCTTCATAAATAACCCACTCCAGGTCCACTGGCATTCCCAAAGCATACTGGCATTGCTGATAATAAGCATGACAGTCAGGAAAAAAGCAGTGTTTCATTGCATCATATAAAACAAATGAAAGATGTTGTTAATTTATAGTACCTACTTACAGGTATTTTAGTGACCAACTATATTTGTAGTCCACAGTGTCCTTCCTTCAGAGTTTGTGGAGGCGTAAACAACTTAATCCAGCTCACATGGCAATGCAAAGACAGCCTTTGCTCTGAACTAGAGCGGGAGTGGTTTATTGCACTGTGGGACCACCTCGTGGGAGCACACAACTGACCTCCACACAGATTATCACATGTCCAGATTTTCTTCATCAAGGTCGGAGGACATGCATATATGGGCCTGGGATTTCTTGACAACCTGCAGCTCCAGGTACACCCAGCTGTGACTGGGAATTCAGTCATACAGAAATATCAGGTAGTTTATGGTATGTGTATAGCAGCCATGAAGTACTGAATTTTCTGGATGGTGCGTCATGGTTGCTCCCACGAAGCAGGTTGATGCGCTTGTGTGGTGCAACCTGTAACTTTTGCACTTTCTCAAAGTTTTGTGTTGACTGCACACGTGTCACCCCACACAAACTTCTGCCTAGGAACCCCCAGACAAAGGAAATTGTCATCAAGCCCCTCTCCCCCCAGTAATGCTGCACTTTGGTGTGAGTTACGCTGCAGATGGTACATCATGAAATCCCTCCCTCATTCTGACCAGAAGGAACATTTCCAAGAAGCTGAGCATCTTTCCAGCTGCCAGTCCCTGGCTGAGTCTCTCACAAAGCTACACACTAGCTTATTTTCAGCAGGTCTTCCAGTCAGTGCAGACTAACAGCTGCCTTCATGGCTCTTTCCAGCATGTTGCTGGACATATTGCATTACATTATGAGCATATTTAGAGCCATACTCACTCCTAGCAAAGGGTTTCCACTGATTCCCCAAATTAAAGGGATTTCTTTCCATATCAATACCATTATAGCTATCTAGCTAAGAGAGAAGTATACATGACAGACTTCAAATGTGAGCTGGTGCACAGACCCATAACCTTGAACCTTGAAGGAGAAGAGATGTTGACAGTGAGGCCCCAGCTGAGTATCATTCTGTTTTGTTTCTCTCTCCCCTCATTCATCCCTTTTGTGAAACCAGTAACATGCTTTATCCTGTCTTTTCAAAGTGTTTTTTCACACAGTTGGGGCGCGTGGTGTGGAAGCACTGCTAATGGTATAGTTTGCCTGAAAGTGCCTACACAGATCATATATCATTTGGGGTAGCCTCAGACGAGCTAATGTAGAAGACATGGATGATCCCTTAAATTGCAGTGAGAGAGGAATGTATTAACCCTTTGACACACTCCAGCAAACCTCCTCAACAAGACTTTTGTTTAAAAAATAAGGAAGCAGGTGGGAGGGTGAGAAAGCAGATGGGAGGGCAGGAGTTTGAGACTAAACATGATGCAAGCAAAACCTCTGGAGGGTTTATTCCAACATGTGTGTCCAACCCTGTACAAAGGGTGGGAAAGAAATACTGAGATCCAGTTGTATTAAGGAGAGCGCCATTGAGTGGCAAAGGACAAAAACTCAGCGTTATTAAATAAATATTAAGAATAGGCATGCTACAAAAATCTCACATGACAGAGCAGGAGAGGAAAACTGTGTTTCTAACCTAACCACCACCGCTTGCATGTTCCCCCTGTCCCAAGCTGCCCATCTCCTTTTTCAAGGAGAGGGTGTAGGTACAGAACCAGTAGCACAGGCAGAAAGATCAGCTCAGCAAGGAGAAATGGCAATCCAGTATTCATTTGGTTGGGATACTCACCAAATCAGAAAACAAGACAGAAAATAAAAGGAAATAAATCCTTAACACAAATGAAACAAACAAACAAACAAAAAATCCATAAATATTTAGCAGTTGTCAATTGAAAGTCTTCACACTTACAGACACAGTTTAAGGAGCTTAAAGAAGCTACAGTGCAAAGAAATTCTTGACAGCTCCATATCTGGGAGCTCTTAAATGAAAATTCAACCCTCGATAGCATAGAAATTAAAACATGCCAGATGTTACAGGGATTTGACATAGTTCAACAAGGGTAAAGTTACAAGTTTATTAACTACACCAGCTGGTATTAGAGGATTTACAATTTTTATGTGACATATAATTAGTGCACGTAAGCACACAAGGGGCATGAAAAAATCTTGTGGAAGACCAACAAAAGGAGAACTCATAAAAAGAGAACTTAAAGGAATGTAAAGCGTAAGATGGTGCAATAAATTAAACGAACAGCAGAGGTCCTTGTTAAACTCCCTGCAGCCACGCAAAGATGAAGAAATGCAATAAAGGATCATTTATTTAGTTTGCCAGCAAGGTTTTTTAAAAGCTTTTCTGAATTACAAAATCTTTTCAAATTATAGCACTTGTAATTAAATCCATCTCCTTTGAACTGAATAGAATACGGGCACTGTAAATCTGTTCCCTGCCCACACATCTCCGCTGCAAAGGTCAGGCGGTGAGCCTGAGTTGGAGCATGTGAAGCGTGAGGAGAAGGACTGCTCTCCAGTCATGCTCTTGGCCCCTCCTTAAACTTATTAAGAAAACATTTACATGGATGCCTAACTTGTCTTTAAGCAATTTTATTAATTAACAAGGGTGGATGTAAGGAATTCGAGGCTTTAAAATTCACCACTGTGCTTGTCTAAAACAACACAAAAACACCTTATGACATTTACGACACCTATTAGTTTCTTTTTTGCCCCGGGCATGTGAAAAAAGGGGGGTGTAAGTAGAATGGTTTTGCTTCAGAGGGGGCAGAGTTTTTCAGTTAATGGCTTTTAGGGCCAGTGGGTTTTGCTGAAGCGTACTGCTGTGCAGATGGTGGCATTCAAAAAGTACTTTAAGTTAAATATACAGGGAAAAAAAGAGCATATCTTTGTTGGTACTACACAGACTAGAATAAATTCCGTCGGTCTGAATCGCATGTATATGCAGATAGATCACTTTTTCATGGAAAGGTATATATAGGCAAATACATTCCTGGCATTAAAGCGCGTAAGCGTAGTATAGCACAGCAAATACAAGAAAAGAACTTCGTAGAAGTGTGCAACAGAACTATGTCAGTGGGCTGGAAGCCCACCCTGCTGCCAGCCTGCAGCACTTCACATCCTGCAGCCTGCATTTCACTTTACGGCTTTGCCAAACTATCGCCATTTGAGGTTCAAATTTTACACTCTGGGTGGTATTGCTTTAGGATTTATCCCTCTCAGTCTTTACTGGACCAAGGAGAGAAACAAGTAACACTCAGTCCTGGTAAACCCTGGCATCTTTTTCTTCAAAATCCTGAACTTCAGAGAACACACTTCACAGCTGGCCCTGCCAGCACAGCTTGTCTGTCTGTGATGGCTTTTCCTACCCAGTGAAAGTCTGAACAAATTCAGCCAAGTTACAGACCCTTCAAAAGCACAGTTCGTGCATGTTCAACAGAAACTGTGTTGACTTTTGCAGCTAAAAGATCTGAAGACTGCACGATGAGGCACAAAACTGCAATTCTGAGCTGCTCTAGGTTTGGTCCAGGCACCTCATCCGAGAGCTGGATTTCTCTATGTTTTCATTGGCTCCCTAGCTGGGTCTAAGCAGAGCAGAAGAAAATGTTAACTCCATGATGCAAAGGCATCCTGAGGAAAAATGTTCGCTGTGGAAGTATCAGAGAGCAAAACCTGCAAGCAAGGGCACTGGAAGATGAAGCAGAGAGACTGGTACTAACCACCTCTGATGGGCCACTCAAAATGACAGGCATTTCCATCTCAACCTCTGTAGCTGTTTCCCATCTACAGATGATCTGGGTCCTATAGCCAGCTTGTAATAAAAATAAAGTCATTAACTCTGAAAAACCCAGCTTCTTGAGTGATGAGCACTACAGAAAGCCCCAGAGAAATCAAATGCTTAATAAATGTACAGCATGCATTTCAATGTCGTGGTTTTGCGTGCAGTGATTTCTATTACAGCGATGCTCTGAAGGGCTAATAAGGAGCAGAGCCACATTGTGCTGAGTGCTGTGGGTGGGATTCCTGCTCCCAGCTGGAGTTATCTGTGCCTTAGACACCCATCCAAAGCTAGGCTGGACTCCTTTTAGGGTAAGGGAAAGAAATAGGCACCTCTAGAAGGTGATTCATCTGCCCTACCTCAGACAGGAGGAATCAGTCCCTGAAGGTGCCTGCCTCACTCTGTTGCCCACAGAAATAGCCTCAGGGAACTCTCTTAAATCAAACAACCATCTCTTTGACACCTAACAGAGGTGAGCTGTATTCCGCTCTGGAGAAGCACACTGACAAGTCTTTTGGGTACATTTTGTGACCTCACATAATCAGCAATCAAAAGTCAGGTACCCAGACAAAACTAATCAGCTTTTCCCCATTGCAGTCAACAGAATCACCCGGGGGCTGCTACCTCCCACGTGAGACGCTTGGTTTAAATTTCAGGCTCAACACTGTGATCACTCATGTTAGATGAAGTTGTGACCTCCTTTCATGTTTTTCTAGAGAATACCAAAAATTGCTATCATAACCAACTTTAAAGTGGAAAACAGATAACGTCTGTCCTCCTACTACTATCACAACTGCAGTGCAGGATAGAAATGCATCAGGCAGATTCACACCACCCAGGGAGGTACAGCCCGCAATGAGATGTATTAACCAGCAACTGAGCACACGTGGCTGGACCCTACCGAGAATGTGAATAAATGGTCCATGAGCGGCAATGGGCTGTGGGGAGCTACATACACCTGCAGTATGCTGAAGGAAGGCAGTGGTCCTCACATGGCTTGGAAAGGCAGCTCCCTTGGCTGATGGAAATGGCACACTGCAAGAAGGTACAGCTTTCAGCCTTTCTTACTAAATCTGATGTTAGTGCTACAGCTGCATCAACCCCACTATCAAAGCTACATGCTTCAAAACCCAATTAATCTTTACGAGTTTGTCATCAGATAGTCTTTATCATGGTAAACCATATGTTCAGAGTCAACTAAAGGTCAGGTTGGAAATTTAGAGCAGAACTCTTCTGCATGCTAATACCCTCTTTTACAAGGCCACATCTCCTTTCAGATCCAAATGTATTTCAGGCGAAGTTCATCCATACAGATAATTCTTGGTATTTTTTGTCATTTCTTCTTCTGTCATTCTTGTTAGGGGCAAATAATTAGGCCATATGTGACAGCCGAAGAAAGGCCAGGCTGATGCACACCAATGCCCCCAGTTCCAACCAGTAGCGAGGCTAAAAATGTATTGCCAGTAGGCGTGCATGTGTACATGGCTGGACACAGACCTGATACACAGAGCACTCACATGAACACAGACAAAACTAATGCCTCACCCTGCTCCCCTCTCTGGCTGTGCAGGATGGAGGTCTGCGAGCGAGAATATATATATATGTATGTGTATATATATATGCACACACACATGCACAAAGATGGAGAATCTCTCACCCATGAAAAGGTTAGAAAGTAATTTAGCAAGCAGACAGGACAGGCTGCACCGATCAGGTGCAGGGCACGGCCAGACAAGCATACTGTTTACATGGACCAATTCTGTTTATCCTCTTATCCCTTTTGTTTTCCCAGATTTGTTCCTCCCCAAATTACCTAAATCCTTCCCTGGTTCATCCCCTAAATGTCCCATAATAAGTCTTCTGTGATCCTGAAATGCTTTTCCATGGCATCCCCCAGTGTGTCCTGTGCCCCAAGGCAGTAATCCCCCTCTGTCCCAAAAGTGCCCTGGCATTGACTTATCCTGATGGGTGTCACACCTGGACACACAGGGGCTGAGGCTCTCCTGGGGCAGCCGTGGGAGGGACTGGACAGTGTAGGGTTGTCCTCTCTTCTGAGCCTGCAGCTTAGGTTCCCACCTGCCTTTGCCCCCCTGTGTTCTCCCCGGGCATACAGCATGGGCTGGTGCTATCAGGGCTGAAGGCTCCTGCTGTGGGCCTGGGAGGAGCCAGGGCAGGATGTTATTTGGGCTCCCCCCTCCTGCCATTGCCACTCTCTGCCCCTTTGTGGGTGTGCTTTTATGTAGCAATTCTCATTTCTGTTTCTACGCCCCTTTTCCTTAGGTATTCACTGCTTTCTAAAAACATCGCCCTGACAGATGTAGATTTCGTAAGGATATTATTCACTGCTTTCCAGGCCAGGAAATTTAGAAGTGAGGAGCTAATCCTGACATCACCCAATTTAGATATCTTTTCCTATTTAACACATTGTTCTTTTTACAGACTTTCTATCACCCGCTAACCAGATTTTGATCCACATAATGGTGTTCATACCACAGCTGGTTTGAACTGACTTTGAAATATTATCTAATACTTCCTAACACCCAATTACATTTCATCTTTCATTCACTTTATCTCTTGAATTTGTCATCCTGTCATTAAATAGTACTGAGTTTGCATGATAAAATGTGTATTTATAATTTCTTGCCACTTTAAGGACATGATCCATTATCATAATTAGCAAAGCATCTCATATAAAAGCATATCCTTATGTTCCTTTTTTTTTTTGCCTTGTAGTATAAAAAGTTAGAAGACTTCTCTATTGCTACTATATTTGCATTTCTCATATCCTAGTCCTATACTAATTTCAAGGTGTAGTATGTCACTGTATAAACTGATCATCAGCTGATTCCCAAATAAAATGCTCTCCCAACCCGTTCAGACACATTTATGCCTACCTTTAGCAAAGTGCGCAGACCCAGTCCTGAAAAGTAAAGTTTGACACAGGAAATTGAGCACCTGTGTTTTCAGGCACAGGTTCTATGATGAAGTGCTTCTGAATCGCAGGCAATGATCACACCAAACTTGCAGCAGCTTTTGATATAGACAAACAAGCTGAGGAGACCACCTTTAGCAAGGATGCTTTCATGTACTTGAAGATGAAATAGTTACAAATGAATTCAACCTTCTTTTTGTTTCATATCACTGGAGTGAGAGAAGAAACATGTAAAGACTTGGAGTGATATTACACAGTTTTTAGAATACGTGTCAGTGGCATCCTCAACACTCACATGTATCATGCCTAAGTCCAAAGAGTGGTTTATATTAATCCACGCCGTATGCTTTCCAGCATAGAAGTTATGGTGAACTGTCTTTCTGATGTGCCAGCCTCATTGATTACCCAAACAAATGAGATAGGATTCAGCACATCTCAAGTATAACTGCACCTCTAGTAAGCAAAATTAAGTAACAAAAGGGTTGTGATAGTCCATCTTTCCTCTCTGCATATCCTAACAGTGGCCATTGTTTCAGTCGTTGGTGTTTTCCGTTTCCAAAAATTCTCTCACTCTGCTTTTATAATATAAAAACCTCACTTAGAAGATTTCTCAAGTTTCAGAGTTGTCCCCTGACAATATGCAAATACAGTATTACCACTGCCAGTGAGTTTAGCCAGGATGCAGAGCAAATACGTGAAAACAATTTCCCATCTATAAATGCTTTATGTAACAAAATGATCAATTGGTTTTCAAGCCAAAAACTAGAGAGCAGTGAGTGAACTGATGATCTTTGTTCCACATGATGTGTATTTAGGACTGATTTACCACCCATATACCAATATATGTTCTGCTAACTAATCACATAGTGATTTATGGTCATTACACTTAAACATCAGAAACTTGCCACATATGGTATGTAACCCAGAAAATTACAAAGAGCTTCCCGTATAGATTTGAGGCTATTTTTCCAAATAGTTTGAGATTCTTGAGTTTGAGGAAAGCTGAAAATTCCCTATTTATCCCACAAACTAAGGTTTTGCAGAAAAACTTCCTTTGCAACAAACAGCTTTTCTTTTGGATTTCGGTTTTGCTTTTCAGAGGTAGACCCATTTTAATATGCAACACCATTTTCCATACCCTCCTTTATCCCTGAATGTTGAACATCATTTTAGCACCTCCCTTACTTAATGTGAGCAAGAATGCATGGTGTCACTTTTCCTGTTTCCAGGATGACTGCTGGTGTTTTCCCCAGCTGGACCAACGGGAGGTGATGCATCCAGTCCTTCCGGGAATTGAATCCCATCCACTGAAACATTCACTGCTCTTTGCCCCACATGTATGGTATCCTCCAGCCCGGGTTCTCTCTTGTAACTATATGTCTGTCCAGTAAATCAAGGCAAGAATGGTGTGCATACAAGAGACTGCATTTACTGCCAAGGAGAATCACTCACAAAGGCAGAAAATTTAATTTGGCTTGGGTTTTGTTTGGTTTTTTTCGTTGTTTTTTTTTTTTTTTAACCAGGTCGCACTGCCACAAACATCAACAGCAAGACCCGGATCTGAATTTCTCCTTACTGTGTCATTTTTTCACCCTTAAAAACTAATCACCTAACACATGGTTTTGAAGAGAACAGAATTTGGTTATGCCACACTGCCAAAGAAGTTATAGGAGACTATAATGTTAACTAGATACCAGATAATTAAGGGGGAAAACTTTATTTTAGCAAATGGCATCTCTCTTTTTCAAGCAACTACACATTTATTAGTATTGCTGCTTTTTCTGAACTTAATTAAATCAACAAGTCCCATATAAGCTTGCACAGCTGTATTGCCTTCCTGCAGTTTCAAATATTTTTATAATCTTGGGTGGAGCGTGGGATACCAGGTGCTTCAGTAACTAACTCTGGAAACAGCTGAATTTTTTTAAAAGTATGTTATACTCCCAAAGTGGAAATAAACATCTCCGCATTCCCATGACTAAAGAATCCTCTCTTATTCTTTACCAAGCAGCAATCAGAATACAGACTGTTAACTAAATAAAACAAAACAAAACACANCTCTGGAAACAGCTGAATTTTTTTAAAAGTATGTTATACTCCCAAAGTGGAAATAAACATCTCCGCATTCCCATGACTAAAGAATCCTCTCTTATTCTTTACCAAGCAGCAATCAGAATACAGACTGTTAACGAAATAAAACAAAACAAAACACACTGCAGGGTAGGGTAGGGAATTTTTAATGTTTCCTGGAAATAAATAAGCTAGCATTTCTTCCTTTATTTTCCCTATGTGAATAAAAAGAATGCTGAATTCGAAATTTTTATCATACATCAGCTTCTCCCTTGATGTTAAAAAGTGACACAGGCATTTTAAAGCAAGTAAATATGATTTCCTTTTTAATTAGATCACTCTTCGAAGAGTTCAGTATTTTGGGAAAGGAGAGGAGGAGAAACAACTGAAAGATGGGGAAATGTTAAATGATTTTCAAGCTGTTTAAATCTAAATGTTAATCACATATACCCAGATGGGTTGCAATACCAAATAATACACTGGTAAAACACCTCTAGAACTAACACTTCATTTCTTGTTATTTTCTCAGGGATCTCCCCTTTAATATAAATGAGTAACCAAAAATGAATGAAAAAAACCTGCTAGATACCAAACAGCCTTCTGCACAGTGTGTGGTAGAAGCAATTACTGTGATGATGGAAGAGAAAATGACACCTTTGGTAACTACAACAATATAAGAATTCCAGAAGCTCCACCAGTGTTGGGAGTTAGCTGCCTGTTTATAGAATCATAGAATCATCTAGGCTGGAAGGTACCTTTAAGATCATCAAGTCCAACCATCAACCTAATACTGCCAAACCACCACTAAACCATGTCCCTAAGCACCACATCTACCCATCTTTTAAATACCTCCAGGGATGGTGACTCAACCGCTTCCCTGGGCAGCCTGTTCCAATGTTTGATAACCCATTCTGTGAAGAAATTTTTCCTGTATCCATCCTAAACCTCCTCAGGTGCAACTTGAGGCCATTTCGTCTTGTCCTATCACTTGTTACTTGGGAGAAGAGACCGACCCCCACCTCACTACAACCTCCTTTCAGGTAGTTGTAGAGAGCAATAAGGTCTCCCCTCAGCCTCCTTTTCTCCAGGCTAAACAACCCCAGTTCCCTCAGCCGCTCCTCACAGAACTTGCTCTCCAGACTCCTCACCAGCTTTGTTGCCCTTCTCTGGACGCACTTCAGAACCTCAGTGTCCTTCTGTAGTGAGGGACCCAAAAATAAACACAGTACTCGAGGTATGGCCCCACCAGTGCCAATAACAGGGAGATGTTCACTTCCCTAGTCCTGCTGGCCACACTATTCCTGATACAGGCCAGGATGCTATTGGCCTTCTTGGCCACCTGGGCACACTGCTGGCTTGTATTCAGCTGGCTGTCAACCAACACTCCCAGGTCCTTTTCTGCCGGGCAGCTTTCCAGCCACTCTTCCCCAAGCCTGTAGCATTGCATGGGGTTATTGTGACCCAAGTGCAGGACTTGGCACTTGGCCATGTTGAACCTCATACCATTGGCCTTGGCCCATCGATCCAGCCTGTCCAGATCCCTTTGTAGAGCCTTCCTACCCTCAAGCAGGTCAACACTCCTGCCAATCCAAGTTGGATTCATCTGCAAACTTACTGAGGGTGCACTCAATCCCCTTGTCCAAATCATTGATAAAGATATTAAAGAACAGAGGCCCCAATACTGAGCCCTGGGGAACACCACTTGTGACCAGCCTCCAACTGGATTTAACTCCAGTCACCACAATTCTTTGGGCCCAGCCATCCAGCCAGTTTTTTACCCAGCAGAGCATATGTCCATCCAAGCCATGAGCAGCCAGTTTCTCCAGGACAATGCTGTGGGAAATGGTGTCAAAGGCACATGGACTAAAGTCCAAGTAAACAATATCCGCAGCTGTTCCCTCATCCATTAAGCAGGTCACCTTATCATCCTGCCTTTCAGAAACCCAGGTTTGCTACAGGTTTGGTTGCCCTCTCTGTAAGGTCTGTGACCTCGCTGCCAGTGACTCCTGCAGTGCACCATGTAGACCTTGTGCCCATGAATGGTCCCTCCTGAGCAATTTTTAGCAACTCAAATACGCCCAAAGCTCAGCTGCCAAAGGCTGCTCCTACAGCGTCATGCACACAAAGCTGCAGGGAGAGTGATGGAGTCATCCATAATTTCTTTTGATATTATTCTAACCACCCATCTTTGACATTTTCTGTCTCGATGACAAGCAAGATCTCCCATTACGAGTGCACACACCCTGCCCAAGTTAGCATTTCACTCTTGCACAGGTGGCAGGTGAAGAAGGGGACTTTCCCTGCCCATGCGGTAGCAGGGGAACAAACCATCCCTGCAGGACGACTCTGCTGGCCGGCAGCCAGCGTTGGCTCCATGGCTTCGCTCTCACACACTCGCTGCAGAAAGCCAGACCGTCAGTGCAAATGATGGCTGTCCAGCCCCAAGCCAGCCCGGGGGAGGTTTATAGCCTCATTTGGAGAAGCCACCAGTCACTGGTGATTCCAAACTTCTGCAGTTGCCATCAGCCCTCAGACTTCCTCCACCTCCAGATACCCACAGCAAAATTAGTACTCACACGCTGCCAAAACCAGAGCCTTACACGGACTGCTGCTATCAAAGCCAAGCAGTGGAAACTGCTGAGGGAGGCAACGTTTTACATGCTTTGGAGCCAAAATTCATGTGCCTAATGTCTAGGATTGGAAAAGTAGTCTCCGTTTTATGCCACCTCGCAGAGTTAGGCATCTCAGAAGGGCAACCCCAAAAACCTATGTGTCCCTGCCTGGAGAGGATGCCTACCCGAGGGCTGCACGTGTGGTTTACATTCACTTCTCTCAGGGTAAACCAGCAAAGAGGCAAGGGGGAGCAGAGGCTACGGACCTCAAAGCCACCACACAGCAGAGTCCCTTTCCCACCAGGCTCCCAAAGTCATACACTGTCAGCGATTTCTCCTTTTGGCTTCATGCATCTTCCTTTGCCTTCTGTGCAGCACATTTGGATGTATAGCACAGACCTGCAACGCCCTGCATCAGTAACGCCACAGCATGGAGATATGACCTTATCACTTACACTGCACCTTTCTTCTGTCTCCCTCAGCATATGCAGAAGATTACACCTCCTGCAAGAAAGAAGTTATGGAGTAATGACTATTTGTATTAACAGCTAAAAAAACAAAGCTGTGAGACTTTGCTTTGGCTCGTATCGGGTTTTCCTCAATGTGTTCCCTTGCTGCAGAGAAGGTCAGCTTCTGTCACTAAGAGATTAACTATACATCTTCAGCTCCAGATTGTGGCCTAAGAGTAACAACTGCAAATACTTTGGCTGTGATGCAAATTTAATATCAAAAAGCCACCTCCATCCCAATATGTCCTAGTCTTCAGTTCTGCCATTCGTGACATATGGCTGGCACATCTTTCTATGCCTATGCTAAGAAGTATGCCCAAACACTGGTTTCTATACAGAAAACTTGAAGCAATTTATTTTTTCAGTTTATATTTACTTGTTTGCTTCACTCATTTACTTTTTATCTTTATATTACCTTGTTTTTTAATTTGAAACTAAAAAGTGTTTATTTCCTGTCCTTTTTCAGTGTGGTCATACCAGACCATGGTGGAATACTGTCCCAGTTAGTTGCCACAAGATATGTATTATAGAACATAGGACTATTAAATTTTCATCTGTTGTTGTATTTAGCTTCTGCCTTCACTAATACTAACTTCCACTACTAATTCTCTTTTGCCAGGTCCCACGGACCACTGACAGCTGTGGAACAGTAAGACCTTGCTTTACCCCTAGGAAAGCAGGACTTGGGGAGGAAAAAAACAATCCTTCAAACATCACCAGGAAGCTTAAGTCAGCTCTAACCCAGAGGTAAACCAGCTGTCAGAAAAAGGAGAGTTTACTTTAGAAATCCACTTAGACCTCTTCTGGATCTGTTCACTCCTGGCTCTTTGCTAGGACAGCTGGACAGCTGGCATCAGTATAGGACCCTTTCCTCAAAAGTTACAAAATTATTTCTTGATTATAAATGTCACAGGATACTGCTTTCAGAGATGTTTCTAAATCCATCCCTTTGGTATTTACCAGCCTGAGACATCTTGCAAAGACATTTCCCTATACAAAACACAATTTAGTTGCATATGGGAACAGCCAGCTATGAAAAACTCGGTGTCTGTCATTGGTTTCAGTGGCCAGTCCACCTCAAACCACAACAGACTGAAGAGCAGCTGGTTTTTATTACCAACATGAGCCTGATAAACACTCCAGTTAACCCTAGCTCATATGATCTGTACAGGTCACAGTAGTTATCAGTGGTCTTTTTCATTTACAGAAATAATATTTGCACTGGCCTATCCATAATGCAATAGGTAGGATGTGAAATGAAATTCTCAGAAAAAAAAAAAACTCAGTTGTTCTCAAAACTGAATCTTTTGTGTATTTTAGAACTTAAGAAAAAATACAATATCAATTTTTAATAAGCAGCTGTCTCACTTTAAGTGAAAAGTGTTATCTCTGACATGGGACATGCACAACCTACACTGAAACAACTTTTTAAGACTGCAAAGTCAAATGTGAGTCACCTGAATTCAGCTCATTTCTGCTTATCTACTAGGACACTGCTTCTAATTACAGAAGTGGATAACAAGCTTGTCTATGTTTGTCCAGTACACTAGAGGATGGTGTTCACTTAATGAGCATCCCACTGATAATTTGTTTTCTCCTCATTATTCGCTATCTGGGCCTCGGTTTCATGTACAGCATGCTGTTCAGCTGTTCATTTTCCCGATGGGTTTTTCCACAGGCTTGGCACAGCATCTCAGTGATTCATAAGCAGCATCCTTACATGTTGTGGGAACGTGGCTGTATTTTACAAAGAGGAAGCTGAAAGACAGAGATATCCACAGGCAAAGTACCCGCTGATTTTGCAAAACTTGTGTTTGGAAGGTAGTTGCAGAAGTAAATTTTTAATGAAGAAATCCCCTAACAATCAGGAGGCATCAAATGTCACTGGCTGGTGGCAACAGTCCTTTGGCACAGTGCACTGTGGAACCAAAAAATTAAGACAAGTTCAAAATTTCACCAGAAAAAATCAAGGAAGAAAAGTCCATTGAGGACCATTTGATATAAAGACAACAACGATGGCTCAGAAGTCTGCTGAACACTGTTTTTTGGAGACTGGGAAAATACCACAGAGAAGCATTACTACATGACAGTTTTGTTCCTATGCGCTTTCCAACATGCCTGGTGTCGGCCACTGTCCAAGACGGGATGCAGGGGAAGACGGATTATTGGTCGTTGTCTGACACAGCCTTTCCTATCTCTGCTCTTAAACAAAACCTGGCTTAACAACAGTTCTGAGTTTGGCCTAAGACTTCATGTAGCTCCATAGAGCAGTATCAACCTTTAGGAGGTTTTTAGCAAACCCAATAGCAATATGTTTGGCAGAAGGTGGATGGTGTATTTTAAGATGTCACTGGAATTCAAAGAGGCAGCCAAATACTTCTGGTTGTTAAGGCCTTGGCCTAAATGATGCAGGTGATTAACAGACTTTGACTTTCAGAGTTGCTCAGTTTCCTCGATGACACCTCTGCTTTTCAAAATATTCGCCTTTGGCTTCCTACAAAATCTCATAAAAATGCAGTGGCTTTCAATCACATAATTGGAAAGTGAAGCCAAAAAATATATACATTAAAATGTCAGCAACTCTTCATGCTACCTAACACATCTTTTCAGTACTCCTAAGAAAATAAAGTTAATGGACCTAACATATGTAGCTTCTTTTAGATAGGTCATCCTTATATCAGATTTTTCCTGTAAGAAGACACTAGATTTTTTTTCATTGTTATTATCTTTTATTTCTTTGTTTGTATGCAGAAAAGACTTGACATCTAGCTATCAGCATGAATCACACAAGAAACTGAGAATCTGTCACTACATATTGGCAGAGTGATCTGTTGCCATTCTCTTTGAATGTCAGTGTGCTACTTTGTGTTCAGGGAGAGATGATTTCGATGCTAAATCTTGTAGTCCACTTTGAAGCATATATATTTAGGAAAGGCATCTGTGTATTTCTTTGTCATACACCCTTAGAGCCTTTGAAAAACAAGGACATCAGGAAAATTTTCCATCAATAGCTCTCTACTCTCTGTAGATTTATAAGTACAATGCAATAAAACTCTGACTTGAAGTGATTTTCTAATGACTCAGTGCTGTTTCTGTCATTGCTGGGAAACATCACTGTCAAATGCACGTTGATGGAAGGATTTGCTGGCTTTGAAAAAAAATTAGTCAGAAAAGGTTTATAAGATTCAGAATCGGATTTCAGTCTGAGAAGTCTCCATCCCAGAATAACACTCTCCTGGGAGTGAGGAAAGGACAGTAAGGAGACAGTAAAGACAGTAAGGAGTAAGAACAGGAAGGGTCTAATATCTTGGGTAAGACCTTGGATGTGATTACTGCCTATGGACCCTTCTTTCCAAGCAGCAGCTCCATACTGTAGAAACCATTAAATAAGCATGGGGCTGAGGAGGCAGACAGACTTTACAGCTTGCTGGTTCCAATATGGAGAACCTGCAGCAAGTCCCAGTTCCTGATCACAATGGGGAAAGCTAGAACAAGGGCCTAAACCTGGCATTTAGGTGTCCCAGATGTGTGCCCCAACCAGCAACTTTTTGCTTGCTTAGGCTGATCTGAGTAAGGGAGAGAGGTTTTGTGGAAAGGGGTTGGGGAAGAGTTGATTTCTTTTAACTTTTGAAAGGCTTCGAACTGTTTCTGTTTCATTTGTCCTCTGAATAGCAAACGTTCAGAAACCACAGGAAGTCCTGCAAGATGAGAGGAGCATCCCGCCTTCTGCCAGCTTCCCTCCTGCCAGATTTCTCTTTCCCTCCTGGGGTCCAGCAGGGCATAGCAGCTCCATGCAGGTTTACACTTACAGAAACCTCTTTTTCTTGCCTGGAGTTCTGCTTTGTGGGTACACACTCTCATTTAAAGTCAAGTTTTGAAATAAATTATAACCCAGCCTAGTATCTTTCACATAATTTCCACCTGAAAGGACTGATCGAGACATGCCTTTCTCCACCAGTTGGAAGAATCTTGCCTTCTCATGTTATAGCCAGCAACTGTCATATTTAAGATGTTTTGGGACAAAGGCAACAAACCAAGTCTCCTCAGCTGGGCACACTAATCCCCAAGGACTTATCTGTACCAGTAAAGTGAACACGGCATGGACTGAGGGGTCACTCGCCGAGACGAACAGCTCCGGTGCAGGCACGTCCGCAGCGGAGCCNTTACATGTTGTGGGAACGTGGCTGTATTTTACAAAGAGGAAGCTGAAAGACAGAGATATCCACAGGCAAAGTACCCGCTGATTTTGCAAAACTTGTGTTTGGAAGGTAGTTGCAGAAGTAAATTTTTAATGAAGAAATCCCCTAACAATCAGGAGGCATCAAATGTCACTGGCTGGTGGCAACAGTCCTTTGGCACAGTGCACTGTGGAACCAAAAAATTAAGACAAGTTCAAAATTTCACCAGAAAAAATCAAGGAAGAAAAGTCCATTGAGGACCATTTGATATAAAGACAACAACGATGGCTCAGAAGTCTGCTGAACACTGTTTTTTGGAGACTGGGAAAATACCACAGAGAAGCATTACTACATGACAGTTTTGTTCCTATGCGCTTTCCAACATGCCTGGTGTCGGCCACTGTCCAAGACGGGATGCAGGGGAAGACGGATTATTGGTCGTTGTCTGACACAGCCTTTCCTATCTCTGCTCTTAAACAAAACCTGGCTTAACAACAGTTCTGAGTTTGGCCTAAGACTTCATGTAGCTCCATAGAGCAGTATCAACCTTTAGGAGGTTTTTAGCAAACCCAATAGCAATATGTTTGGCAGAAGGTGGATGGTGTATTTTAAGATGTCACTGGAATTCAAAGAGGCAGCCAAATACTTCTGGTTGTTAAGGCCTTGGCCTAAATGATGCAGGTGATTAACAGACTTTGACTTTCAGAGTTGCTCAGTTTCCTCGATGACACCTCTGCTTTTCAAAATATTCGCCTTTGGCTTCCTACAAAATCTCATAAAAATGCAGTGGCTTTCAATCACATAATTGGAAAGTGAAGCCAAAAAATATATACATTAAAATGTCAGCAACTCTTCATGCTACCTAACACATCTTTTCAGTACTCCTAAGAAAATAAAGTTAATGGACCTAACATATGTAGCTTCTTTTAGATAGGTCATCCTTATATCAGATTTTTCCTGTAAGAAGACACTAGATTTTTTTTCATTGTTATTATCTTTTATTTCTTTGTTTGTATGCAGAAAAGACTTGACATCTAGCTATCAGCATGAATCACACAAGAAACTGAGAATCTGTCACTACATATTGGCAGAGTGATCTGTTGCCATTCTCTTTGAATGTCAGTGTGCTACTTTGTGTTCAGGGAGAGATGATTTCGATGCTAAATCTTGTAGTCCACTTTGAAGCATATATATTTAGGAAAGGCATCTGTGTATTTCTTTGTCATACACCCTTAGAGCCTTTGAAAAACAAGGACATCAGGAAAATTTTCCATCAATAGCTCTCTACTCTCTGTAGATTTATAAGTACAATGCAATAAAACTCTGACTTGAAGTGATTTTCTAATGACTCAGTGCTGTTTCTGTCATTGCTGGGAAACATCACTGTCAAATGCACGTTGATGGAAGGATTTGCTGGCTTTGAAAAAAAATTAGTCAGAAAAGGTTTATAAGATTCAGAATCGGATTTCAGTCTGAGAAGTCTCCATCCCAGAATAACACTCTCCTGGGAGTGAGGAAAGGACAGTAAGGAGACAGTAAAGACAGTAAGGAGTAAGAACAGGAAGGGTCTAATATCTTGGGTAAGACCTTGGATGTGATTACTGCCTATGGACCCTTCTTTCCAAGCAGCAGCTCCATACTGTAGAAACCATTAAATAAGCATGGGGCTGAGGAGGCAGACAGACTTTACAGCTTGCTGGTTCCAATATGGAGAACCTGCAGCAAGTCCCAGTTCCTGATCACAATGGGGAAAGCTAGAACAAGGGCCTAAACCTGGCATTTAGGTGTCCCAGATGTGTGCCCCAACCAGCAACTTTTTGCTTGCTTAGGCTGATCTGAGTAAGGGAGAGAGGTTTTGTGGAAAGGGGTTGGGGAAGAGTTGATTTCTTTTAACTTTTGAAAGGCTTCGAACTGTTTCTGTTTCATTTGTCCTCTGAATAGCAAACGTTCAGAAACCACAGGAAGTCCTGCAAGATGAGAGGAGCATCCCGCCTTCTGCCAGCTTCCCTCCTGCCAGATTTCTCCTTCCCTCCTGGGGTCCAGCAGGGCATAGCAGCTCCATGCAGGTTTACACTTACAGAAACCTCTTTTTCTTGCCTGGAGTTCTGCTTTGTGGGTACACACTCTCATTTAAGGTCAAGTTTTGAAATAAATTATAACCCAGCCTAGTATCTTTCACATAATTTCCACCTGAAAGGACTGATCGAGACATGCCTTTCTCCACCAGTTGGAAGAATCTTGCCTTCTCATGTTATAGCCAGCAACTGTCATATTTAAGATGTTTTGGGACAAAGGCAACAAACCAAGTCTCCTCAGCTGGGCACACTAATCCCCAAGGACTTATCTGTACCAGTAAAGTGAACACGGCATGGACTGAGCCTCTGGAGAATGATCATTCATTCCGTTAAATGATTATAATTGTTCCTGGTCCAATTCTGGCTCACTTGGCACAGTTTGAAAGATAGCACAAGATAAGGAGTGGTTTCAATAAGCAGTTTTTATGCATTCTCCTTATTTAAAGGGAAAAGACAAGTCTATCAACGCAAACTCTTTATTGCCCTACTTTGATTTAGGGGNGACTTGTGCACCTTCAGGTTCCTCAGGTCTAGAGATAGGCCTAGGTCTAGAGATAGATTTTGTCTAGAGATAGGCCATGACCCATGTGATTTGGGGTGAGGGGAACAGTTGGCCTACAAAGTACTAAAATCTCTGCACCATCTGATAGTTAAGGCATTCTCCTGCAAAATGGGACCTTCAGATATGAGTCTTATCAGGCACAGGAGAGATTTAATCTTGGATCTGCTGTGAAAATAAATTCCCTGACCAAGCCAAGGAGCCTGTGCACATACAGCGTGTGGCTTCATTTCAAATGTCCTGCAGTCACAACAGTTCCATTGGATTGTGCCGTGTTGCGCTTCAATGCAAGAGAGTTTGAAAAGTGCTCCCTCTCGGAGCAAGCAGCATGGGATTAGTGCACACAGAGCTGGCACAAAGACAAGTTTACATCAGGGCAATATAGATATGTTAATGCCGCACTTTTACTGTCTACAACAGCGAATCTTTGTTGATGCTGGAGCCCAATGCTCTTACATTATGACCAGACACTGTCAGGCAGTCATTTAATTTTCTGCCCACATTAGAGACCAGAGTGTATTGCTAAAATGGAGTATGCTCTGTTTATGAGCCCTATGGTCATTCTTCCTCAGCTTATCCTGACAGTTGAACGTAGTCTGAATATCCCAATGCTTCTGATATATGACATTTATAAACTCTGAAGAGCCAAACTGTGGGCATAATTCCCCCAGCTGCTATGCTCTCACACACATGTTGGAGAAGAACTTTCTTTGTGTTGGTACAATAATCCACTTCACAATTACCAGCAGCACAGTGGTCTTGTCTAATTGAAGAGATGTCAGTAGAATAGCTTTCTGCTGTAAAATATTGTAAACAGATCTGTGTATAAAAAATAGTCATTCTGATACTTTTTTAGTGACAGCATTTTATGCCAGTAACTCTGCCACCGTTGCATTGAAGTATCAGCATAAAGAAACAAAGAGTAGATGGTGCTGATTTGTTTCACAAATTGACAATTTACTTAAATGCTGAATCGCTAATTAAAAAAGAATCAAATTATTTGTGTCTGTAGTATCCCTATCTCCAATGAATTTCGTTTGCAGAAATAAAAAAAAAAATAAATCAGCAGAATAAGACTTTGATCCTGCAGAGCTTAAATATATGTCCTTATCTTATTTCTTTATTATCAACAGTGCTATTGAAATCAATAGTAATGAAGTTGACTCCAGGAAAAAGTTTTTACAGGATTGAGAATAAGGTACAATGTAAGGTAGTTAACAGTATCAGTCTGTCTCTGAAAGAGCAGATGTCACCTGTTTGTATTAAGCTTTGGCAAATTGCCTCCCTTTCAACTTTTGAAGTTATTTTGACAAGCTGACAATCTTCTCTTTAATTTCTGAGTTATGTCAAGCTTGTGGAAACACACAGTAATGCCGTCACTTTATGAAATTTTGTCTTTCTGAAAGTCTCATGTAATCCAATTTTTGCAAGATGTTACCCACTGCATTTCAAAAATAAACCAAGGTAATTCTGCACCACAGAGGCATAGAAGATGTAAGCATCTGAGAAAGCTTGGCCTTGGTAATTATGTAAAAACACATTTATTTTATTGTTCACTAATTGTCCTTTTGCCATCTGCTTTCCCATCTATACATTCCTCTTTCCTTGTCAGGCATCTCAAATGGAGGTTTTCTGGGGTGAGCAGCTACAGACATTGGCCTCCCAGGGAAAGCACCATTTAATGATATACAAGCTTAAATTTAAAAGCTGATCTCTATGGCTTTGTCCCTCTTCTTAGTATTGGAACCCACCAGTGACAGAGACTTCTGTTTATTGCAAAAAATATGCATGTAATGCAGTAGATGAAAAATAAGAACCCATCCATTACCTCTGAGTGGGCGATGATCTGAATGAGGAGGGCCTTGCTGTTTGGAAGAGAGGAAGACTAGCTGTTGTCCAGCTACCACTCTTCAAGAGGAACAGTGGAAGGAAATGTTTACTTAAGTGTCTGTAACTCTTTCTTGCTGTTCTGCACCTGTTATGGTCACTGCCCTGCTGGGACTGTACTTGCAGTCATACTACTATTTAAATTTCCTAGAATAAAGGCCAGGTCCTGAATTTCATCATTGCAAGGACACTCTCCATACCCCTTTTCTGTGTGTGTTTTTGTATTCAGGTTTGTTTCACAACAATACTGTAGAATCACATAATCACAGAATAATTAGATCTAGAAGGGATTCATGTTCAACTTCTTGTCCACCAGGACCCCAAGGTCTTTCACTGCAAAGCTGCTTTCCAGCCAGTAAGCTGCAGTCTCATCGCCTTGAAGATCTCAGCATTGCTAGATGTCGCTGGAGATTTGAGTGACAGACCTGGGGAGTACGACCACGCTGCAAGATGTGTTCCCCTTCTCCCTGCACCATAAGAAATATCACAGGAAAAGCCAGGAAAAATGTCTCCTTCTGTAGAAGATCACAGTGCTTTACAGAGGAAGTTGGAAGACCATGGGAAGACCTAATAAAAAGATTTCCTAGCACTGAGCTAGAAGGTCCTCATATCCAAGCAGGAGAGACCTGCTTCCCAAAATCCAGAGGTCTTGGGGGTAGGAGCTGACCAAATACATAGGGAGAAGCTGACGCTTTTCAGCACTGATGTCTCTGACACTTTTTAGGTGGTGAGGATATCAGTAGACCATTTTGTAGCAGATGCGTACATGTGTGAGTGTGTCTTTGTGTGCACACACGTACTTGTAATGCAACACAGGTTTTAAGAGAACAATATCAAACAAAACAGGAACAGCATAAATTGTCAATATACTACTAGCAAGATAAGCATATTTAATTGTGATACATCAGAAAACAGAGAAAAGGTCATCGCCTTGTAGAGGACTTATCACTTCCTCTGCTACTCCCTTTTTGTGCTCAGCCCAAGTTGTCACATGCCCGTCTGTGCAAGCTTGGGAATAGCCAGGAAAATCCCCACACTGTAACTTCCATTTCCAATGTGCGGTGCTGCTGGACTTGCTGCTAGCATGTGCACTAGCCATACTAAACACAGGAGGGAAATAAGACTAAGATTTTACTGAGTTGTAAGGTTCTGCCAGGGCAGATAGGGGTATAGATTTCCATATAGATTTCCCAGCCTAAGGCATAATTAGTTTCAATCTGCTTATACTTGCAATAATCAAAGAAATGTTATTGCACTAAAAGGGACAGAAAACACAACTGAAATGACTTGTCTGAAGCCACACAAGACCAGAAAGGACAAAGAACTGAACCACTACAAGCCTATGCACTAACCTCTGCACCATCCTTCCTCCTAAATCCTTTTGCTTCCCTTCCACCAAGTTTCCTCTTCTGTGTTTTGTGACTTGTTTTGTTCGTCAGGAGAAACAGTTACATATGCTGATAAAAAGGTCAAGGGGACGAGTTTTTTTCTTATCTTTTTTTTCTAATTGACATTCTTTTATTTTTTTCTCCATAAATAATAAAACTAAAAATCTTCTGTCGTGTCTGCCTCCAAACCCAGAGAAGGTGAACAGAAAATGCAGCTTGTTATGCTCATAGCTTAATACAGATCCTATTTCCATTTCTTTTTTCCTGTCTCAAATCAATCTCTTTTTATAGCTTCTGACTCCTGTGCAACTTGAATTATCAGCACTAACCAATCACTGAATATTTTTGAGTTCAAAGGCACACGTGAGATGCTTCACAATATTCATTTCACTTCAGCTTTGATATTGTCTGGTCCAGTGAGCACTCACTTTCCTCAACAGAATGTTAATATAGTAAGTCCCCTGTAGCACCTTTCTAGACTTCTTAACAAACTAAATAAAGGGGAAAAGTATGAAGAACAAACAAGTCAGCTGTAGTATCTCTAAGAGCTTTTCTTTCTAAACCTTGAATTCTACTTGCTGATGGGTAGACCAAGAATGTTGACCAGTTATGACAATAATATCACCAGTTCAGAGTCAACACCATTGCTTCAGGATGCTGCATATACAGAGAAAGAGCTATTCCTGACTTTGAAAAATGCATTTGCCCATCAGGAGCAAGAGGCAAGACAGGAAGAAGAAAGCAGTACCATCTTGCTTTCCAGAGGTGTATGATTTGTATTTTTCAAAGAGTTTTTAAAGTACTAAATAAATTACTAAAAAATAAATTACGAAATTTCGTTTCAACTACTAAATTTGGAGAGTTTCTGAGACATTCAAGAACTGAATCCATTCGGTTCCACAACTGTACATATGCCCTTTGGTGTCAGAGATCAGGGTGTCCAACAGCTGGGGTGGGTTTTCATGCATCCAGGGCACAGACTACCACACAGCCAGGACAGAGCCACCCGTGCTGTGGCTGAAGTCCTCTCAAGCTGTTTGCTGAGGTGATAGGGTCAGCTTGTCTGCACACATCAAGCAGTGATGTAGTGGAAGTATTTTGGTGGTCATTCAGAGAGGTATGTTGGTCACAGGGCACATAGCTTGTTATCTTAGATGCAGCAGCTATACAGCTAGCTGCACCCTGGTGTGAACCGAGCAGCAGCGTCCTCGGTCAGGCAGTCACCGTGGCACTAGTGAATGGCCTTCACGGCATAAACACATCACATGGGCACAGGCACCTTCGGGACCTCACAGCAGCTACATGCAAGCACAGTTGTGAGGCCAGTGCAATCCTTTCAGGCACTGGAACATGTTGCCCAGAGAGGTTGTTGAGGCCCCATCCCTGGAGGTGTTCAAGGCCAGGCTGGACGTGGCCTTGGGCAACCTGGTCTAGTGGGAGGTGTCCCTGTCTAAGGCAGGGGGGTTGGAACTCGATGATCTTCAAGGTCCTTTCCAACCTAAACCATTCTATGATTATATGAGTCTATGATTCTGTTATGTATATCCTGAAACATGAGAGAAACGACAAAGTGGCAGCTTTCAGTTCGTTGGGAAGTATTTGCCCTTTGACTAGGAGCACGTCACATCCACAGAAGGAATGTACCCTTTGCCTGTTTGGGTCTGACCTCTGCCCACCCCCTTCATGGCTCTTCCCCAGGCCCCGCAGTTGCAGGCAGCCCTTCCTCCAGGAGCAGAAAGGCATCTCCGTGCTGAAGTCTCCTTTTTGTGTGAAGCTAATGGAGTCTTTGTGCACATAATCCCTGGGGTCTGAACGTCTACCAACTGAGTAAGGAGCTCTCTACTAACACAGGAATGAGAAGTGAAGAGCAAACTCAAAGCCTGCTAACCTAGAAAAGAGACACATCAATTTAGCGTGAGAATACCTTTGCCACTACCTTTGGGTGACCAAGGGAAAGTGCAGATGCTCAGAGTTCATCCACATGCATTGCTCCAATGAGGAAAGTGTTACAGGGGTGGTGGTGTGCTGGTTAAGAGGGTGATTCACCCTCCAAACATTTCACAGCCAGGCAGGGAAAAGGCTTTAGCCAAAGATACTGAAGGGAGCGCACTTTATATTGAGTTCATTTGTGCCAGCAGAGGTTTTCCAAAGGTGATGCTGTGCTTCTTTTGTCTCCAAATAAAAGTCTTCTGTTGTTTTATTCAGGTCCTTTTTATGTTTTAGGCAGACTCAGCGCACAAAATCAGGGAAACTTGCTTGTTAAAGGTAATCAGTAGCCTTGGGGCCATTCTGGGTAAAGTCTAAAACGGATGTGGTTTTTAATTTTAAGAGTAAACACAAGATATCTAAACCAAACTCCTGATGTTGCCAGCACTTTCTACTGTCAGAGTTAGACAAAGCAATGAGATCTGCATTACACAAGGAAATAAACTAGTGAGTACGTGTTATGTTTGTATGTGTGTGAGCTTCTTTCCTTCCCTGACTGTCTGCCTCAGGCATGAAATACAGTATTTTAGCAAACATTTAGTCAAAGATGTCTACAGTCAGTATATTTGAGTCCAAAGATTCCAAAGTTGGCTTCTTACATGGCAAAAAAGAACTTCTGTATCCTTTAGTAGAATATATAAACCAAAGTATTAGAGAACACCCTATAAATTTGTGTTGGTTTTCCTCTCCCTCACAATGTAAAGTAAATAATTAAGGAAATACTTGTCAACACATTCCTCACTTTGCTCTTCTTACTACAGAACATCTGAAATGGGGATCTTGTAAAGGATATTAAGAGGCCTTGCCAAGCAGAGACAAGAAAGATCCAAACTACTCTCAGCATCTAAAAGCCAGTCTGGAATTGCATTGTCTTGGAGCTCAAAAAATATTTACACTACCTACAATCACTTCTACAATACAATCACTTCTAGATTATTTTAGCATGCTGGTAGTCTCTGTGAATGGGTCAATATGTTTCCCTTCCAGATCTCCACTCAACAGCAGGGAACGAATTCAGAAATATGCAGATGGATAGTGGCTTGGGAGGAGTAATCTCTGTATTACCCATGGTCTAGGGAGTGTGATAGAATCACTTTTGCCTGAGAGATGTGAGAAAGATGTTTCCAACCAGTTACCGCCGCTCGTTACTGGTATAAAGGATGGCAGCTCCGCTGACTGCAGTGAAGCCCATCCTCCCATATCCCAGCATCCCACATACATTTAATGATGGCAGTTGAGGAGGACACCTTCACTAAAAGGTGGTCAATTCCAGCTTCTTGCCAGATCTACTTTCTCTGAATTCATCAGGGACCAGGGAGAAGTAGCAGAAAAAGTCCTAACAATGAAGCTATCACTGCACTTGAAAATGCATCCAAATTCCAAGCCATGATGTGATCCCTCTTAAAAAACTTTAGAGAATGTTTCAAAGGTCATTTTATGGGGATAATTTGGGCCTTGAAAGAGCTATTGTGCTTCCAGGCATGTGAAGCATATTTCTAGTCCAAATTATTTCCATAGCATTTTTATGTGTTGACTTTTTCCTCTTCTTTCTCCTCCTCCTTTCCCCCTTCCCTTTTCCGAGGTAATTAAGTCACAATACTGTTGGAAGGAAGTGAATGCATTCAGGTGGAGGGGGGAAAAAGATGGAAACCCGGATCTCCATGATTCTGTACATGGAGCCTACTGTACAAAAAAAAACAGCTGTCAAACACTAAGCCTCTTAAAACTGGAGTCTTGTGTACTGGCACAGTATCTCGAGTAGATTAATACAGGGTGGAGACCAACAATACGCTCTGCTAAGTGCAGCCAGTGTTAAACACTTCTCTTTCTGTGTGTTTTTTTTATTTTTTATTTTTAGCAGAATCACATGTATGCTGAGTCTCGGTTGTGCTCTGATTTTCAGTCTTGACTGCCAGACATCTCGTAGCTCTGAATCTTCCTCTTTTATTTCAGGTTATAGCTTTGACCTTTGAGAGCTTTTCCCAGACTCAGTATTGAGAAATATTACTCATATTCAAATTGATATAGTTATGCTGAAAAGGTCATTTCCCCTCTGCCCAAACAATCAATGCTATGTCAGAATAATAGCCTGACATTGACAACATCCCATCTGAGAAAGGGATCAGCCACAATACCTGCGCTGTTGTCTTGCAATCTCCTTACACGTCTTTGAATCTTTCAGTGATTTTCATGAACAAATAAATGTAAGAATACAGGAATGCAACTTCTGGGACTACTCACCTGTATTGTATTATATCCCAGCAAATAACCTGGTAAAGTTTCTCACTGAAACAGACAATCAATTTAGCAAGTAAAGAGTAACATTGGATGTTTCAAGGTGTCTCAACTGCAGATATCCCACTGCAGCATAGAGTATCAAGGCACTACTGAAAAATTAAGATTTATTAAATTAAATTTATTAAGATTAATTAAATGCTTGCTAAAGCATTCCTTTCCTCCTAAATATCAGTTGTTTTCTCTGACTTTATATTGCAATGATAAATACGTATATGGATAGTTCAATAGTTTTTGATTTGATTCTAGGTGTTTATCTGCTCTTTTCTGTTTTAAATCCACATTGTGTTTCTGCATTTATGAGCTCCCTTTTATACAAACAAATATATTTACGCATTCAAATATGTGGCTACTGTAGATGCAGAGAGAGTAAGTGCTGATTTTCTGCTTTCCATTGCAAGAGAAAAATCTTTGCAGCCAAACCCTGGTTCAAGTAAATCAAAAACCACCTACGGATTCCAATGGGGTCAAGACTTTACCTTATCTGCTTATTTGGCAGAACTATGAGATGACTCAAATGAATATTTTGAAATATTCTACTTACATTTTCTTACTGGCATGTGGATAACTGCTAGATCCATTAAGTCAGTTCAGTTATTTGTTTTGCATTTTATTTCATCAAGGTGTGTCCTAATGAGTCACAAGAAACTCTGCGTTTGGGAAACAGAAAATCAAGTTATCCTAGTAAAGAAGTTGATGAATCCTGATTTCTGTTAGCAAACTCCCTTCAGAAGCCAGGGATCAGGTAAGATTTAGGATACCCAGCTCCTGAAGTATAGCTTTTTTCCTAGAGCGTTCATTAAACTTGCTCTAGCACTGGTGCTTGCTGATCTCTTAGCCATCAAGTTCAGGGAGCCAAACTGACTGAAAACAAGTTGCTTTGTTTTGTAGGGTTAGTTTTCTTCCTCTTCATCTTCCTGAACAGGATCAGAAAAATGCCAGTGGACTGGCAGAAAAATGCACATGGACTTGGATCAGCATAAAGTGTTAGAGAGTTGGAAAATAAGGCTTCAAGGCAGTTAGGTAGAAGAGCGAAAGCAACACAGTAAAAGACTGACTAAATTCACGTTTGAAGACTGTGTTCAATGTTTCACACTTATCACACTCATCGTTTTGGACAGCGCTATTGGAGTAAAATAGCATGAAATTGTCAATAGGCCTACATAAATATGTAGTAGGTTTGTCCAGAAATTACTCATGAAAAGACCTGCCAGAGCAATTTCCCTTTTTTTAAACAGCCTTGGGGACTTTTACTATCCCATGTAATTCTATAAATGAGGTGCAGTTCTATATGTCATTCTTTATGAGATTCTAAAGAAGTCTATGGAAAGATTCTTTTTTTCTTTCATGAAATCACGGAATTTTCAGAGTTGGAAGGGACCTCTAGAGATCATCTAGTCCAACTCCCCTGCTAAAGCAGGATTGCCTAGAGCACATTACTCAGGACTGCATCCAGGCGGGTCTTGAAAATCTCCAGACTCCACAATGTCCCTGGGCAGCCTGTTCCAATGCTCTGTCACCCTAACCGTAAAGAAGTTTTTCCTTGTATTTGAACGGAACTTCCTGTGTTCCAACTTGTGCCCATTGCCCCTCGTCCTGTCACTGGGAACCACTGAAAAGAGTCTGGCTCCATCCTCCTTCAACCCACCCTTTAGATACTTGTACGCAATAATAAGGTCTCACCTCAGCCTTCTCTTCTCCAGGCTAAAGAGTCCCAGCGCTCTCAGCCTTTCCTCATAAGGGAGATGCTCCAATCTCTCAATCATCTTAGTTGCCCTACGCTGGACTCTCTTCAGTAGTTCCCCGTCTCTCTTGAACTGGGGAGCCCAAAACTGGACACAGTATTCCAGTTGCGGCCTCACCAGTGCAGAGTAGAGGGGGAGAATGACCTCCCTCGACCTACTGGTCACACTCTTCCCTATGCAGCCCAGGATTCCATTGGCGTCCCTGGCAACAAGGGCAGATTGCTGGCTCGTGGACACCATTTCATGACACCATTTTCTATTCCTGATAGCACCATTAAAACTACATGGTAAATTTGCCATGAAACTTTAAAAGCCTGTTGGTTTGAGTTTGTCTGCTTTTGTTGTGCTGCTTAGAGCAATAACTTCAAGCTCCCACAGCCAAACCCCTAAATTCACCATCAACCAACAACAGGTGGGCAACAAGCAAGAGGTTCCAGAGCTGAAATTCCAGTTCTAACACAAAAGTAAAAAAATTGTGAAATCTAACCTAAAACATCTAGCCTAAAAAACTGGACAGCTTATAGTAGTTAATGACAGCCTCAACTCCATGAGCTTAAAATCTTAAAATATTTAAACTTTCTAGTTTTGCTGCATCAAAGAAAGGGAGCTAAGGGAGCATCTTAGCACAGTATAATATCCTCAAATCAAAGCAGAGACATGCTGGCATGTGAGGAGATGAGAGGGCAGGTACCACTGGCATCAAAAGATGGCAAAAGAATCAGAAATGAAAGGGTATCTCGTATGATGAACAACGTTAAAATCATCTGCTCTGATTGAGGAGTCAGGCTGGAGTGTGTCAGCCCTGGAATCTGGCAAACAAAAGATTTTTAGATATCTTGATTTAATCCAGAGGATAAACCCGCTCTGGCCCAGCAAGCACCGAGGACTCACAGTATGAGGCCCACAGCAATTATTCTTGTCTTTCTGCAAACGCAACCAAAAAGGGAAATTTCCTTTGTTTAATTTGATGGTCTGTATGAACAATCGAGCTTTTCATGCAAATCTAGTGTTCATTGGGGACTGTTTCCAAAGCAGTCAAGTGTGATGTTGGCTGCTATGGATACAATAAGTTCAGTCACTGCAGCAGCCACAAATTCTCCCATAACACAAATAAAATTTAAGAGACCACTGCGTCGTCTGAGTCAAGCATTTGCCAAGCCTGATAAGGTCTGCAGCTAGGGAAAGAATGTCATGAAAGATTGTCACAACAGAAAGCAATCTAAACCTCTACCTGTGGTCATCAATTAAGGAAAACAGACAATAGAAAATAGGAGCTTAAAGACAGCTTTTGCAGCTGGAAGTAAGAATAAAACCTAAATGGGAAAGAAAACTTTCTGGCAGCTAGCGGTAATTTCTCAGCTGTGGAAACTAGTGATAGTCACTAAAGAAAGTGGTTGGTTTTCTTGGAAACCACAATGGGAATGGTGTCAAAGTGTTAGTGGGTTTACTGTTGTCTCCGTACCAGGAATTCTGACAGGGTGTATTTTTTACCATTAGATTAGTGGTAAGCAAAAATCTATAAAGTGATTTGTATCCTGCAGTTTTGGCAGGAGTTATCAGATTGATACTGGCTATACAAGCCTCATTTGGACTTTCCGTCAATTACCAGGGTAATGGGTGATGCCATGGAGACACAGTATGTGTGCTGGAATGATACAGCAGACTCTGAGTCAGGAGGACTGGGATACATCCACTGGCATTACTTTTAAAATAAATTCAGATCCTGAAAAGTCTGAGTATACCTCACTGTGTAGAATTAAATGACTGGTGAAGTGACTGGTTTGTTATTTCCTTGCTTCTGTATGGGTGAATCAATTGGCCCTGACTGCATCTACGCTGCAGATGGTAGCTTTACTGCATTGATCCATTCACACAGCACAATGGCAACGAGCTCTGAGAGAACAGAAGGGGGGCACTGAAGCTGGAGTACACGTGGCATTCATCCACACTCATCATAGATTATAAGGTTGTTATCCCAGCCAGCCAGGTAGCCTGTAGTTACAGACCCACATGGTCGACTCGTTTCTTAGGGTAGTAAAACACTTTCAGCTCAGAAACCAAGTCTTGTTTTATCTGTCACCTTAATTCAGAAGAGCAGTTTCTCAAAAAGGTATTCTCAGCTTAGCCAGAAGAATCATCTGAGCTTAGTGCAGAGCTTAGAGAAATCCAAGGAAGTATTTCCAAAGGTATCTAAACACTGCACTCTTTCTCCAAATGTCAGATTCTAGCAGTGAGACCTTCCTAGGAGGCCTGAACTTCCAACGTACAACTGGGGAGATGTCACAGGGACAGTTTTCCCCCAAAGCAATAGCTTTACCATCAACACAGCCTTCAGCAATGTGCAGCAGATCTGCCTTTAAAGCTCACCACATCATTTTTGTCATCATCCCACTTGAAGTTAATAACTTCCTACTCCTTGAAAAAGCCACCACGTAAAGCTTCTGATTCTTGTTAAAGGCAGACGGCTTTTCCTGTTTCAGATAAAGTCTGCCTAAGACACCAGAGAAGAAACAGCTGCCTCTGGTCATCCACACAGCATGTGTATCTAAGGGCAGTTGCCTCATAGCACTGATCTGTTTGGAGTTTTACACAATGCCTGTCCACATGCGTACACATTCAGATCTCCGATAGCTTAATAAAAGTGGACAAAGCAACATGGATTTCCTCGCAGCTATGAAAGCAAGTTCCTAAAATTGAAGGGACTGGCTTAATCTGGAGCTGCCTGACTGCATAGCTAACAGCTTGGCAATTAGAGAGCTACCAGGATTCGTTTGTACGTGTGGGTAGGCAACTAAATCAGCCAATTTTCAACATGCATGCACACTGCTCTGTCTGTTGGCTCCGTCGTGGCTGGCTGCTGTCGTAGCAAAACACTTTGTGCCAGCTGAAAGATGCTGGTGTCTCCTAAACCCTTTTTTCATTCTGCTTTACCTGAAAGCACAGCACGGTTGATGTGTGGAATCGCACTGGGGAAAGCCACTGCGGACAGACCGTGACCCACACGTTTGCACTGAAACTTTCTGCCGTGCAGGGTCTCTCTCAAAGCAGCTGGCATCCCAAAGCTGCTGTTCATTTTCCTCAGACTGGGGCAGATCTGGGTAGCACTTACGCAATTCATTAGCCATCAAGACTCACTATGGAGCCAGTTAGCAGCTGAAATGGTGTAGCTGTTGCTGTCAGCGTTTCCTGGCAGCGGGACAGGGGCCAGCTGCTCAGCCAGCCCTGCTGCTAACAGACAGGCCGGGTTAGCTGGTATTGTGCCTCCTGTCAAAGGCAATTGCTTTGTTATTGTATTGAATCCATCAGTTGGCCAGGGAGAAAATCACAAAAAAATAGAAAAAATGAAACAAAAAAATCTGAAAACCGGTGTTTAGTATATGTGAAAGTGACATTCATACACCCTTGCTGTTAAGACAAGACATGAAAATCCTGCAAAACTGTGTGAGAATTTATTTTTTTACCTTATTACAGGTCTTAGTTTCATACAAATACTTTCAGCTTATTATGCAAATTAAAACTCTTTTTGATTGAAGTGAAATCAACAGTACAGTTATGTTCATTTGTGGTCGAGACTTAAATGTCAAAGACAAATGGGAAGTATAATAAACACAACAATTTCAAAAAAATCTAATTAACTGTCTTAGTTCACTGCCTTTCTCATTTAGCGAGCTTCTATTATTCTCATGCCTTTGATTAAGCTCTTTCGAAAAACCCAGAGAGCTCCAGCTGTCCGTCATAATCGATGAGCTCAGCTAATTGCATCATACTAGCCAGTGCCCTTCATCAGATAGTCAAGACTTTCATGAGCATTCGTTTAGTGCCTGCAGACTTGACATTAACAAATTAAGCTGTCAGGAATACAGGTGGCATAGTGCAATCAAAAATTATTCCTCCTTCTTACTTACTGGGCCATTCAGAAGTAGTAATTTTAGCATCCAAAACCAATAAGCTCAGACAGAGCACATTCACATTCTCCCTCCACTTAAACGTAAATCAGTACTAGAGAAACCAAGGATTTGAAAAATTCCCCATCAGACCATACAGTGATAGGTGTGGTACAAAAATCTAGACTTATAAATGTTCTGAATCTGCCTTGCTGAACCATTTATGTTACAGGGCAACATTTCTCTTTCCCGTCACAGTAGAGAAGTTTTGGACTGTGGTTTAGGCTTGCTCTGCAAGCCAACTAAGGCTGTTTTGAAGCACTGCTGGCCCAGAGCAATTTTAAAACTTGTGCAATGCTTAAAAAGGGAATGACTGAGCAGACAGAGCCGGATGGTGTTGGGATGCACTCCTATGAGGCATGCAGGGTTGGAAAAGATTGTTCTTGCAAGTCCGAACTGCCATCTCTCTGCTCCATCTAGCACAAGGGGATATGTCAGGGTAAGTTCAGAGATCAGTGGAGGCTATAAAACCCACCTAACTCACCAGAAAACAAGCTGCACCAAGTACTTTGCTGCCCTGGTTAGACTGCTAGTGTTCTCAGTATTACTTCAGTTAGCTCTTTTAGATTACAATTTTGCTGTCAGCTGTAGGTGACATACTCCTTTCTGGCCACCAGCACTCCTTTGGAGTGCGTTGGACAAACTTGAAGGGATCTGAGACAATTTCTCCTTTGTGCTGACCGCGCAGGATCCATGGGAAGCGTTTTGGCAGTGAACTGGAGTATCTACTTCTGTGTGACTTCATATCCAAGGCTAAGTTAAGCACTATCGGATTCGGGAGAGTTGTTAGCCAATTTTCCAGGGTCTGGGTTTTTGGGTGGGGTGCTTTTTTCCCAGTTTTGGAAAGCTCTCTTATGGGGACTTCTAGAGGGGATGTAAAGTTCAGTGTGGATTTTTATGCAACTTGTTTTCTTTAACCAATGTTCCGTTATTATGATCAAACAACGACTGATGAGGAAGGGTGGGGAAGCTTCCCTGGAGGGAGAATGGAGAATTTAAAAAAAAAAAAAAAAAAAAAAGAGAGAGATATGCAACTTGAATCAGACAAACAAGTTGGGAGGGAAAGGGAAATGTCTGAAGACTCCAGATGGAGAGGAAAGTGGTCAGTGTAGGTCAAAGCATAATGCAATGGGAAATGCTGCACTGTGTGGGAATGCAATAATTAAATATGCCAGTTTATCAGGGTGTGAGTACCAAAACCAGGTTGAGGATGAGTGATTAGAAATAAAGCAATCAGGCTTTTTTTGCTTTAATCTTCTTTGTTGTTGTTGTTAGAATAAACTGTTCCTGACTTGACCAAGAAGAGCAGCTAGCCCCTTGTACCCAGCATTTCAGTGAAGGACACAAACTAAAATCAAGGAGAGGAATCATTAGACTAAGAGGGAAGCCTCACGAAGGAACTGTTGTAGCTTTGAGGACTGTCCAATAAAGGAATTTTCAGAGGCAGTTAAGGACACAAATGAAATCATGAAGGATTAGCAAATGAAGAAGTATCTTTCTGAGACTTGGAGAAGATTTGCCAGGAGAATATCAAAAGGGAAAAAAAAATCATAAGGAAACTTGAGGTTGGGATAGGCCTCCACTTTAAAGGAAGGATTTATCCGAACTGCGTCATTATTCACCTATCATTAGCCTGAACATGGTTGAATTGTGCAAAATTAATCTTTCCCTGTGTAATCTTTTTCAGAAGTAAATGAGTACACAATTAGCAGCAGAAAAAAATCCACTCTCCACATCCTAGACTTTCTGCATTATGCTGGAGTACCCAGTGATGATGCGTCTTCACTAATACCCAGTGCAACTTCAGTAATTATAAGAAAACATTGGTTTCCCTATCTGCCTGTAAATAAGGTCAAAATATGTGTCTGTCTAACAATTAATCTCTACCCTGTTAGTTTGACTTTGAAGCCTATTCCCATCAATTTCAAAAGAAGCTGTTGACACTTCGTTAGTCGGGGCCATCCACTCTCTTCTGTATGATGTTTTGCTGTTATCAATAAGATCCATCGATAACACCAATAAATGCATTCTTGCTGTGCTTCAGTGCCACATCTTTCTCCATCAATGTATCTTCTGATATTAAGCATCGTCATCACCTAGGAGCAAAATACAGTTTCCCTGTTCCCTCCTAATGATATTCCCTCCAGACTCACACAAACCTACAGGTGTATTTGATAAAATCAGGGACACTTCCATTGTTGAAATAATATCTTAGTTTTTGAAATTTCTCACTTAACGTTTTATTTTGTTCTAGCAGAAGGTATCGTTTTCCTGGCTATAACAGACTGAATTGATTTGTCTTGGCTTATTTTATCTTAAAAGATAAGCAGACATGCCAAGAACTTATATGGGAGACCATCTGGAAATATCAGGTGCTGGACGTGCAAGCCAAGGTGTCAGAGCCAAACACTGGGTCACAAGAAACTGAATGATTGGAATATTACATTGGTCCCCTTGCCACAGCTGAGATGTCTTGAGAGTTGTAATAGGAAAGGAAAAGATTCAACCGTTTGTCCACAGAAGACGGGAAGGACAGTCTCGATCCCTGCAAATATCCCCTCACCGTCATCTCTCCAGCCCCACCTCCTCTAGTCCACTCTAATTCACTTTTTTAGACTACTAAGACTTTGCTATCTACGCAACACGACATGTGATGGTGTTTTCTTTTCTCATGCACCTTTCTGCAACAGGAGTTGAGCTAACAACACCTCTTACCACCCACTCAGTAATTTGTGTAGAGAAGCTGTCTCAGAAGCAGACAGAACCTCAGGATCTGTAAGGAATGAAGCAGATAATATCATTAATAGTAGTATAGCACCTCTATAATTCAGGCTATTCAACAGGAATAATGACATCAAGAGTACCAAGGGGTTCAGATGTGGGTGACAAAAATGACCAGAAGTACTGAAAGACTTTAATATTAAAAAGGTATGAAAATGGTGCTATTGCTTATTGATTACCACTGGGGAGAGGATACTGCATTGGGAAAACCACTATTCTAAATCTGACTGGCTTTTACCAGCCAGCATAGATTGGATTTTTCAACTAAGTTATCCAGTATTACATGATGCTGTGGCTCATTTCTAGTCTTACAAGGTCTAATACCATTCCCAGGGACAACGCTTTTCGCAGGGTAGGCAGCTGTTTCCCTGTTGCGCTCTGGAGGTGAAAATCTTGAGAAATCTTTCTCAGTAAACAAGCTTGCCTTTAATACTGTAGTACTAAAGAATAATGGCTTTTTCATCAGACTTTCAGCAAGATTTTGGCATGCTTAATTGAAGAGTTTTACAGAGGAAAAAATTGGGCAGTAACAAGTATCAAGGCAGAAAAGAAACACTATGAGGTTAGTTGAAAGCAGCTTGGAATCAGCCAGATCCCAGTGTTGCCAGTAACTAATAACATGAAGGATGAGAGTAGTTGGCTTTAAAGTGTTGTCATTTGGGAAATTCATTAGATGATGCCCTTAAGTAGTACAGGAAAGAAGCAAAGAACACACATGTGCTTCCTTGCACCAGACCTTCAACTTGAGGACTTTGAAGGTATGCTGTCCTTGAACCCTACAGCGTAAATTCTATCTTTTACCTGCAAACTTAGACTTTTTTTAGTATGACATAATCCAAAACACATGAAATAAGTTAACAAAAGTGCCGTTTTGCTTGCATAACTGAGAATTTATTAGTATCTCTCTTTGGCACAAACTGTGACAGACAGATTATTGCTTGTTGCCCCTCAATTGACATAGGTTTCTATTCCAGATTGTAGATTGCTAATTCATTTGATGATACATAGATATGCTGCCAACATCTTCTAACCTTTACAAAGGTACTTTGAACACTCGATCCAAAACATTTTGGATCACAACCATCAGTCATCTGTCAACATTTCCATTGGACCACCATGCAACTTTATCAAATGTTTAACTGGTAACACTTGGCACTAAAGCTCGACAGACTGCTTGCAGACCTCCCACTGGGACATGACAAACCACCAGGGGCCCACACACAACAGCTTGAGGTTGGTTAATTTGGAATATGTTATTTGTAATAAGCCTTCCACTGGATTCTTCCTTTTGTCTTTCACTAATCCTACTGTCTATCGCAGTGAATTAAAACCAAATGTTAAAGAGGGGGGAAAGAACTCATAAAAAGAACAGAAGATGATACTGTGAAAACAGAAGGAGAAACTCCTGTTTCTGTACCCTGCCATATTGAAGAAGTCGCATTCCAAATCTGAGACTGCTCATGTAACACACCCACATCATCTCTGCCAAGGAAAAAGAAACTGGAAGTCCATCACAGCATAAATTTACCTTCAGAAGCTTGTGGTCTTATGAGCACCCTAGGCACCATTTCAACTTTTCTGAATTTCTACACAAATCTGCAGTTTTTGAAAAGGAATACAATATTTTAAAAGATTTAAAATTAAATGCAAGGAACAGATTTTGCAAGCAGTTGTTTTTTAGCAAGGTATTTCACTGTATAGCAATATTTAGGGAAATTAATATATATATAATATTTTCTGCTCAAAAGATTTTGGTTATTATTTTTCTGGTATGGGACTAATATACTTGTGGTGAGATTTAGATCTTGTGATCTGTAATGAACTGTGTCTTTCTTGATTTATTGTCTTTCATAAGAATAAATTATTTATTATTTAATAATTCTACCATTTGAAGTTATCTGTATTTCCTTCCCTACATAGATTCATAACATGAGATTTTCCAGATTTTTAATCCCTTGGGCCATTCTGAGATTTTTTTAAGGATCTGATTTTCCATAGGCATTTAACAGACTTCTTCCTCCTTTAAGACTTTGATCTTGAGAATAATTAAAATCTTACCTCTTTCAAAGTGCTGTAAATTAGCATTCTGAACTCTTTTACAGGGATATGAATATCTTTGCTCCGATTTTACATAAAGAGATGTGATGGGTAACTATGTTGTTTTCACTTGGTAACTTTTGCCCATTTCAAGAATGGTATTTTCTTTTTTCTGCAAATGTGTTTGAGGGGTTTTGCATTATTAATAACCTACTAGGTGGGACACCTTCATCATACACTGAGGTTCATTTTGTTACCTGCCACATACGTGCAATAAAAAACAGGCTTTACTTGAAGAACTTGTAATCTAAGCATCCTTAATGATATTTCTAGGGGTATTTCTTGCTCTGGAAAAGCAGATGCATACTTGAAGAAGAAAGTCCCTCAATGGCATGTCCAGGGTGCAGATGGTCAGTTCACTGTGCTGAGCAAGGCTCATGAAGCTCACAGTTGCTCTGGTTGACTATATCTCATTTGCACCTCATTCACAAGACTTCCATATTCACCACTGTCGCAGGCAAAACAGTCTTGACTCATAATTTAATTTATTGGAAATAAGCAAACAGAAATGTCTAATCACATGTTTAGGTATTGAGAAATGAGTGAGAAAAAAAATTATTAAATAAACACTTGGAGAAATACTGTCCTTCCCTCTTCTCAGGCTCAACTTCTATCCAACACCCTCCTAGCCCCTTCCTGATCTACACCCTCAAGGCTGTCCCTGACCTGCACAGGTCACACACAGGCTGCACTCCCTCAGGGTGTCTCTGCCCTCGTGTGGGTCACCCTCAGGTGGGCACCCTACCCAGCAACAAGTGTGTCCTTCCAAAGCTGCATCACCAGCAATGTCCCCAGCAATGTCCCCTACCACTTCTGCTCCATTTTGTTTCTCAAAATGCATCTCTTGACATTTCTCCTCATGAGTCCCCTTTTTGCATCCTCATACCTTCCCTGTTGTGTGTCCTCAGTGCACCTACACGTCTCTACTCCAGTACTTACCGCCCCAGCAACTACGGCCCTTTTTAGAATCTGTTGGAGCAGAGGAGACATGTTTGGGGGTATTGTGGGTTTTTTCCATCCATTGTCAAGCCAGCTGGACAGGCCCAGGGTACCCTGCAGCTGCTGTCCCTCAAACGCTGCTATTGGTTCCCAATACAACTACTTAGTTAAGCCCAATTGTGCGAACACGTAAGCCCTGAACTCTTCAAAGTCATTATGTGACTTATACACATGATTGCAGGATCTTGACCTAAATTAAGCATGCATGAATACACTCCTTTCACCATCCCTGCAATAAAAAGACTTTTAAAAAAATAATAAATTTTCAGGGTTTAATAAGTCAATTAAATTTAATTCCTTGCATTAATTAAATTGTCAAAACTGTGAATCACTCAACATAATAACTAGTACCTACCACTGGTCTCCAATTCCTCTTACATATTGATACGTCTTGAGATATACTCCCAGTCCTAAACTGTACCCCAACCATATCACTAGGCAGATGAAAAGACACAAAGAAACCTTATACACTCTGCAAATTACCTTTTTGAAAGGAGCTCTTTTAAAGAGTCTTCTATTCTGAAATTTTATGTACTGAAATTCTCCCAAAATGTTCTGGAAGGAATCTTGTTCTTCATTGTTGCAATGCGATCCAGGAAAAAAAAAAAAAAAGGCACAATCAATTGTAGAAAAACAGTGCTACACCTTATTTTTGTTCCACTATAATTAGAAGTCTTGTTCTCCAGAGCCAACACCATAACAGCTAATGACTTCCTAGGAAAACTAAAGCTCACAGAACTAGGAAAACCCTCAAGAAGCCATTTAACACAGTCCTCAACCTGAAACAATTTCAGATTTATCCTTTGTTAAATTTCCGTCTTTGATGGATATTGAACCAAGGATCTCCCATATGTTCCTCTCACACCTATTGTCTTTAAAATTATATCTAATTTTCTGCCTTTACCTTTCAGCTTTCATCTTGGTATGTTCTTCTTGTGCTCAGATGTAGTCTCAGTTTTCACTTCCCACATGTTTCTTTCTTGAGCTTCAGGTTCAGAAAAAGCTCACTGTTTGGCCAAATCTTCTTGTCTTTCCTGTCTTTCTGGTTCATGCCATTTCTTTGCAGACCACTTACTTTCTTCAATTCCTTTTTCTACTAGGCAAGAGAACATCCCTCCCGAGTCTCTGAATTTGTTGAAGACTAACTGCCAAATACACGTAGATTTGATTTTCCTGTTCTTCCCATCCAAAGGCTTACAAACCTTAAGTAACTGTTCCCCAAGTTATCTTCCTCTGTTGGCTTGTCAACTGCTCCTCCCTAATGCCTGGGCACAGATGTAGAAGATTGTCTGGTGGTTGCTTTTTCCAAAAAAAAGTATCCAAAAAATTGTCTCACACATATTCCAGTAATTTGCTGCACAATTCACCAGACAGTTAAAAATCTCCATTGCCACCACACAAGTAGTGATTCCATCACTACTTGTCGAGATGTTTTATTCTCTTTCTTGCCCCTGCTTTAATGCTATCTTTACACCTCAAACTTGTCCCTATAGCAGGAGGCCTAATGGAAACCTCATAGGGTCCCTGCCTGGGGCCTCCCTGGTCTTCTGCTCCCTGAGCCTTCAGACCTGCTCCAGGTGATTCCCAGGAACGCCATTAGCAGAAAGGGACAGAAAAGTCCTGGCAGCCCTCAATAACACCCCACCCTTGGGCTCCCAGAAGGCAGCATGTTTGCCACCATATCAGGTCCGGGTAACAGAGAGATGTTTCCATTGTTCTCAGGACAGAATTACATACAATCACCATTGCCATCTTTTATTTCCTCCTCCAAACCTTGGTCCTGAACCTCATAGCATTGGGTCGCACAGCTTTTTCTTCTCTACTGGTGTAATATGTTGTCCCACAGGCTTGAGTCACCTTGTCTGCTCAGCTACATCATTTCTGGAACAGGCAGATTTTCTTGGTGGCTAACTTCTTTATAGTCTCTATCTAACATCTGTACAGCATTTATGGGCCCAAAGCTGTGCCTACACATATGTAGAAGTTAACAGATCACCAAAACCCTTTGTTTTAGCCATAAACCTCTACTGACTGCTTCCTTGGTTCATAATTTCTTCAGTCAGATAGGAAAGGGGGGAGGGAGGAAGAAAGAAGGAATCTGTTCCCGGAATGAAGCCCGATAAGCCAATTTATGTTAAGAATTAAGAATGAAGTCTGACAGGCCAGTGATGCTACAAACCCCTGCACACAGGAGAGCTGAGGGACGAGGTGCTAACCGCTTGGCTGCAACAGTGAACATTAGTATAATTATACCTTGACTTTTTCCCAAACCCTAGCAAGGGTTACTGCGTTGTCTTTTTGAGATTGTAGTCATAAAATGAAGTCAGCTGTGGGCAACATATTCAGCTCGCTTTCATACACACACTGCAAGCCTTGTTACCAGGGCCTCACAAAGCATCTCTTGAAAAAGGAATACAAGATGCTCTTTGTAAATAAAAGTTCATGAGTCTGAGTAATGAAGTCATTTTCCAGAATCGCAGTGAACGATATTCTTTTTCACAAGCCGATGAAGCTGAGAGGTGGGCTTGAGGGAAAGGATCTGAATGAAGCATGTTAGAGAAACCACTTAGCCCTATTAGCCCATGGCACAGCTAGGCTGTCTCCCTCCTCCTCCTCCTCCTCCTCCTCCTTCTGCCCACAGCCTCCCCTCCCCCTGCCAAAATAAAAGGTTGGTTTAGCTGTTTTTTTAATAAGTTTGGCACCTTTCTGCCTTCCACTGAATAAACTGGAGATGTTTAAAAAAAAAAACCAAACAGTCATGAGAGTCAATGCATGTGGAGCAGTCGGATGGAGTTGGGGGGGTGGGGTGGCGTGGGGGGCGGAAAGGGTGACCTCACTTTCTGAATGGCAAAGTTTGAGTGGGAGGGTCTCGACACGAAAGGTAAAAAAGGGAACGATGTGAACATGTGAAGGAAGCCAGAGCACCGAGCAGAGCGTCAGTCTGTATCCTGACAGGGGGAGATAAGGTGGCTGGGGAGCCAGCGATGCTTTCCTGGAATACAATCTCTGTTTGACACTCTCTGCTTAAGCACTGCCCATCTGTATGTTATTGAGCTGGAGCCTCTGGGGAAAAAGAGGAGCCACAGGCACAGAGAGTGAACGAGGGAGGCAGCAAAAGCGCTTTCCTTCCCTCCTTTTCCTTTTTTTTTCTTTTTTCTTTTTTTTTTCCTTTTAAATCAGGATCTGGTTAGACTGCCTTGAAGTGCCACATCTGGAAACTGAATGCTGAAAGAAAGTTAAAATAACTGAGGCACCACTAAGCCAAGGGGGGCTGATTGCAGAAGAGGGTAAACAATTACTGAGCCGCTAGAAGACCACTGCTGGATGTAAGGGGAGGAAATGGCTTTGATCTCCGCCTGGCCCCTCGTTTCTCCTATATTATTCTTTTTGAGATGCTTCTCCTCCAGCGCAGCCTCGAGTGAGGGAGGCGTTTTTCAGTTTGACTTTGAAGGTAGCTCAGCGGTCAGCACGCAAGAAGCCACTGTTATCAGAGGGCAGCAGCAGGCAGTAGCTACTGGAAGTTGGGTGCCTTTTGCTGAGGTACAGTAACTCCCTTCTCTCTCTAGTGTCTGCGCTTTTCTGCTTTCGTCTGTCTGTGTTGAAGCTCCCATCTGGTTAACGTTAGCTTAATCATTCGTCCTTAAAGCGATACCGGAGGATTTTTTTTTTTTTTTTTTGCGGGGGGTCTGAGGCGTTGCATTTCGGGACTGGAGAGATACAGTTCAGACTTCAAAATGTACACATGCCCTGCCTGCTGCGAGCAGACAGCTGCTGTACTTTGCAGTGAGGCTGGCTTAGCACGTCTCCGACTTGCCTGCCAACATAACTAAACAGGCCTGTCCAAACAGAGCTATTTTACAAGGGTTAATTGTCACAACGCTTTTCTGCTTGCCGTGTTGTAGTTCCTGCAATTGTAACTCACTTAAACTTCCAGAAAGAGTCTGTCTTCTGGTGGCAAACACTGTACTGTTGAAGTTTGTGCTTTTGTCGCTGAATGGCACAATCTGAAGTTCCTTTTCGCGATGAGAGCGGGAATAATAAATCAAATGCGTGTAGGGAACAGCCTGCAGAGAAAACACCTGCAGAGGTTTTAAGACTTCCAAAAAATATGAGGTTGGGATTAGTGACAAATGAATTTAGAGAGATCTGAGAAGCAATTTGACAGTGGAAAATTTTCCTGCAACCCCTGTGTTTTGGGATTGGTTGATACTCCTCATTCTAGCTAGGCTGTGTCAGGAATGGACTACTCAAAAATACAGCTTGAGAAAACAATAAATTACTCCAGCATACACTGGGAGAGGGGGACAGTAATGTCTCATGCGTGGGAGAGGCAAAGTAGGAGGCAAATTGAGTTACATAAGGTCATGGGAAGGGAAAGAGTAGTTCTTCTAGCATAACATCCAAAAATGAGGTGAGATTAGCACAGTCGTGTCACTATGACAATATCAAGATCGCAATCTCTGATATCACAAGGCTAATTTTCCCCCTACGCTCCAACTGCCAGAACTAACAGCCATGGAAATAAGTGCATAAGCCCTTGAGCCAGCCGGGGTTGCCGTGGGGCTGGGCAGAGCTGGTCCCCCCGCTGCAGCAGCTCCAAGCAGCTGGCCAGCCTCGGGAAATGCCTGCCCACCCCGCCAGAGGCTCGGCACGAAACATGACCTGTGTGAGAAAACTGGAGGCTAAACCCCGCTCTGCTCGGCACGGGGGCTCTCGGGAGCCATCCCGGGCTTGGACAGGCTCCATGACGTGGGATGTCTTCTCCCCTGGCCTGGGATCAGCCCTGGGAAGCTGCATTGCCACCTGTTGCTTACAACATGGAAAGCCCCTCAATGAAATGCCTGATTTAAGAGCCGGATGGGTTTTGTAGCTGCTTTTAACAGCGTAATGAACATCAGTGATTATTAGCCTTTCTTGATATGATTATGTAGTGTGGCTGTCCCAAAGACACAATTCACATTGTTTTCCTTTAATATAGTGGACTTTACCTTGGGAAAGTGCTGTGAGATATATTGGACGCTGCAGAGGAATGACATTTTAGTCTCCTTTACCCATTTCAGTCCTCCATGAAGTTTCATTTGTACAGTCTGATCTAAACTAACTAACCAGTGTTTGCTGTGGCAGTTTACTTCAGCCCCTCAAATTGCAGCATTTAGAGTCTGGATCCCATGTTATGAATGAATGGTGCTGACTGCTATCGTCACGCCAAGGCCCTTGGCTGCAGGATGTTATGGTTTCATGAGGAAAAAGCCAGGATTTCATGCCTCTCTGCTAGCTGCAGATTCACCTTACTATTGCCATTCAGGGCCCACCTCCATGGCAATTTCCAAGGAGGCCCAGTAGGATGCTCTTTTGGGATAGCGCTGATGGCTCTATAACAGTAAGAACCTGTTTATCCATTGATTCACGTATGTAGTTGGTAACAGGAGCTGGGGAGAAGGCTCTAAGCCCGGAGGTTGATGTAGAGGCCAGAGAGTGATGGTCTGGTAGTCTCTCAGCCAAGGAAAGAACTTTTCCTTTGGTCGTCAGAGAGCTTCCCCCTCCCACAGCCCACCTCCCCTCCCTCAGCCCCGGGAACAGGGTTTATCCCAGGAGGTTTGAATTAGCATCTTTCGAAGCCCGAGTTCTTAACCCGCAGCTCACAGTGAACCACAGAGTAAACTCCCTTACACAGTGTGGTTTGATTCAGCTCCTTCGTCTAAATATTGACTCAGGCCTATAGCTCTCCCGAGCAGACAGAGGCTGTTAGTCATGTTGAATAGTGCCAAATTATACAAAGGGGGCAGATTTACAAGGCAGACTTACAGAGCCACGGATGGGGCTTCGTGGTGGACTGTGGTGCCAGTCAACCGCAATGTGAAACACACCACTGTAAAGCCGGAGCACAGATCAGGACAGACAGAAATCCTGATGTTTCTGTGTGCAGGGCAGGTGCTGGTCAACATTTGCCCCCCGACATGATTCTGCTCTACACAACATCTTCAGAAATCTGCAAGGTCTTGTTTCAGTAGGAGTTTCCAAGCTATAACTGGTGGGATGCTTTTAAATCTTGGTAAGATCTTGATATTATGAACTTATAGAAGAATAGGAGACCTCAATTAATGTAAATTCATATTAATGAATATTTCTCAGTTTTCCACTCCTCTTTTTTTTTCCCATGTTTGGCAACCTGAAACTCAGAGGAACTGGGAGAAAGGGTTTAAAAATTCAGAAATAATGTTAATGTGTAGCTTTTCGGTGCCGTGGATTTGAATGAGAGCCTCTTGATGGCAGAGAGAAGAGGACTAACTTACATTTTCAATACTATGCTAATATATTGTACCCACTCACAGAGCAGATCATGGGTTTGAGTTGGACTTCNGGGAGGTGTCCCTGCCTATGGCAGGGGGGTTGGAACTCGATGATCTTCAAGGTCCTTTCCAACCTAAACCATTCTATGATTCTATGATTCTATGATTTTCAATACTATGCTAATATATTGTATCCACTCACAGAGCAGATCATGGGTTTGAGTTGGACTTCAGCAACATCTAGTAGCTTGGTGCCCTGGTTGTTAATCAATATATGATCCAGTACACCTAAATTAGGTACATAAACTGTGCCTAAATTTTTTTAATCCAAATCAGGCACTGTCTTCAAGTATAAACCCAAATTCACCATACAGTAACAGAGACATCAGGTTTTCTAAACCTCTAATACCTAGCTGTCTTGCCTGGAGGCCCTCAAAGGAGCCTCTTCCTCTGTAAGGACTATGTTGGGTACTCACATCATGACAGATTTAGTAATCAGCTAAAGATTGGGGCACAAAATGTAGATGTTTAAATTAACTGGACTACATTCCACCCAATGAAATGTCATGTTACCTGCATAACGAGCACTGGCAGTGACCATCATGGAATAATGTTTCTATCTCACTGCCTCTGTTTCAAGAACGCTTATAAATTGATGAAAATTATTCAGAAAAGTACTATGAGAAGTCTTACAGTGTTAGGAATCAGAAGATAGCTGAGAGACTCTACAATCCAATCTGCTTAGTTCAGAGCGAGGTTAAGAAAAAACTTTGAACTTATTGTGTAAGCACATACACAGACAAAAAAATAATAATTATAGGCTCGCTAGTCTAACAAAAGAAGATCTCATCGTATGCAACAACTGGAAACCGAACGTGACCCAGTTCAGACTACAAGTTAGTTGCGAGTTTTCATTTCAAAGGTAATTAAGCACTGGAGACTTTATCCAGTTGCACTGGATTGTCTATCAAGAGACAGATCAATATGAAAAGCCCTCTGAAGTACTCAGTTGCTTATGTGTGCTATTTAAGATTATTAAGTTCCTTGGCTCACAAAGACAATAAGGGGATGTGGGGGAGATGTTGCAGTGCCAAATCCTGATTTGTATGGGGATACAGTGAGAAAGAGAAAGAGAGTGAGCACAAAGCGCTGGATCCAACTCGTCAGTATAACCCAACCGCAGTTGGCGGCATTAAGTCAGAGATCGACTTTTCCAAATAAGGATAGATTAAAATATTTTACAAGGAGCATGCATCAGAGATGGAAGCAGAGGATTTAAAACTGACAGGCATATCAAAAGAAAGCAAAGAAGTAAGTGGCAAACATCAGAAATCTTTGTTTTGGGGTTCCATCCATTAGCTTGGACACAGCAGAAGGAAAAGGGGTGGTGAGACACCTCCAGTTCTGGTGAGGCACAGAGTTCAAAATGAAAACCAGAAGTAACTCCTGAGAACAGTTATACCCCACTGTCAAACACATGCCTTTAAAATAAGAGGCAGGTCACACATTATCATTTGGGTCTGAAGCTTGCCACTGTCAACATTTGTGTTTGTAAATTCCATTGACATGATGGCTTTATTTATATGGGTGTAGACTTTGATCCTCAGTGGGAAGAAAGTTCCTTACAGAGTCTGAGGTGAGAAAAAACAATGGTACAAGACTTCAAATGCTAAAGAATATGGCAAATAATGCCCTGTGATTCACATTGTGCAGTCACTCACTTTAATGCAAAATTAATGTAAGGTGACATCCAGAAAAAGACTCATTTTATTCTGATAAATGTAAATGATCTCATGTAAATGACTACATGAGATCAAGAAAATAGCAAAAAGAGCCCTGTACAGGAGACGAGTGTGGGAAGGATTAGTGAAAGAAAGGGAAGACAGACATTCTATGGAGTCACTTGCCAAGCAAGAAAAGATAATTTCAGATGTCCGTTATGGAAAGAAGAAGCAAAGCAAATAGTGGGAAAGGAAGAAAACTGAAGCAGGAAGAAGACAAAGGAGAGGAAAAAATTAGAGCAAGAATGAGATAATCACGACCTCTAAGAAAAAAATGAAGTAGTTGGGACAGGGCATGAAGCCAATTCCCAGAGTGAAGGAAGGCATGATATTGTTGGATGGATGGAAGAGGAAAACTGTTTCCAGCATCAGTGTTTTGGCTCAGAGGAAAGGCAGAGAGGCTAAAGAAGTCCTTTAAAGGAAACAATTATCATAGTCAAGGCAAAATTAGCCATTTACTATATGAGAAAGCAAGAGGCAGAATTTATCTGTTGGAGCTTGAATGTTAAAATGACGTGTTTGATAATCATTTTTTCCCACCAGCAGCTTCTACCAGCAGCTGCTGATCTAAATTTTCAAAAGCACAGAAGAGTATTTGGCGTGCTTTCTTTCTGGTTGTCTAAAGTGATAAGCAATAATTAGCATGGGACCTGTGATAAACTCACCTCTCTAAAATGACTCACATTAAATATGTAAAAAGACAGCAATCGTAAGTCCCAGTTGCTTGATAACAAAGATTCAAGCTATCACCAAATTGCCTCCACCCCTTCCCCCATAAAGGTTAGAAAAGAAAGTCTTGCAGATTGTTTAGAGAAACCACAATTTGATTCTTACTTGTGGCATTAATCTGTTCAAAACAAACTAGCACTAAAAGAAGAAGCAGAAGACCTAATCCTGAGGTGTGAGCCAAAAAGGGTTTTAGCTTGACAGAAACCTTTATATTCTTTTAAGCTAATGGGAGCTGCATCTACCTTTAAAAAGGCAGATCTTTAAATGAATTCATCTCAGACCCTTGAGGTTATGTTAGGTTAACTCCCGTAATGGGCAATTTGGATTTCTAGCTGCTGTTTTTTTCTGGTACAACAAGGTTATGTTCTGAGAAACGTCTATTAGTGGGGAGGAAGTTTTACTGCAGATGTTTGTGATTCCAGCTTAAGTTTCTCATCAAAGCTTTAATGAAAATCAGCTGCTTGGAGTTGAGCCACCAGACCCCAAACTTTTTAAATCATAGGAAGCTGATGCAAATGGAAGCACAGGACAGAGCAGATGGATAGTGGGAAATGTTCTCCATTTCAAGAAGGTGCATAAAGCACCCGCCAGAACAATGCAATTTAAACTCCACTGCAGTGAGTTCCCACAAAGTTTTGGGCAAGTACCAGCAAAGTGCCCCAAAGCTTATTCAGGGCTGTGAAAACCAATAAAAGGCATTTCATGCCCACTCTTATGCGTGACATGGGAAGCAAGGAAGGAATTACAAGTCCAGTTTTTCCAGGGGGCATGAGAAGCAGTAAAAGAATTGGTTTCTGAAGGAGAGCTTGTCCTGATTTAAACTGATAACAATTAGAGCTCCTAGTGTTCAAGAGATGTGTAAAATAGGTCTAGTTTCTGAGTAAAATATAACCAGCAACTGGTAATTTACAATTTGTTTCTGGACTTAGGTTTCAAACACCAGACACCCTTGGGTTTTATATTTTAATTGGTCCTCTTGAACGTTTGGATCTGATCCCAGTTCATTTTCAGACACCACCATGAGCTGGGGATGTTTGGGTTATGCATCCTAATGCAAGATTCAACAATTGCTGAATAGTACTGTATACAAAGCAGTTGGAGCTCCACAGTTTTTGAAATCTAACTCTTTGTCATTAAATAATCTCAAAGAGATTGTCCTAACTATCACTCAGGATACATGCAGTGTGCCTTTGAACACGCAAACAGAGATTGACTAAAATACAGTAAATATGATCTGGCTTTGTTGTTGCTGTTTAGCTGTATTGTGCAAGTCTTTACATGGTCATTTTCTTAAAATAAATACTTCAGAAATACTGGAACTCCTTTTTTTCTTTTAAGACAATCCAGCAAAAAACAGTGTTAAAACCCCAGCATTCAAGAGTTACTAAGATACATAATATGACCCAAAGAATAATAAAGGGTTGTGAAAAATATTTTAGAAATTACTATTTCAAGTTTACAAGACTGTAAGAAGAATGAAAATGTTATTTTTTAAGTCATGACATGTGGAAGCGAGGGAGCATGGGAAGAACTGGCACGGAGGAATGTTAATTTCAAACATAATTTAATAATTACTGAATAAAAAGACCCTACCTGCATGAGCAACTTCCAATATGCTCTGTAAAAATAGTCATTTTAGCTGAAACTGTAAGGCTCTGAATCATTGTTTGACTCTGTCTTCCCAACAAAAATGAATAAAAATGAACTCATTCAACCTTTCACCATTGGCATCAGGTGGAAGAAAAAGCAAACGGAACCAGCAACTAAACCACATCATTTCTGGGCTGCATTGTACCCTGTTACCACCCTACAATGTATCCTGTTGCTGTTGTATGAAAGGCCTTCTGAGTGGCAAGAGACGAGCAGGCTTCTTTTCTGCCAAGGCTAATTCAAGGCCAATATGCCCTAGGGTTTCCCACTGTGTTTTTCCACCTCTGAGTCTGGATGACAGCCCGTGGGGAACCACAGAGAGCCTGCTCTTCATGACTCCCTTATGCTGTGCTCCCCCCTCTCCTGGCTCCAGGGACCCTTCCTCAAAAGCACTCTGTGGAAGCAAGTATTTGTCCAGAGAAAATCTGTTCCAGTATCCAAAAAAGAAAAAAAGAAAGATAAATAAAAGAGTTGGCAGGGCAACACATGGCACAGTCCTCCCTGCCCCACCTATTAAAATCCTACATACCGAGGTGCCCCAGAAAAGCTAACACAGCTTGGCCCATTGAGGGTTGGCAATGTCTCCAGTACCTGGCCCAGATCCGTTCAAGGGGGGAGGTGGGCAGGTGTTAAAGGTCAAGACATGGTTTAAAGTCAAAGGGGTTTTGTGTGCCGTACTCAGCTTTTTGCAGGTTTGGGGTTTTCTGTGGCTCCCTGCTTCCCGTCAAGGGGCAGGATTGCCTGCAGAGGGTCTACATTGTCACTAAAGCACCAGCTAATTACTTTTAAGTCAGCTGGAAGCAGAGGTTTGAGCAAGGGATTTTTTTGAGGCATGAGGAAAGAGATTGAATGTTGGGATTTTTTTCTGATGCACCTACTCTTTGCCCTCTTTGAGCCAAGAAGCAACTAATTTCTTCATTATCAGACCATGCCTGCGATGAAAGCCATGGATTGAGAAGAAGTGAGAGATCAGGGCAGGTTATCCCTTCTCCTGAGCCCTGGGCTTTCCTGTCTCCTTTCAGAGCGCAGCCTCTACCCACTTCCATGCTGGATGTTATGGCTTGTAGTACAAACAACCACGCTGAGCTGTTTCCCTTCCCTCACTTGCATTTGCAAAGCACTGGCACTGTCAAGGGGGAAATTGTGCAGGAAGAACAGCCCAGAAAGATGGTACCTTCCCATCAGCCATACCAAACAGCTGCCTGTTTTGTCCACATTTGGGCCACTCTTGGGATGGAGTGATGGATGAAAGCTTTTTCTCCTGATCTTTCAAGTTTTTCACACTGTGGCTTGTGCTAACAGGCTTTTAAATTGATGCCTTGGCTATTGGTCAAGTAGATCACTGTATGTCTGCACTGCAATTCCAAAATTTCAGACTTGCAAAATCAAACCAGTAAATACTAGAAATCTGGGATGGGGGGAAATTGCTGCAAAAGGAAAACCAAAGGAAGCTTCAGATTTACCTTCTCAGTTTTAGCAGTGTCCAACGAGGACAGTTGTACCTGCTTTAAAGGCCACTTTTATTTTTAATCCCTTGAAAATTTTTGTCTCTATCTGGAAATCTCTCAGGGAGTGCTGTAGTTTGTCAACTGATTATGTCTCACTTATCTGGGGGACTCAAGAGGAGAAAGTATGACTCAGAACCCACACCTCATGTAAGTGTTTTGTGGGGACTGGGTGGAGGGTGGTTAATGAGGAAACAATGTAAAATTATTTATCCTTTTCCTGTAAATTGTTCTCCTTGTATAAATTTGGCATTTTGTTTGACAGAGGAAAATCAAATAGCTACCTTTCCAACTGCAGATTTTCTATTTCCAACAGTGAGCATCTATAAGAATAAGTTTTTTACTCAGTGGCTGTAATAATAAGTATATTAGAGCAGAGGCTGCTATTAATCTCTAATCCTTAGCCAGCTTGCAGACAGCTAAAACATTTTAGCCCTCCCCCTTTTTGGAGAGGAATGCCTTTTAAGCAGAGGCTTTGTCTTTCCCACTGTATATGGAAAAAATGACTCTGCGCTTCTATGGAGAATGCCTAGCTGAGAAGTGTTTATGTTGGATCCAACCCCATCTCTGTTGCTGAATGGCATTTTGTTTTCCACTTGGACTGGGGAAGGGGTAACAGTCTGGAAACATTTTCAACACAGGAATTTTTTTTTAAAATTAAATACAATTACTTAGTGAAGGTAATAGATCCTGTTGTTGCTCTGCATAAAGCCATCTGGCTTTCAGCTATTGCCTTTTTTTTTTTTTTGTGGGAGTCACCGTTACTCTGTCACTGCTGCAATGGAGGCATGCACAATTCCACTCAAGGAACAAGAATACAGAGTGAGAGTGGACTGAGGAAGGGGGGGTTCCCTGTCATTGTTGCCTGTTGCCCATGCCCTGCTTTGCTTATTGGTTTGGGGATTACCCATGTGCAATTAGCCATATTCACTCTCCCTCCGACTCCTAACTCTACTATGCAACAGGGAGAAATAGAGGTAACTTTTGTTCTATATCTCCCCCACCAGCAGGATTTTACCTGGAATAGGAGCAACTAGTTTCAATCTTGCTACTTTTAGTTTTAGCAATCTCTGAGCACTTTGTCTAAAACTTCAGGAAGACAGTTTCCATCAGCATCATAATCTGTTCTTTATTATCATCAAAAAGCCTTTCTATTCTGAAAGGTGATGATCCTCAGGAGGTGGTAGCTCCTCAGGTGATACATAAATATTCCCAATCATCAGGGATAATTCAGCAAGTGAAGTTTTCAAATTAGGCTGTTATTAAGTTGGGGTCTTGTCCCATCTCCCTCAAGGTAATCACAATTTTTTCAGTAAATTCTGAGGACAGCCCAACCCCTTTGTATATATAAATGATGGAGATCTTACAGTGTTAAGTTGTTGCTTAACACAGCAACAGTTGGAAAACCAAACTAAATTCAGTCATCAGGTATATTCTTTAGCAGCTGCAGACTGGCCAGACACGGTGTGCATGGCTCCAGACCAGCCATAGCCCTGTGCTCTCAGGTGGGAGCATCACTGCAGGTGACAGAAAGGACACTAGTAACAGAAAATAAGGCTTCATTTGTTTCCTCACTCATTGAACAGTTCATTTACTGAAAAAGATCACAGATTCAAAACCAGTGCCACTGCTTTATTTTTTTGTGTGTTTGAAGATCCAAATTACTGAGCTTCACAAAAACACCACTGCAGCTTTAATGAGCATTTCATATCACTTACCTAGAAAAAAACATTATTATTTTATTTGCCCAGATCTATGCCAAATGCACCCAGTGAGGCTTTAATTGTTATTGAACCTATCTCATCTTAGAATTTAATTTAAAAAAAAAAGAGCATGCAACAATATCAGGGGTTTCCACTGAGTGACTATTTCAGCAAGGAATAATTTGCTTTTACATTTGCAAGCTAAATAACAAAACAGAAAGCTTGTTATTGTGTAATTCACATAATTACTTCAGTTTGTAATCTCATTAAATACCATTAGAACTGAGATACCTGTCAAGATAAGTGGATAAAAAAAGATTACCAGCATTGTGCCCAAAACTCTTTACCAACTTCTGGTTAATTCCTAATTTGCAACATCAGTGGAGCACTGGAAGTAATAAATATTTCACAGTTAACAAAGTCAGATATTTAAGAGAACAGTACAGGAATTTAATGCACTACACCAGGGTACTTATAAAACTATCATGAATATTGATTTGGAGACTAATCTAAAAAACATGTTCCTCTCAGAAATGTTTACAATTTTAAATATAAATTTGAAATTGCAAATGGCTAATTTGCATGAAGTTTCTGCCCTTGAAATGGTAAATACTATAGAGTGGCTTTTTGCATGCAGACAGTTGTCTAACAGCTGTAGTGTCTTATTAAATGGGGTAATTAACTGCCTAGTTATGATGTCACACACTGAATTAATTTCTCCAGTAATAATAGTTAGAATGTGACCTTTCTAGTTGAGAAGAATTTGATACTGTAGACCAGAGGTAATGAAGGCTTACAGAAATTATAAATAGAGCTTGGAGGCCCAAGGGGAAGCTGGTGAGCAAGCTTGTTTGTTTTCAATTCTCTAGGTTTGTGAGGCTTCGAAGCTCAGATAAATTTAGCAAAAATCAACGGAGAAGAAATAAAGTTGCAGAGCAGATGTCTGCTTTTGTCTGGATGTTATGGAGCACCTCATAGTGTAGAGCAGGACTTCTGTCCATCTCTCTTTATGATGACTTTGATGGTAGAGCATGTCTGGCCAACAGGTCAGTTACTAACTTCTGAGAGCCTCGTTCTCCAGAGAAAGACAAAGATCTCTCTGAAATGTCACTTCATAGGAATTTATAGGTTCAACTACAAAGATAGTCTTGAATTTGCTATTATTGAAGGCCTGGGAAATTGAAATCCGTTTATTTCTTCAAATGACAACTTAAGATGAAGTGAAGTATGACAGCTCTCGGAAAGGGCATCACCAGGGCATTTTATTTTTAAAATCAATTATAGTTTAACTCAGTGGGTGGAAGAACTCCCAGCAATCTCTTCTATAACCAAGCCCCAGTCTAGGAAGATTTGTGTAGCAAATGATGAGAGATGAACAGGGCAGGTTAAAAGGGGAAGTTATCAGCAGAACTAATGTTATTTGTAAATTCAGGAAGAGCTCCAGCTCTTCATTTGTTTTTTTCAAGAAGAGGAAAATGTTTTAATCATTGTATCTAACAAAAACAAATGCCCTGAAAGATATTTTAACAAAACAACTTTTGTATCAAGTAATTTTTCAATATTCATGTTTCCTTCCTCTTATGAATTGAAGAAAACAGATTTTCCTTAAATACCTTAAAAGCTCCCCTATAAAGTTAGCTCCAACATTTCATGTGAAATTTTAACATCGCAATGCAATTCTTTTTTTTTCTCCCTACCTTCTTTGACTAATACTTTTCATATATCTGGTATGCTTTGGCAGTAAATCCTCGCAGGTCACTCATAAAAGTTGCCCTCAAATACCAGAGTGTGGTCTATCCCTTAGAAAGGATGGAGAAAAAAAATGAAAAAGATGGCACAATGCCAAGCAGTGCTGCATAAATATGCATATGGCTTTAAAGTATGGCTGTTTAGCTGGAAGCAAAAAAAGTTCTTTCAGCACTGGATTAAAAAGACTGGAAGTCTTGGGTCCAGCAACAGCTTTATATTCACTGCAGGCATCTGAAACAAGCAAATAATGACTACCAGAAATGTCTGCCCATGTGGGGAAATTCATTATTCCTAGTGGTTCTGACTGGTTCTCTTAAAAGACATGAAGTTGTTGACTTGTGTCACTGCTGTGGATTACATTGGGTACTTCTGGAACATTGCAATCTGGGATTACATTGGGTACACTGCTATGGATTACACTGGGTACATCTGGACATGGTTCCAGGCAACCAGCTCTAGGTAGCCGTGTTTGAGCAGAAGGGTTGGACCGGCTGACCTCCAGAGGTCCCTTCCAACCTCAACCATTCAGTGATTCTGTGCAACTATGGTCATTATTCCGTTTTACAGATGGAGGAACTGAGTGAAAAAGTAATGTTCATGGTCACGTAGGAGATGAGAAGAAGAATGTGTTTTCCTGAGTCCCAATATCCTTCTGAACGTAGTTAGGAACAGAGGAGCTCATGCACAGAAACAAGGTGATAAGTTTCTCATCTGTTCAGGAAGAAGGAAAATTTTCCCTTATGTTAATTTCAAACAACACAATGAAATGATTGCTGTGAAGATGTTAGTAGACTAGAGGTGAAGGGTATGTCATGAAGTGGGTGAGTGACTAGAACCAGGTGCAGGGGCAGGGAAAGGCAAAGTGGAGGAGTAGGAGGACACGAGCATGAATAGAGAACGAGGCAGCAGCAGAAAGGCTGTGGGAGCCAATGGGTGGCAGGTGGAGATCTGCAGCCTATAAGCGTAATGTTCAGATGCTCCATTAATAGAAAGAGCCCAAGAGAAGTACAGAGGCCTCCCCCAAGAAGGGCCAATGAACAACCATCTCATCTGGTTGGCATTTACTGTAAGACTGTTTAAATGACATTCAAGCCTTGTTGCCAACAAGAGAGACATATAATATAGACAAGACTAAAAGGTAACCTATAAATAAAAACTAGAGTGAATGTGTGCTATAAATATAAACTGAGGAGCCATGGATTTAATCAATGCCTCATTATGCATAAACAGACCTATTGGAACATGCTGTCTGCAGCAAACCCTTTATTGCTACAAGTACTCACTACGCTTTTGAGGAAACAGTAACTATACAGATCTCTATCCATATGACTATTCTTTCTCCTTTGACAAATTCAAGTTTTGGGGATATGAGAGCTGGAAGAAATGGATAAAAAAAATATTTGCAACTATATAGTTACGATTGTAAAAAATGGGCAGGGATATGAATGACTGTTGGGACAATAGCAGAGCTGTCATCAAATACTTGTTCATAAAGAGTCCAAGGACACCTTCTAGAAATATTTTTCTCTCTCCTGCCTCAAAAAAATCAGAACAAAACAAAGCAGAGAGAATTTAATTAGGCAAATTTTACCCCAAGTCATACACCTCACATAGGACCCCTCAGATCATCAGATCCTTTGTCCACATGGCCTACCGTAGTTAGATCAAATGTAGTTGCAGAGATGGATCCTTTTGGCAGGTTGGAGGGGTAAAAAAAAACAAAGTGTTTAAATATAGCCATCTGTCTTCTCAACCATTTCACCTGTTGAGAGACAGAGACCACCCTCTCAAGTTTCTCCCATAGTAGGTATTATGGGAAAAAATGCAAAAATTTGCTCTGCATTTCTTGGTTGTACATTGCTGGCAATCTTGTGAACAGTCTAGTGATCATATGTGGAACAGGTGAGGATAAAAGTTGTGAGGGAGAGGAGCAATGCCAATTAATATTTAAAGCAGCAAATAATACTAAAATCACTGTTTTAATGCAGTTATCACTGACTGTCCTACACTTTTGGAAAACATGAATCAGGAGTCTGATTATACAGATGCGTTTGGCAGCATCTGACACTGGGTTCAGTGATTTGCTATCTCCTAGTTATGAAGTGTAGCAAGAGAGTCTTTCATGGTTAGCTAAGCCAAATATGAAAGGCAAATTACCTGCTGATGCACAATTCGCAGCTATCTTATATGACCTGCTTTACCTGTAAAATATAACTGCTTCCTGGGGACAGACAAAACCACCATGGTTCTAACCTTTATCAGTCAAATTCATCCTAAGACTCACTTAACAGTGTTTCTCAGCTGTAGTCAATATTTGGTACCAAAATGTTCTCAGCAAGAGCTGGTGAGCCAGTGAGTTCCTCAACCACAAAAGTGGAAAAGTCTGGGTGTGAAGTATACCAGAGCATCACACACTGCATGGATGGGCAGAGCACTGGCTAGATAAGACATGAGATGAGGATAAAACCTTTTGGCAGTTCATCCCCTGCCAGAAATAGGGCTCCCTCTCCATAACTTAATGGCATGTCCATGTAGACCATTCAAACCAGAGCATTAATCAATAAACGCCCTATTCGTCTAGTATACTCAATCTCTGATGGGCCCAGTGCAGCTGCCTATGCATTCAGAAAGGAGGGAAATGCATACAGGCATTTCTGTCTGCTGACTCTACGCAGCCAGTGCAGTTCATAAGTTTTCTAGTGAACGTGCAAGTCCATCCAGTTCTCTGGGACCAAGGCAGCAACCAGCATGGCTGAGTCAACATCAGGAGAGCAACTCCTGCAGAGCAAATATAGCTATATCCTTTTCCCCCACCTCATCCATCCCCATGTACATGCACACTTTTGAGACCCCCTGCAGTCACAAGATACTCCTAAATACTACACATGCTGAATGCTCAAGCCAAAAACGTAACCTCCAGCAGTTAAACACCTTTTGCATAGTAAGTAAAGTGCATGGTGGCTGTGTAGGAGAGCAATGAGCCGAGGCCTCCTGAGCATGTTTCTCACCAGTGGCATGTGCCAGCACTGAGCTGCAGTTGCACACAGCGTGTACCGTAGATCTGATGGATATTGTGTTTTGGCAACAAATGGAGAGGGGTTTCTCCTGCAGGTCACCAAAGGCAGGAAGGTCAGGACAGTGGGGTGCAGTGTTATTGCAGCTCTTTCTGTTTGCAAAAAGTTTCCCAGCAGACTGAAGAACAACTAAATCTCTGTGTCTATGCTTAATAACACTTTTTGACCTGGGGAATTTGAAACGTCTGTTACCGTGCCCCCAGGGAGCAAGAAATGGTCAAAAGTCCATCATTCTGCAACTGGCAGTCTGGATTTTAAAAGTCCATGTTTAAATGTACTGGAAGTCAATTATGTCCTGAACTGAAAAGCAGATGTAGAAGTCATGTTGGTGCCCTCAGTACTTTCTTGCTGAATGAAACACCAGAAGCAGACTTACATATCTATCCGAGGTAAAGAAGATTGCTTTGTAGTTAATGCTTTCCAGGCATGATAAGCTGCACAACTTGTGCCTACTCAGAGTGGTTTTAACCTCGGATGTCCATGGAGTTAAACACTTTGTTTCTTTCCATCCCCGTTTGGCAAAGCAGCATTTTTAGTGCTGCAAAAAAGTGTGTATTTTGGAGGGAACCAGGAGGTGTCCTTAGAATGGGGTCATGCTCCTTTCTGTGTTAGAGCTCAGCTGCGTAGTTATTCAGGGAGTTTTACCCAAGTCACTAGCTCTGGAGATTGTCAAAGCCACTCACAGCATCAGAGCTCTTCTTCCCAGCTGTATCTTCAGTGCTTAATTGCAACTTGAGCCAGGAATGAACATGACAGCACTAACGTGATGGCAGGGATCAGTTTTACTCTTTGTAAAATGGGATAATCTTGTATCTCACAGGCTTGTGTTAGAACTAAAGTCACCACTTGCAGTGAGCACCAAGTATTTCAGATGACACTACAAAGTCTTAATAATAATTTCTTACCGATTTCTTTCCTAAATATGATCTATGCTGCCCAAAGCCATCAAGTTGAAGTGGGACTGAGCTACTAGCAGCAATAAAATTAATGTCCAGATAGCAAATGCCCAGTGGCATTTTAAAACTCTTTGTAAAAATTATAGCTTTACCAAAGGTGCTAGCAGATATGCATGCTTTGTGCCCCCCAAAGAAGAAAAACACATCTCAGAGATGGGCTGAAAAGATTTTGCTTGCAGATTTTTGAATGCACAAGTATTCAGTGAGGAAGGTGGCACCAGTGCAGGGTAACATAATACAGCTTCTTTGGAGAACTAGCCGTAAATATCAGAGGAGACACTATCTGGACAAAGGGAAACATCCCATGATCATGCTCTGAAGTGGCCAGAATCAGCCTAAACTCAAATGTAGAAACTGAACGACTTGGGCATGTCAGACACCAAGGTTTCCTTTAAATCCGTCTACTTTCTCTACCTGAAGATACTTGCTGGTGGAACAGATTGTCAGGAGCCTTTGTGCTTCTCCAAAGGTACAGCGTGTCCAGCAGTTTGGCCAAATCTGTGGCACAGCAGCTGTAACCTGGACACTTCTAAATAGCACAGCACACCTGACATGTGCAACAAGTTTCATCTCCCAAGACTTTGTACGCAGGAGGGGTGCCCACACATGAGCTAGCCCTTCAAGCCCCCCTTCGCAGTCAGCAGAGAGTAACAGGCACAGCTGACCTACTTTAGACGTATATTTTTATAGAAGGAATTAAACCATACAAAGGGTGTCTAGCTGGCTTCTTCCCATGTGGACGTCTCCATGTTGATGACTCCCAGCCTGCTGTGGTTTGGGCTTCCTACACACGCAGTCCCGCCGCCCAGCTGTGGAGGCTGCTGGCCAGGATGGCCCCGCAAGAGCACGGCCACAGCTGTGTTAGCACAGCGCTGCACCTGGGACACGGAGTTCCTCTGGGGTTCAGCCTGGGACTGTCTTTAGGGCTGACATAGACATGTCAGGTGGGGGCTGCTGAATGCTGAAAATTTGGAGTGCTTTCTGTGAGCACTTGGCTGGGGACTGAGTATTTCTGAACATGAAGACCCTATTGTAGGTGAGAAAGACAAGGAATCTCTTCGGAAAAGAGTCCTACCTGTTCTGAGGAGACCAGAGAAATTGGAATAGCATCGAAGTAGAGGTCTGCTTTCTTAGAGTTGTTTCTCTAACATTCTTATTTCTAATAAATAATTACATAAATGAAAGTACTGGGAGATATTCAAGCGGGAACACATCTTTATTTTTAGGAAGGGCAGTAGCTATTTATCTCAAGCTGGCATAAGCAAACAATCTTCAAAAAGGCCTCAGAACTGTGGCTGCCAATTCCAAATATTGCTCATAAAAAAATAAACAAAAGCAAGCATGTTTGGGTTGGGTTTGGAAACGTCCCTGAGGAGCAAAGGGCTGTTGTTTCCATGGCAATGCCATGCACTTCCAGCAGACTGGTCTCTCTTTTAGATCCACAGATTTTAAAATGGGTGGAGGATGTTTAGAGTATCCGTTCACCCCTGCATACCAAAAGATGGAGAGCTTCAGGGACATATTATTATGTTGAGTCCTAAACTTCTATTCGGCTAAACTGTTCCCTCCAGAAAAACATTAAACCTTGATGGGAAACTGTCAAGAAGGGAAGAATCCATTGCTCCACTGAATTAATCTGATTGTTTGCATCAATGCATTAAAAACTTGGGCTTTATTTACTCATGTGTCCTACTCTGACAGGTATCTATGGCTGATATGATGCCTGTTATGTCAGTCAGAGAAGCAACATTTTTCTTTTTTCTTTTCCCTGGGCTCTGAGGCGAAGCTTGATAATGTTCAAGTAGAGTTTGTTTTCTCTTCTTCTTCTCTTTCACTCCATAAGAGACAGTGAGGACTTCTGAGGGTCCCACAGTTCTGAAACTGTTGATCAATTGACACCAAGTAATAAATATTATTATGCAAAAAATTCACAATATGTGTCACAATTCTCCATAGATGTCTCAATTGAGAGATAGCCTATCGTGCCGGACTTCACAGTTGTCAGACTAAGACTCTCTTAAGTATATGTATTCTGACAATATTTTTGCAACCTTTACAGAACAGGTCAGACTGCAGAAAAATAGAAACTCTAATGCACAAAAATATTTTCAAAACGAAACTATATGTCCAATGAACTTGCTACACCACCAAGATAAAGCAGGTGAACAAGCTGTGGTATGTCAACTTAGCCAGAGGTAACAATCTATGTGTGTTCTTGACCATCACTAGACAACAGGCAATGAGAATTAATTTAATTCTCTTCCACCAAAAGCTAAAACAGCATGATCAGGAACAGTTAGTATGATTTGGGTAGCATACCATAAACTATGCTACAGTCGTTTGTCTAGACTCTTGGCACATGAAGAAGTAATGTGTGAAGACTGCCAGAAACTAAAAAAATGTGCAATTTTGCCTCTTAGCATCAAAAATAACCCTTTGACACAAACTACAGGTGTTTAAGACACAGAATAGAACTTCTTTGCATTTTTGCAGGTAGATTTGGGATATTAGGTTAATTAAGTTAATTTTAATTTCATCACAAGCGCATGAGTTTATAGGACTAAACTGCACCCAGGCTGCACTCACTTTTACTATCCTGAACAGACCTTTGAAGTGAGAATCTACCAAGTAATACCGTAACGTTTAACCTTTGCCCTCATGTCTGAACACCCACGCAGCCCACTGAGGATCCTTCTCTGACCTGGAAGGAAGCAGACCTTTTGACTGTCTCTAGGAGCAAAGAACATAACACTGCTGGCCAGCTACAACCAAGTACCTGCTGTAGTGTGTCCAGAGGAGAGCCACGAGGATGATCCGAGGGCTGGAGCACCTCTCCTATGAGGACAGGCTGAAAGAGTTGGGGCTGTTCAGCCTGGAGAAGAGAAGGCTCCGGGGAGATCTAATTGCAGCCTTCCAGTACCTAAAGGGGGCCTACAGAAGAGCTGGAGAAGGACTTTTTACTAGGTCATGTAGTGATAGGATGAGGGGGAATGGCTTCAAACTGGAAGAGGGCAGGTTGAGACTGAACATTAGGAAGAAGTTTTTCACTTTAAGGGTGGTAAGGCACCAGAACAGTTTGCCCAGAGAGGTTGTTGAGGCCCCATCTCTGGAGGTGTTCAAGGCCAGGCTGGACGTGGCCTTGGGCAGCCTGGTCTAGTGGGAGGTGTCCCTGTCTATGGCAGGGGGGTTGGAACTTGATGATCTTCAAGGTCCTTTCCAACCTAAACCATTCTATGATTCTATGATTCTAGGTCTCAGCTGACACTAAACTTAGCAGTAACTCGGCAGCTGATGTGCCGTGACTGCTACTTTGAGTGCTGTTCTTCAGCTTCAGTTTCCCAAGTGAACCAGCCGTCCCCCCTTTTACAACAGTCCTGGAGGCAAGGACCATCTTTTTCTTCTGGGTTTGTTTTGGATCAAATGTAATGAGATTCCTGGCCCAAGATTGGTGGGCATGAGTATAATGAGTATAACAAAGACTGAAATGTCTTAATGTAGACCATTTAACCCTGAATCACATCCCTTTTTGTACCCCAGTACTCAAGAGAAAACTCTGGAAATAACAAACACTGGTGTAGATCCAAGGGAGCCTTTTATTGTGAAAGAAAGAGACCCTTTGTGCTTTTACATATTCACAGGAAAGTCACAAGTTCCAGTACTAACTAAAGAAACATACCATGTTTTCTTACCATTAGATGAGAGAGTCAATGGCAACATCTGAATTACAGAATAAAGCAGTGTGGGGACCTCCTAGTCAAGTAGCATAACACAGCCCATGTCCCCGTGCTGAAGCTCTCTCCATGTTTGCCCAGAAAAGGACAGTCCCACACAGACCGCCTTGTGGAAACGTGTCCTAACAGACGCCATGCTCTGAGCTGTGCCTGGACATTGTCGGGAAAATCACAGTCTTGCCAAAGAGCAAAATCAAGGCAGAAAATGAACCGACAGTCAGTATGGATGATCATAAGTCAGTGCCTGAAACCATGCCTTGCCCTTCTTCAGTTGGCTGATGCAGATGTAACCGCAGAAGAACACTCTGTGCATGTTACCAGCACAGCACTCTTCTTTCGGGAAAAGCGAGCCAGAAGAGGCAGGGTCACAGCAAACATCCCTACCCCGGCACGGCCGCACCACTACTGCTAGCTGGCAGCAGGGAAGGAACGGGGACCTGATTCTGCCCTCAGTTATGCAGGCACAGATCAGGAGCAGCTGCAATGAAATCTGTGAAACTGCTTGAATATAATATGGGAGTAAACTCATACCCCGTCTATGCGAATTGTCTTCCGTCTTCGGTCCCATCTTGCACCCGTACCAGCAGAAGGGTCTGAAGAAACAGAATGGCTACAGGCTCCACAGTGCTTTCAGCACTGCAGCTGGTTCTTGTTTTTAAGAAATGTAATAATTAAATCCAGATGCAAGGGGAGTGGATAAATGCACCATGGGTGTAAAAGATTTTCAAGAGCTCAGCAAGATCCACATTAGATTGGACTTTTCAGCTTGAAGTGGAACAAACATTGTCCCTCGGGCAAAAAAAAATCTAGTAATTGTGAAGACATAATTGCTAATGCAGACCTAGCATTTTGGCCTACTAATTGTCTTCACCATTCAGGAACAGGCAGTGGACGGAAATGTTCCTCACTCAATTGCCTACATAACTATTTTTCAGGGAGGATCATTCCATTTTGTTCCAGACCTGTTTGTGCTTTGTGTGCAATAATTTTGTGCTCCCAGAACATTTGGCCATTTGAATCCCTCAATTAGCTCAACACTCTGACACTTCTTTTTATAAATATGATGTTGGCTCATGCCCTGGAACAACTAACCAATCACTCCATTATCACTAGTAGGGCAAGGAGCAACAAAAATATATCAGAATAATTGAGAATGCCTGAGAAAACTTCTGAACCCAAAGGAAACAATCTGGATCCCATTTTCCCCTCATTCCCGCTTCCCTCATAGCACTGATTGTCAATACCTCATTTCTGGTTTGAATTGATGCAACCCATGGTTTAAAATATTGTATTAAAATAGTGAGCATCAGCACCTTCCAAGTTTTTGTGATTAATTGAATAATGTGGGGAAAAAAATTTTGCCAGAAAATACCCAGGTGACTTAGGAGCCTGCATCTCATTTTCAAGAGGGGCTCTGGCAGCGAGAATAGCAGAGGCACTCAAAATTGGGGCAGTTGTCTTGAGGAACTGGAAGTGTGTCTGCTCTGAAGAGGGGGTAAACTGGTTCCCAGAGGACTTCAGCAAAGACTGTAAAACCCTGCCCATACAGCTGGAACCAGTGATGTTGCACTGAACTCCACCTAACTTGTTACTGCCCAGTGAGTGGACTAAGGGAAAGCTCACTCATGGCAGCAATGTAGGCATACCCTCAGCTGAAGTGTAAAGAACATGATTTTTATGGCCGACTGAAGGTTCTTCATAGACACCTTTACATACGTTTCTGTTGCCCATATTCACCATTGTAAGTAAAAAATGATTCTGCTTAGACCTGCAAAACCAAGAAAGCCTTTGGGCAGACACGAAAGGACCAGCTAGGACCACCCACCAGTTCAGGGGCATCAGAGAATATGACATGCCTTAGATTTGAATGGGTGGAAAGAAATATTGCCAAGACAGACACTGGGATAAGAATCTGTTTTCAATTTAGAAACTAACTGTCTCCCCTCCACAGTGTGTGGCGTAATCATTCAGCTGAAATCCTTAGTCTGGTGGGAGCCAGTCCTACAGTGCTGTGTTAAGACTAAACAACTGAAAGAAACAAGCAGTACAAATAGACAGTATTTCTGCACTCCCAAAGTGGCTATGGTATGAAGGGTTTTACTCCTAGGAGCTATTATCTAAGAAAGTGTTTCCAAAGCAAACCAGATAAAATATTCCGTGTAAGAATGGTAAAGGCAACTGAGTTTTCCATTTATGTTCATCTCAGCTTCTCAGAGCTCTCTGGGATAAGATTGGATTAATGATTCATTTGTAAACCTCATTTTTAAAGCTTGTTGTTAGTCATCGCGTAAGATACATCATTTTCTAAACAAGTATCTTGTCTGGCTGGATAGAAGTATCTAACCAACCTTGAGAATGGAAGCTAACACGCAGATGAATCTCAGGGTTGCTGGCTTTTGCCACCCAGTGCTCCACAGCTGTATCTACGGCACCGTGCAGACATACAGGTTCAGGTCCCAGCACCGCGCTATGTGTTAATTAGCCACAGCACCAGCAGGGTTAGTTAGCAATACTACTCACAGGCTAGCTTTTGCAGCTACTGGAGGTATCGCTGTGTGGTGCTGCATTCGATATTGTAGACCTGCTGTTCACATCAGAGCTTACGGTGGGCTTGAGAAGCAATGGTTAGGTCAGTGCAGAAAAGAAACCATCCTTTATTTCTGGGCAACCCAGGAAAATGTGGAAGAGGGAGATACAAAGGAAATCTAATCCTAATTACATCAGTACAATATAATAAGAAGCCTCCTACCTCGTGCAAATGCAAGCTATGCAAGATCATACCCTTCTGATTCACTTGAACCTCCCGCTTGTCCCACTTTTTGCAAGAGTAAGTGACCTCCAGAGCCACAGAATACACAAAGTGCTGTAGAGGCAGCCACAAAAAATATTCCGGGAGAGCCTGGCATATCTCAGGCTCTGACAGCCACTTCAGGAATAGTGTTTGCAAATGCTGGCAGAAACAGGGTGTGGTAAATAATTTCTGGAGATCTAAACAACGTGCTAGGGCCTTCACATCAGCTCTGCTACAACATTGCAAGAGTCAGGCAAGGGTAAGAGATTTAGGATCCAAAAATTCGTGAGTCTGCATGGATCTAACATAATACATGTGACACAAGGACACTGCACAGGCTGAGCAGGTGCTGCCTGCGTAATAGAGGTTGCTCCTAAGGTCAACCTGTGAGTGTCTCACCAGTTTTGCAAAATGAGGTAGAAGTTCCTCAGTGGAAAACAAGAATTTACACCATGACAATAAATATGCAACATATCAATATCAAATGAAAGCTATCCTCTTTCATTTTCTTTTTACTTTCCAATCTTAGAGGGGCATCTTAATAGCTTTGTTTGTATTTCGGTTTCCTCATATTATTGCTCTAATTAGTATTTAAAAGAAGGTGATTTAGATATTTAGAATCTGCCCTTTAATTTTGGTAAGCTTTGGTAATTTATCAAAAGTACTAAATTACATATACCAGGCACAGATATAAATTTAAGAAATAACAAGAAAATTCTACCTTTTGTGCAATCTCCCCCCATTTATTTATGTTGCATGAAGAATGATTGAAGAACTGTTGTATCTCACAGGGACTGACTACTTCCTGGAATGGCAACAGGTTACCTCTGTCACATCTCACCAGCCTCACAGACAGACAGACAGACAGACAGCCCTGCTTTGGGAGCCTCTCACAGCAGCCAGCCACCTTTCACTCAGAAGGGCATTGATCTTTGTAGATATGCTTCTATGTCCTCTAGGGTCTTCAACCAAAGCTCATCAAAGCTTTGATGTAAAATAAACTTTCTAAAGCTTTTCTTTTTTAAGTAAAAGCTCTTTCTTTCCCGTAAGTACACCTTCTTTACTGAACAAGGATCATCATTTCTAGTTAACTCCTCCTCTAGTACAGAATGCAGTGAGTTTGCCGGCTCCTCACCCACTGCTGGCCAAGGGCAGGACGCAGGCGGGAATTCTGGCAGCTCAAATACTGTAAGGCAAAAAGCACAGCACCAGGGCAGGGTGTGAAAGAACAGACTGGAGCTCAGCAGCATGTGTGTGGTCTGCTACGGTGGGGTTGTGCGGTGTGCTCTGGGGAGACCTGACGGTTGTAATTCTTGCTCTCCCCTGCCTCTCAGCCAAACCTAACTCTCTGAATACGCAGGCATAGGAAATACTTTATTTTTTACTTTTTTTTCATTGCAGGGGTGCCAAGAAGGATTCTACCGTACCAGCTCAGGAAAATGTTCTCCTTGCAACTGTAATGGTAATGCAAACAGATGCCTTGATGGATCTGGAATCTGTGTGGTAAGGAATTTCTTTCTGCTCTGCTGGTCCCTCTCTGAATAACAGTACCATTTTTAATTTTTTTAATGACAACATGAACCCCTTCACCTTCTTTCACTCTTCCATGACGATTCACATGAAGGAAATATTTCCCAGGCAAACCCAAGAAACTACAGGCCATGGTTTGATTCTTCTATTAACACCAATGCTCAATTTCAATACACAGCAAAAGCAGTGTCTGTACCACAGGAGCTTTTTGCTGAAGGGCAATCATAAGTAGGGCCAAGATCAATACATTAATAAGATTATCCTGGCCAAATTTCATCCTCACTTACTTAAATTATCTGTGTAGATTCAAAACACCTCTTGCATGCAGTATTTGTGAGAGTCAGTATGCTGGGGAGAATTTTCAGACCATCAGAAATACAGAAAAAGTTTTGTATACCCCTGGAGAAAAATGTTTAAATTCAAACACATTTCATTCTCCCCTTTATGAATACAGTGCTGTATATCATATAAACAATTTACAATGGTGAGTGACCCCTGTGAGTGTACATACATATGTTATCCATAGTAATTCTGCCGCACGGCAGCCTCCTGCTGTGAAGGAACAACACGAGGAGGTTGAAATAATATACCAAGGGAAGAGTGTGTTGAACTCGGAGGCAGTATTACAATTTCCCTTACGTTCAGTCTCACTCAGTCTCAGCTCACAGAGAAAGCTGTGAGTTACCATTAGTAGTTGATCACTTGTACCTCCAGAGCAAAAATCAGTGCAGTAAAACTTACCCCAATTACTAGTGGGCAATCAGAGCAGTAATATACTAAAAAAAAGGATGGAAGGTAATTGTGTAATGTATCTGAACCACATAGCAAGAGCTAGGAGCTGGTGTACTCTTTACAGGCTTGTAAAGCAGGAGTAGAGCCCAGAGCTCCTTGCTCTGCCATGTGTTATTTTTGACAAGTCATAAACCTTTGCCCTCAGTTTGTCTCTTCATAAAATGGCCTGATAATAGTCACATACTCCGCATCGTTGCAGCCTCTATCAAGTTTTCAGTTATACGGATCCACAGAGCCATGCTCCGTGGCATATTTCCTACCATTTTTATTCCCGTGAGAGGAAGACAGTGCAGCTGACAATTATTATGGGTTGGCCACTGCAGCGTGCTTAGGATTGGCTGCTTTCTGCAGAACATGTACTGGCTTAGTGGTTTAATATGAAATTTTTAGAAGTTGTTTTACACTGCTGGGCATTCCCAGCTATTCTCTTTCACATGCACATGGCTTTTGCTCATGGGATGATTGTCCCCTTAGAGTCGCGTGACAATAATGACAAGAGGAAACTTTCAATGGAAGACTTGAGAACTAGAGAGAGAGCTTGACAAATGTTTGCTGCTGATGGCTCTGGTCATCTACTCCAGAGTTTCTGGAGTAGAATATATGAGGTAGGGAAGTGATTAGATCCTCAGTTTACAAACACAACAGAAGGCTTGTTTCGTATTTGCTACAAAAATAAGGCTGATGTCAAGGGTTGCGGGGAAAAAAGCAAACAAAACCAAAGTTACTGTATCAGCAGGAAATAATCTGAAAGAGTATGTGCATTCCTGACTGGCGTTTCTCTGGGATACTAAACTCTCAGAATTGATCAGGTGGTAAAGAACAAAACTAAGAGCTAAACTCCAGTTTACTGTTTGAGTTCAAATAAGTCATTTGATGGCTTATCTGAATGACTTATTAAGCCGCGAAGCTCAGGCCATTTACTTCTGAATAAAGAGGAACAGCGAAAAGACTTGAGTGAAAGGGGGAGGGAAAGAGCATGGTGCAAGGAAAGAGCAGAATTAGAAGGGACTTTGAAGGTTTGATAGCATAAAACAGAACCAGGTATGCCCATGGGGACTTCAATAACAGGACTTCCCTGAGGGTTTGGAAATTTCCAGGGAAGATCAGGAGACTGATGAAATCGGTAAACTGCAAAATGTGACTGAGAAAGCCTGGGAGAAGAAAAGCTTAGAGAAAGAAAGATGTAAGTTGAATTACAGCAGGAAGAAGCATGTTAGATGAATGAATGCAAGTAATTTGGGAAAAGGAGACTTGATGGTTGCTAACGGGATTTGTATTAGAATCATCGGACAAAGCAGCCCTCCCTAAGGACCATTCTAGAGAAGTACAGGAATGGATTTAGCCAAAGCCTCCTGGGGGCTGAGGCTGGGGCAGAAAGGAGTAGGTACCTATATGACTGGAAGTTTCTGGAAAGAGATAGGACCACATGATATTGAAAGGTCACTATTTTCTCCTTCCTCAAATTTTTAGGCAAATTACTCCAATAATTCTTGCAGCGGTAACCACCACACCTGACAGTAAGACATAAGACTCTCTGCATTCAGTTAGTTTTTAATAGGCTACATGTTTACACACACAACGGATGATTTAAACATGAAAAAAACCCCAACTTTTTTAAAGCTAACTCTGTTAATGATGGAAGACAACATGAAATTAATAATAACACTGTGTTCAGTTGGTAGATAATTATTTTTTGTAGTTGAAGTAATAACTAAACTATAAGAACTCAATAAATGAAGAAGGTAGTAGGAAAAAGAAAAAGTACTCTACTTCAAAAGGGATGAAATATAAGGGTCAGACTCCATACAGTGCTCTAAGGCCATCATATTATGCAAATCCTCCAAATCAATTTGGCAAATGTAGTTCCCACAGCATACAAATTAATGAAATTTTCATTGGCCTCTGCCCCAAATTTGAAATCAAATAAAATTAAACCCCTATTAACGATGCCTTAGGGTAAAGTACTCACATCTTTAATTTCTGCTGACATAAGTATCTATCTTAGGGTTCTGTTTCAAAACTTCTCTCATCTTATTCATAGAGTGTAAATCAAATCCACAAGTCTTTAAAAGGTTATTGAATGACACAATCAATGAATCAACAATCTCATTAAGTAACCAGACAGAGGAAATTATTGCAGACAGAGCCTTTCTTGCATAGATGTCCACATAAAACTGGTGTAGAAATCAATAGTGTTGTCCCATGTTTAAAACTGAAAAGCCACTCACTCCATTTTTTTTTAGCATAGAAAATCATGCAAGTGTTAGAAGACAAACCAGCACAACGTAAACTCCATTTATGATATAATACAATACAGATGTCAAATAATGCTTCATTTCAAAGACACCTGGTGAGGCATGTAAGGCTAGTAGAGGAAGAAACACCAATTCTTTGTACTGATTTTAGACTTTGGACTTTTAACGTGACCTTCTCAATCCTAGCTAAGAGAAGAAAATGAAATAACTTGTAGGACCTCTAGTTTTTTATTTTGGAAACATGCATATATGAGATATTAACTGGGTGAAACTGTAACAGCTGCAAGTGGCAGTCTGCAGACAAAGTGATATGCATTTCTCCTGCATAAAGCACATCGGTTTTTACTGCTAATAAGATATGAAGGGAATGTTTTGTCTCCTTCACCATCCCCAGACCCTACTCCACCAGCAACCCACAGCTGGTGTATTTCTTTACAGCACCTCCATTGAGGGTTCAACATTGGAAAATTCAGACATGGGAGTGAGCTTCAAATGATTGACAGCTGAGCAGAATGTCAGAGCAGCCATGATGGTCAGCTCTGAAATGAGTGGTATATGGAGGTGAAACAGCTTGTCTAAAGCAATGAGCTCTGATACCATACACAAGCAGTATAATGGGCAGGGCTTTACCATAATAAAGAATTTGATTGCATACACTAGGGAAGGAAGTCGCTTGAGGTGACTGCAATGTACTATGGCGATGACTCCAGAACACAATAAAATGGATTGGAAGGTTGAAAGGATTTAAAAATTACAAAGATGGACATCCAGACAAAATTTTTGTTGGACTGAGTAATCAGTGTCCTTTCTGATGTTTCTACTGTTAATGGAGGTTAGATCTTCATAAATACATGAAAACACATGGAGCAGAAGCAGCAAGTCTGCAGAGAGCACTATAGCAGAAGGTTGATGTCCACCTAAAAATCCCTAAGTGTTTTCAACTCAGTCCCATATATTTGATCAGTATGTATATAAGGCATCCAAAGATTACGCAAAAATAAATAAATAAATAAATAAATATGACCTTTTTGGAACAAGAAAGACCACAGGATCATAACAGTGAAGAGGATAAATTCACTGGTATCCTTTCCAGCCTTTTATGGAATTTTTTACAATAGAGCGTATTGTCGTGTAACTGATTTGTGTTTAAGCGTTTGGGTTTACAGCTGAGTGGAAAGGTTGGAATGGATTTGGCAGTTCTGCCCGAGAGGATAATATGTTCCACATGATTGCCAAGGCAGGTCTGGAGAATCGCCAGTGGATCTACAACCATCCATCAAGCACGAGCAAAAAGCAGCAGGGAGCTAGCAAAACTCTCCAGCTTATTAGGTACTTCTGGCTTCACAAAAAGCCTTGCAGCTTACAGCTCACTGTTTCTTTCTATAATGATGAACTACATCTATCTATAGATAGATGACCTCTATAGATCTATAGACCTTGGTGATACATGTTTGGAAAGCCAACCAGAGCTACAACAGTCTGGTGCTGAAATGCAGCCCTTCTCTTCTCCAGTGTTTTGGTACGCAGTAGTTGTCAAAAGCATTAGTGTTAATGGTCTCAGTGCCTCAGCTGTAGGTATTTCTCTCCCTCTTAGTTATGTTTTAACTTAGTAGTTGTTGTCCTAACTGTTCTACTATCAAAAATTTGCAACACGCGGCCACTCCGTTTCCATTCCCTGCGCAGCTGGTTCAAGAGGCATGTAGGAAGTCAGGCCAAGGCTGCGAGGAAGGGCTGCCGTTGCTCTCACGCCTGCTCAGCCGCATTTCCCGCAGTAAACTAAGACAAGTGATGCCCAGAGAAAGTAGAGGGCCAGGTGGTTCTGGCAAAACATCAACTCCCACTTCACTCGTTCATACAGGACAAGTTCTACAAACTAAAACTCTGACACAGAGGGGTTGTGTTGACCCAAACTGGATCAGGAACTGAGTTTTGTTGCTCTTCTCATTACTCTAGGTTGACGGTTGTCTTTATTTTAGTAGAAGTTACACAATACTTCGTGTTTCTTTTTAGTGCCGCATCTCCTTCTTCCATAAGGAATTCTTTTCAGATAATACTACTGCATGTCATCTACAGTGGCTGGAGAGAGAAGACTTGAAATCATAAACCTGAAAGGTGAAAAAGTTGAAACATGTAAATCTCCTGGCTTTTAAGTCATTATGCTGAAGTACTTTTTTTACTACTGGTATTTTGGGACACCAATAAGTTTTGGCATGCTGGTATGGGCAATGCTACACAGTTCTGTAATCTCAGATATGAGGGCATCTCCCACATTTAAGGAGGTCTAAATCTACACCCAGATATTATACCTCACGCCAATCTCTACAGGCCCAGCAATAAATACAGACAGACTGCACAGCAATGTAAACCAGTTGCATCTCTTTACCTATATAATTTATTTATTTTTGTGCAATCTTTCTGCATAAACAATTGTTACAAGACTATCTCTCAGGAGAACAATAAATAAGGGGAAAAAAACCCAGTTCCTGCTATATTGTAAGAAAGACTGGTTTTAGCTGCAAAGTAATATTCAGAATTCTTAACCAGGTTCTGAGGACACTTGCAGATTTCACAGACAATATTTCAGACCCTAGGATTTTTGGGGGGTTTTTTGTTGTAGTGACTGCACTAGAAGCAGGGCTGGGTATTCATTTTTTTTTTGCCCTGGAGAATCCCCACACCACTGAGCGTTAGGTGCCTAGCACAGGTGCTCTGCATCACTCTGTGGCATGTCCTGTCTTTCTCCTTTAATTCTAGAGGACAGACAGAATACCGGTCTGCTACCTTAGTTTCCCAAGGAGGAGGTCCAGCCTGCCTAAATTGCACTACGTGTTAGCCATACAATGAAATAATCTGTCTAAAATAACTGCCCAAATGGCACATTTAATGAAGCTGGTGCCTTTGAAAACCATTAGAAGGAGCTCTTCTCTCTTAAGTTCAGGTTCCTAAATTAAGGTGGGGCAGATTCCCACCTTTTAGATTTCCAGCTATATTCATTTACAGAAAAGTATGTTTGGTTTTTTTTGCTGGGAAACTTGCCTTAGTACCATTTGTGTCCCAGTACAAAGTGGTTCCAGCTTTACTTTCCAAGCAGATGAGTGCAGGAGCTCAGTGCCAAAAACTGTTCCCGAGTATCCCCCCATGGCACCTTTTCATGTACTTTTCATGTGTGTAAAGTATAGACAGTTACAGTAAGGGCCAGGTAGATATGGTCACCCTGATTGATGGTACTCAGTGAGAGCAGAGTAGTAGGACCAGCTAAAGCGAACATAGGAAAATACACTCCAGCCACTCTCTCATCTGACAAGCTCCTGCTGGTGTACCAATGGATGAATGGTTATATGCTGTAGCCTCGTATAGAAGCTTTTAGAAGCCAGGCTGCTATTACATTGGATTACTTCCTCTGAAGCTGAAGCGTCCATGAAGAAGGGACACCTCTGCATTGACTTTTGCTTTATGAAAATAAAGGTTGTATTAGCGTGGGCAGATAGAAATAATTTAGCTTAGAATTTTCACGTACTGTAATTTAAAACATAGTTTACCAGAAGTAGAGTATTATAACACCTAGTCGCAATATTTCTAACTGCATGGTTGTATCTGTTTTCATGACCTTTACCATGTCTCACTGTTCTGTAAAGACAGGCAGCAATTTTCTGCTAGCTTCAGTGTTTGATGTCCTCAGATACACATCATTAAGTATTTTCTAGAGATTTTTATTTCAGTCTTCCTTTTTTTTCAAAGGACACCGAAACAAAAACTATACTGAGTTTCTTTATTTGAAAAAGTAGGCACCAATATCAGTAAACGTTTCTGCAATTTTGTGAGTACATTTGAACAAACCACTGAGACAGGGAAGGCTGGGAACAATCACGTCCGATTTACGTCACGAACCCTAAATGATGCCTTTCATTCTAAAGCATGTATGAATACCGGGATCAAGAGTAGCCCTTGGAACTCCTACACCAAAGCACTTCTTTAAAATCCAATTTCACAAAAATTGCCATAAATGGAATTCAATTTTCTTCCTCATCATTACTTCTCCATCAAAGGTAATCCATTCAGGAGCAAAACACTTTTCTCAAGCTACCAAAGCAGTGACACCCAGCCCTGAGAATCACCCACGAGCAGCAGGGAGGGTGTCCTCCCTGCCTTCAGAGATGTCTCACAGGCTTATTGCAGTCAGCAGTTTTGTTGGAGATGCAAGCTGATGGAACATAAAATATAAGGACACTTTTTTTTTTTAAATCACTGTAAAAATATGATTCTAAATACCCACAGGAGTTCCGACTTGTTAAATAAGATAAAGCCACTTTTACATAATCACTAACCAGAGAAAAATTACAGAAGTGCCTCAAGCGCTCAGCTAACAGGGTCTTTGGGGTAAAAGGGCCTTTTAGCACTTCTCTTTGGTTTAGAAGATGAAAAACACTGCAGATTTAAGGAGCAACATCAGCTCCCCTGCTGCCCTGCTCTGTTCATCACAATAGTATCTGAGCTTTGGAAACCAATAACGGATTTATTCTGATAATAACCATATGTTGTTTGGAGAGCTGAGGACAAGAGAGGTGAATTGCTCAGAGCACAAACAAAGAGCGTGATGAAGGCTACAACTGAATGCAGCCCACCTGAGGTCTCCGCCAGTGCTTCAGACACAGAATTGCTCTTTCTTGAGTGCTCAGTGCCACGCTCTCATCTCTCTCTTGTGGTACATTAAAATCACTTTTTCTTTGAATAACGACAAATGCAAACTATTTTTAAAACTGTGATAGCCTTCCAGTGCCTCCCAGCTCACACCGTGTGCCTCCCAGTTAGTGCACTCCTGCTAGAGAGGAGTGCGAGATCTGGCCATCTCCCCAGCAGCTGCCCACCACCCTGCCCTCATTTGCTCTCAGCTTCTGTGCTCTCACCAAGTTTCCTTCCTCCTCCTGTTCCTCATAGTCAAACTTTCTGTATTTTAGACTCTTTTAGTTAAAAAAAAAAAATAATCTGGTTTCCTGTATACTAAATACTCTCTTCTTTACAGCAAATATTACTATGAAAAACCACCTTTAGCTCTACAACTATTGGTGTTTAATCTATTTAAAGATCCACAGCAAAAGAAATGGACTTTTTTTTTCCTTTCCTTATCATATTCTACCTGCCGCAGAGTTCTTTGGCCAAATCACAGCTTTGTAGAAATAAGCAATTGCTGTGCAATAGGTTCTGTATGACTATAAAAAAAATGCAGCAACATAAGCAAAGTCTTTGAGAATCAAAAAGGATCTGAACTAAAGTAATGAGTCCTAACTGGAGGCTTTAATGGGATTCAAATGAGGAATATTGGCTAAAAAACATCAAATATGTTTTCACAAGGGTGAGTGTCCTTTACTGAAATTACACTTTTCAGTGCAGATTGATGATATCTGGACACAAACTTAGAAAAAAAAAAAAAAACAAAACCAAACAAACCAACCACAAACCCAAAACATCTATGTTGCCAGGGCAAAATTCTGCCACTAAATCAAAGTTACAATACTCGGATACAGAACACATTTAGCAATGCCTGTGCAAGGGAAACTTGACTATTCGTTTTCATTAAACATCTTCCCTAATCACATTCATCTCTCCTCATACTCTTTCCTTCAAAGAACACACCATGGAAAAAAGTGAGAAAGTAAAGTGGAAAAAAGTAGAAAGCGAGTTTCAATTCTGAAGGGACTGGTTCAGATGAAAAATCAGTAAGCTGAGCTCAGGCACCCCCAGGCTGGTGCTGCTGAAGAAGCTCTGACCTCAGAGAGGCCAAGGTGCCCCTTGCCCCGTTCAGGGGACCTCCCTCCTGCTGCGAGTGCTCCTGAAATCCCACACCCAGCTTCCCTGTTATTCCAGGGACTGCCAGCTGCTGACAGCACAGCAACTTCTGCGATGGGATTAAATGACGACTGGAGAATTAACTGGGGCACAGCGGTCATTTCCTGGCACCTGTGCCAACTCTGAACATAGCAGAAGAGGTCCCCTGCAGGGCCCGACCAAAGGTCTCTGCAGCCCACATTGAGTCTCCAGCAGTGGTGTAAGAGATGATGTCTGGGGAGGGCACCTAGCCTGGCCCGATTCTGAAGTCTCTGTTCCATACTCCACCAGCACCTGAATCCTTTCCGAATCTATTTATGAATCTATGGCCCATTAATTTCTCTAGGAAAACCCTTTTTGTCCCTGCAAATACTGTCACCTCCTGGCAGCAGGTTACAGAAGTTTCTCGCCTTTTATGTAGAGAAGTACCTTTTCGAGTCAGTGCCCCTCAGCTCTCGTATTGCAGGCTTCAGGTGAACTATTGTCCTGCTTTCAGCTTATTTACCAACTTTGTAATTTTACATAACCCAAACACACCCTCCTGTCAGCCTTCCTCTCCCAGCTGAGCAGCCCTAGCATTTTTGGTCTCTGTTCATAAGACACTGGTGAATACTGAACAAAATGGGTCTCAGCACCGGTGGTCTGAATAGTGAATCTTCCCCGCTCTGAAAAGTGACCATTACATGATACTCCTTGCTTCCTAGCCTTTATCAGCTTTCCATTCATAAAAGAAACTTTCTTCAACTCCCCTGACAACTTAGTTGGCTTTTTTGAAAGTCCAGATGTGTTATGCCCTCTGGTTCCCCTTCATACACTCGCTTATTTGCACCATTATACAGCAGGTTATTCTCCTGACTCAGGTGATGCTTAGTCATGTACTCAGAGATCTTCTTCTTTATTATAGACACTGTCATCTTACCAGGGATGGAAACCACATCCGTCAGTCTCCAGTTTCCATGATCATAGAATCATAGAACGGTTTAGGTTGGAAGGGACCTTAAAGATCATTGAGTTCCAACCACCTGCCATGGGCAGGGACACCTCCCACTAGACCAGGTTGCTCAAAGTCCCATCCAAACTGGCCTTGAACACTTCCAGGGATGGGACACCCACAGCTTCCCTGGGCAACGTGTTCCAGTGCCTCACCACCCTCAGAGTGAAAAATTTCTTCCCAATATCTAATCTAAATCTCCCCTCTTCCAGTTTGAAGCCATTACCCCTCATCCTATCACTACATGCCCTTGTAAAAAGTCCCTCTCCAGCTTTCCTGTAGGGCCTCCTCATATACCAGAAAGTTGCTGTAAGGTCTCCCCAGAGCCTTCTCTTCTCCAGGCTGAACAACCACAACTCTCTCAGCCAGTCGTCATAGGAGAGGTGCTCCAGCCCTCTGATCATCTTTGTGGCCCTCCTCTGGGGCCTCCACTGTTTTTAGGTCAGAAGAGGAAAGAACCAAACACACAAACCCAAAACCACAGCAAATATGCACTACAGAGTAGTTCTCCACATATTTCTGCCACAGAGCTGACTCCTTGCTGCCTCAAGCCTTGCATAGTTGTTTGTATCTGTACTGTATTGGTACAAAGTGGCGTAATTGGAGAGTTGTGAGTCAGGGACATTGGAAAATTCATTGTGCAGTTGCAAGAAAGAAAAGCAGTTCTGCACCGTTCCTACTCTTTTGAAGTAATTTGATGAGAGAGCTAGAATTTGGTGGGTTGTGGTTTTTTGATGACAACTTTGGGTATTTTGCTGAAGTGGAAAGGGGGACAGGAGTCTGCAGGAGTCCTGCAGCGCACAGGAGCACTGTTCATGCACTCTGTGCCAGTCGCCCACCACCTTGCCATGTGCCACAGGGTGAGCTCACATGACCTGTGGCATCTAAGTGTGTCCATTTGTAAATCAAAAGCTATAACAATGCTACTTAAGCTTGCAGGACTTACAGATTCTATTTAGAATTGTTTACACTAAATGGTGACATCTTTTTGTGATTGAAAATACAATCAAGAGGCACAATTTCGTATCTAGCATCATGAAATATTTTGGAACAAATATTCTATATGAATTACCGCAGCTTGATTTACTTCCATGGAGCCCCAACAATATCAACTGGTGGCCAATTTGCCTCTGCATGAGGAAGCATATTTCCTCACAAACATTAAACTCTGGAGATGAAACACTTATAAAGTGAGTGACATTTTGCACAGTTGCTCTGTATTTTATAGAAAGGCCACTTAGAGAAGACTGCTGCTTCTTCCCTCCATTAAGCGGACCTCCTTTAAGGCTGAGAACGAGGTGTGGTGATAACACATCCCTTCACGCTGTAACACTTTTCATCTCAGGAGAAAAACGTCAGAGCCACTCGTGGATTAGCCACTATTTGCAGGCAGATTCCCCCGGTGCTCTTTTCCAGTCATCAAGTCCAAGAAGCAGACTGGCTGAAACCTGTACCTAGGCTGAAATTTGTCAATAGTACTTACCATCAGATATTTTTCATTTTGTTTTGGTATTAGTAAAAGGGATTGTTTCCTGCTAGCACATGCAATTCAAAACAGGGCTGATGGCTACGCCTGAGTACCCCGACATCTCTGACAACAGGCAGTGCTGCTTCTGCTCCAGCACCTGGCAGGCACATATGTCTTTTTTTGTCCTGTACCATACCTTGCCAACACTCGCTGGCTGGCCAGTGTAATCATTTATAGCATTTTTAGTTGCAGCAGTGCTAGCTGGTTTGGCTGTGTCTCTCAGTGTCTTGAAGGGTCGGGATCCGGCATCAGCCCCTATTCTGCTTGGCCGGGTCTTCAGCTAACTGATTTTTTTCTGAATTAGGCAGCACCTCTTTTTAACTTTCACCACTCTCTCTCTCTCTTCCAACTGAAGGACTGCCAGAGAAACACAACAGGACAGCACTGCGAGCAATGTCCAGATGGCTTCATCGGTGACGCTGTCAGAGGAGTGCCCACGTTCTGCCAGCCCTGCCCCTGCCCCCTGCCAGCACTTGCCAAGTACGTAAAGAGTGTTTGCTCCTCTTCGATTTGGGTTGGCTTCGGTCCTTTCCAAGGTGGGGTCAGCATCCCTTCCTGAACGCATGAGACAAAGGCTGCTGCCCTTGCCAACTGGGGGAAAATAAGAGGACTTCCAGCTGCTCACATTTGTCACCAATCACAGGAAACAGCATTTCATTTAGAAGGTGTAAAATATCCTTAAGTGCTCATATCAATTCTTACCAAGAGGGAGGGGAAAATATTTAAGTAAATTCAAGTTCACCCTCTTTTATGTAGGAGTGATTACTCAGCTGTCTGTTTACTTTTAAGAATCCCTTAAAGACCAGTTCCCAAGGAAGGTGGCATCAGGGATGTATGTGACTGAGCTGAAAGTTCTGAAAAAAAAAAAAAAACAGACTGAAAGTTCAATCGATGACCTCTGGAGGGTAAAACCAACCACAAAAAAGCATGGCCTGGCAGTCTCCTGAGTCAACAGCAGCTGGATCTGGTCAGTACAGTAGCAGTTAAAGGCAAAGGGCTGGAGGACCCTGTGCCAGGTACAGTGCCCCCTCAGCCAATGCCCAGCTACCTTTGCGTAAGAAAGTCTGACACCTGACAGAAAACCAAGACCAAGCCAAAGAGCTCCAGCTGTTATCCACTTTGTGCCTTCAGAAGAAACAAATAACTACAAACCATAACCAGCTATTAGAAACTCTTAGTGGTACATCAGTAATACAGACGTCCATGCTCTGGGAGAGACACATCTATACAAATCCCACTACAGTGCACAGAGGAGACGCTAGTAAATACTTGCCAACGGGTTGAAGCTATTTTTTAGCAAGTTACATACTCCCCTTGTGTTGTTTCCCATTTTGCATTCAGCCAGGCTTCTCAGGAAAGGGGAATTTCCTCACTGTATTTGTTTGCTGTTGCTATAGGATTACTCATACAGCCTTAAGGTGGGATGAGCTGCGTTTTGCTCAGCTGCTCAGTGGCACAGGCTCAAAATGGCAACGGAGCAAAATCACTCGGCCAAACTCCCGCAGATCACCTCTTGGCTTTCGCAGTGAGCTGCAGACATGTGAGGAGGGCCATGGGGTGGAGAACAGCTATTGTTGAAAAACTGCAGCTTTGCCTGGATTAGAGACAAAATCCTCCAGAGACAGGGGAAGAACCTGGCTCTGCTCACATGTAGAAAGGTTTAGGAGTGAGCGAGCTCATAGACGAAGCAGACCGCTTCTTCCAGTTTCAGTAGCGGCTGTAATGCCAGAAATAGTAGAAGTACAACATTTGGAAGCAGTGCTTTTTCCTTAGCAAATGAAGGTGACTTTTTTTTTTTTAACCTGTTGGGCACAGAGCAGCCACTTTGGTGTAAGGAGCAGCTCACTCAACCACAACCAGGGGCTGCACGTGCCTGAGGCACTACTACATCATGAGACCCGGTCTCTACCAAGCACAGCCCGTCAAGCAAACGTCTAGGCTGTCCTCCCTATGGTGCAATTTGACAGCCCATGGCCGTGCCTGCATTCACCGAGTCCTACAGCCCACCGGGCTCTGCAGCAGTGTCCCCCAACCGCAGGGAGCCAGCTGGCCCACCAGGCCAGCAGTGGGACCAGCAGGGAGCTGAGCTACAGGCTGCCTCCACCAGTGCTATGAGAAATGGGCACCAAGGCCAAGGAGCGTTCCCTGCTTCAGCATGCTCCACAGCCCTTCTGCTAGGGACACACACCTCTGCTATTTCAAACCACTGGAGATAAAGAAACCCTGAACCCAAAAGGACAGAAGCGTGGGATTGGGAAGGGAGAACAAAAGTTGCAAGGAGGCTGAATGCAGATGCTTCAACATTAGCAGCAATACAGGAGTTGGACTTGATGACCCTCATGGGTCCCTTCCATCTCAGGATATTCTATGTTCTGTCACTTCTTTAAAACTAGTTCAGTCTGGGTTTTCCCTCGGAAAAGTCCCGAAGGCAATAGTTAAAGGAATATCCAATCCCAGTTTGCCTCACACCCTTATTTAAATAACATGCAGAAATTGCCTGTTCATCTTCTTGCATGAGAAAGACCTGACCACAGCAATAGCCTTCAGCTGGGGTTGGAACAGGCAAATAATAACGATTGAGCAACATTCAGACTTGCATAACTAAATTCAAAGAACAACAGTTTGTTTTTTGTTTTTTTTCATTTTTCCTCCATTAAGCCTACTCCATTTATATTAAGGCAAAACAGTAACTCTACCAGAAAGCAGAGAAGCATTAAAAGCCTTAAATAAAGAACATCCAAAGGATGTTGTTTTGTACTCTTTTTTACTTTGGAACTAGCCAGCAAATTCGTAACAGCTAGACAAAGTGACCAAATCTGTAACCTGACAGACTCATCAGATACATATTTTTCATTGGGATTCATCTGTGTGTTTCTAGACTTTCTGGCCAGACTATCTTTGTATCTGCTATCCTGGGAACTTTTGGAATAACTTTTGGACATTACACGTCATCTCTTTAGAATAAGAAAAAAAGGAGGAGGGAGATTGCTTTACAGTCAAGCAGATGTTACTTCTGTTCAAACCTGAGGGAATTTTATGAACTTTTTTCCCTAAAAGTTCACAAAAAATATAAAACCTCAGGAAGGCTTTAGTCTTATTTCATAACTTAAATCCAAATCCACAATGTGGTTTTTTCAACTACGTGAAGGAATTAGCCTCTGTAAAAGAAAATTGAGACTGCCAAACTATTATGATTTTCTCAACATGTTCTCAAAAAAGCTTTACAGAAGTTAATTTGTGAATTCTGTGAGAAGAATCTCATTTTATGTTCTCTCTGGTTAAATGAAATATTTTGAGACAGCACAGATCCTGACACAGATTTATTTGACCCTGGTTGTCCCACCAGCTGAGAAACGCTGGTGGGAACTGATATTATGCAGGAATTCTTGTCACCTTGCAATGCTGCTCGTTCCCGGAACAAGCAGTGCGTGGATCATCCTCTTTCACATCGCTCTGAGTCTTTTGTCCTTCTGTGCAAAAACGATGCAACTTGACAACCTGGCCACAGCTGCCCAACACTGTGTTTTAGCAACCACAGGCCTGCAGCTGGCAACCGCTGCCACTCACTACTCTGGTCACATTCCAGTGCTGGCAGGAATTTACTCACACATATTGCAAAATAACTGGAAACATCTTTAGGACTGTATGTCTTTTTCCTGCAAATGTATTTAAGCCACGTCTGTCACTGTGTTTGAAATGTATACAGTTTGCACTTTCCACATCTGTCTGCTGCTGTTCCTTGGGTCTCATATTTAGTTAAACATTTGTTAAATCCTGAAAACATAAGAAAGCAAAGGAATCCGTGATTTAGAATCATGGCAGTGAAAACTGCAGCCCAAGCCATTACTGCAATCAATATGACTGTTGGTCTCAGAAGAGGCTACAGACTCTTCCAAGCTTACTCAGAGAGGTGGTGGAGCGGCCTCAGTTACTGTAAATGAGGATGCCATCACTGAGGTCAGTTTTCACCACTCGGTACTTCCAGATTGGATTTGAGGAAAACTGTAGGATTTGCATAGGAAACTGCTGCACCCATTCCAGAATCTCAGTTCCTGAAGTGTTCACTGTGATGTCTTTCACAAGCAATATTTTACCCCTTAGAATAAGAGACAGGAAGCAATTAGGTTCACATGACATACACATTTGCCCTAAGTCCCTTATCTAAAACGTGTATCAAAACCTGCAGGTGTGCCTGACCTACACTGCAAGACAAGAACTTATATATATTTATATTTACATAGCTCCATAGTGCTATATACTAATTAGTGCTTTCTACACTAATTAAAAAGACTAAACAAAGGGTATAATGTGAATAACATACAGAGCTTAAGAATATCTATTCAGCAATGAGTAACCAAGAGCCACAGCTCACACTGACAGCAAATGTCCATAATGTAATAAAGAAATACTCCCAAGTGTTTACATTGTCTGCTATTCTAACTATTCGTTCTAATGAAATTCCAGCTTTGCAGTCTCCTGTTACAGAAAAAGTGGAAGCGTGCGCTGTGTCTGTAAGGAAAACTACGCAGGACCCAACTGTGAAAGGTAAGAAACTAACAGGACGACTTACTGGTCAACAATACTGAAGCCCAGAAGTGTTTGAGGGAATCTTCCTACATGGGGAAGAAATCTTGTCCATGTGTTTTCATCAGATTGAATCATGTCTGTTAAAGGATCTCGTTCAGTTCCTACTAAAAACCTTAAGAACTTGCTGTGGAGGCACGTCAGGGTAAGACAAACATGTACATCCAATGTATTTGGATTGAATTCTTGCACTTTGTGTACCCTCATGTGGTGATCTTCCTAAAAGGAACACAATTTATGAATCAAAATACAAAATACAAATCAGAAACAGCAGCTGAAGTGAAAAATACCCACCACATAGATGCCTTTTGCCATTCACCACTCTAAAACATATAGCAAGCGTCTACCAAATAAATTTTTCAAAAGCAAAGGGGACACCTTACTTGCTATGAACACACATGGATGATGTTTCAATGAATGTCAGAGGTCTGATTATAATTCAGAAATTCTCCTTGAGCAGCCAATAAATTACAACAGCTCTAACACAAAGACTGAGGTGTATAGGATGGCTTAGACACTGGCTTCCTGAACACCTCATTTTGTTTTTCCTTAAAGACCCTGAAGTATTTAAGACTTCAGTCTACTGTCATTAATGGGTAAGTCTGGAATTCAAATGATACTTAATGTAACTATCAGAGAAGGGAGCAAGAGCTTAAGATGCAAAGAGAAATCAATATGAAAAAGATGAAAAAAAGAGTGAAGGCTTTTGCCCTTACAGATGATGCAAAAACATCAGCATATTACCTCCGCATCACTAATATGGTGACAGCAATAGTGAAAGCCCTTTAGACAGATGGCACAAAAATAAAAAAAAAAACCTACCCTTGTTTTCAGGCCTATGGCTGTATTCTTTTGTTCTTCAAAAATGTCAGATATATACACAAAGGATAATGCAGACAATTAAAAGGTCAGTGAGGTTTCTTAATGGTTATTAAAATGTCAACCTAGACTACAAGCAATTCAAATCCTATGAAATGAGTAGCAGATGTATAGTAACAACAGAAAATAGCATCAGCTCTGCTTTCTAATAGCCACTCCCCAGCCTGACACAGTGCATCTGTCTCAAGGAAGGCAAAGCTGCGTACATGGGTTAGAAAAAGCCACAGAAAGAAATCAGCCTGTCCCGGTCACCGTGTTAAGTCCTTGACAAACTACTGGGGTAAGTGGCAAGCAGGGACAAAAGGGACTTTCCTTCTGGCAGGTTCCCGGTCCTACTCCCATTTGTGTCAGAAACGACAAAAAGCATTTCAAAGACTAATGAGAAATGCATGGCTCATCCCTGTCCACTTGCTAAAGAGCAGTCCCTGCCTCTCATACACCACTGCTGGGCACTGCCACCACCCCCTGCTCCCACCGGCAGCTATCTTGCCCTCAACATGTTGGCAGGAGGACTGGGGGATCCTGAGCGAGGAGGGGCATGGCCCCTGTCCCTCCCTGCAGCCCAAACAGCAGCTCGTGTCCCCAGGGAGACGAAGGCTCGATCCCGCTCGCCGCCCTCCCTCCCAGCTCTCTGCAGCAGTGGGTGACGGGCACCGCGGGGCAGCAAGCTGGAGGACACCCCTCCACGGGCAGCGGCTGGGATCTCCAGAGCAGCACACCAGGAGGCAATCTGCTCTGTTTCCTCTGGCATTCGTGTAGGAGGCTTTCTTGTGCTGCTCCAGGGGCTTGGCACAAACCTATCCGGTTTATGTTTGCCAGCAAACGGTCTTGTGAAATCACGGAGGCCTTTGCTAGGAACTGAGAGAGCCAGCTTCCCAATTCGAAATTTAGGGATGAGTCATTTTGCTCCTGGACTCCAGCAACAAGGCATTAAGGTGGTGGCGGCGCATGCAATCCAGGATTTGTTAGTGCCCAAATGTTAAAAAAGATAACTGAAGAAATGATACTTTAGTGTCCAAAGTGAATAGAGGACAAAAGCTCTTTTGGCATTGCCAGGGAAGAGGAAGTTAATTTCTTACTCACCAATAATTACAGGAGGCAAACATGGCTCTGAAATGAAACAAAGATAACTTAGCAGCTTTATTATGGGAGAGGAAATATTCTTTTCCAGCAACAAAGAACGATTTATTGATACAACAGAGGAAAAGATATTTACTGCAGGCCTTTACCTTTTCAGACCATAAAGCACAGAGTTGGAGCAGTACGTTTCCATCCAGCTGTCTCCGCTCTTTTCACATGCTACCAACTATTCAAAAGACACCAAGCGCAGTGCAGCCGTATGAGATGCACTGAGTGGCAAAGGGAAGGGAAAAGTGAAGGTGACACATTTATTTTTAGCTCTAAAAGTTTCTATTTGTTTTAGACGGCTACTCCAGATGAGGAGATACGGCTAATAAAAGTAAGTCAGATGGTCATAAAAAGCAGCACTTACAAAAGATATCTGTCGATGTCGTAAGGAACTGTCCACTACATTTCTGGCACGTGAACTGAATGGTGTATATATCAGAAAAGATATATATATCAGAAAAAAAAATCACCTTGCCCTGATGAGAGGGCAGACGTGGTGGGCCCGATGGGAATAGCATGCAGTCTTTGGTAGATGTTGGCTGAAAGCCAGAGTTGGATAGAAGTAAGCAAAATGCTGGTCTCGCCCCAGCCCAATGACTTCTGTGACTTGGTAGCCACATTAGACAGACAATCATTTGGAAAATACCAAAGTACAGAAAATTAAAAAGCAACTTTGCAAGATTTTGAGAGTTCAGAATAAAGCAAGTAGTTCTACAGTTGTTTTTTTAAACAGAGGGGTTTTTTTCTTGTTCAAACATACTGAAATTCTGAAATTTGGGAAAATACTACAATCTCACATTAGCTGAAATGTTAGAAAATTATAGCAAGACTTTTGGCATGACTAAATAGTAGCATTACCCATCACTGCCTGCTCTAACTCCCATGAGAATGGGGAATGACTCCAACAAAGTCAGCTAAATCACACTCATTATGCTCTGTGTCACATTCACAGTCCTTCAAGGGGTGCACAGAACTCCAGGTCACACTTTTATGCTTTACATCTGGGTCACCCAAATGATAAGATCTGCACCAAAGATTCTGGCAGTGCTGCAAAGAGACAAACAGAGTCTTTGCCATTGGCAAAGGCAGTATTTGATGCAGCCAAGTGGTTTATATTAAGATGCTTAAAATTTTATGTGTTTTTACTGTGGGGGTTCAGGATTGGAACATGAACAAAGCAGCACCGAGGAAATTACTTTCTTTATTAAAAAGAAAAAAACAACCTCAGCAAATGTAGGAACAGATCAAAACTGGAAGCTCTTATCAGATCTCCCACATTATCATCGTTCAGACAGAGCAGAACCTGGATTTGACTATGTTCAGATTTTAGGAGTCAACAGACCTCGGCTCAGGTCCCCAGCCAGAAACCTGCAAAAATTAAACTAAACTGCCTGAGAGCGCACCCTCCCCACCCAAAACAGCAGAGCAAACAGCATCTTAAAACAGGACTTTATGGATGAGAGAAAAGACAAGGACAAGGACAACAGGGTGATAAAATGGGATGAAATACAATAACTACTCCTTACCTAAATCACAACTATTCAATCCTCCAGTTTCTTCAGTGAGTAATTGCTACACCAGCTAGTTATCCCCCTCCCCACAGTAATTCTTCATTCCCAGTTTGGGGTACGACTCCCTGATCTCTGTGCCCCAGGCTGCTGGGCCATGGACCCTCCTGCCACCCCATAGTGACACCATGAACAGCGTGGGTTGCCCCCGTCCTGCCAGCTGTCCCCTCCAGTCCATCAGCTGCTGCTCTGCGCTGCTCCAGCCACCAGCTCCTCCAGCAATGTCCTTACTCAAGGATTTGCCCCCGCGAGCTGCTCCATGCTCACTCCAGTGCCGGCTCTCTTCACCTCACTGGTTGTTTTGCAAAAGTTCCTCTAGCTCATAGAATTAAGCACACTCCCTGTGACCAGCAGAAATTCCTTTGACTGAAACCCTCTCCTTTCTTTCCAAATGATGACACCAAATCTTGTCTTAGCTGAGGGTCACTGGTCACCCAGGAGCATTAGGTATTGCCAGTTTGCCTAGACTTTCAAAACCCACTACAGTTTCAACATCTCTTCCATTTTAAGACGCAGCAAGTTTTCAACTGAAATGCTTCCCAAACGTGACAAGACATGAAAAGCAATTTGGACCCATTTCAGGCCTCCCCTGGAGTGCTTGCTACCCACCTCCCTCTCTCCCCCTGCAAACCAACAGAGGAATCCCCCCCTCCTGGGCTGGTGGAGGCTCTCGGCCTTTTGCCCTCAGCCAGCAGGCTAACATCGAACAAACCTGAAAAACAGAGGCTGGTTCAGTGCCTGTTCTGTTTTGCAAAAACCAGAAACCGTCCCAATGCCTCACCATAGAAGTACTTATATAAACCTTTTCTGGTTAGGACTTTGTTATATGCATTATAATGGCAATAAGGTCTGAACTTCCTCTGAGTTTCAGCATCATGAAATGCAGTCTCTTACCCCAGTTTCCTATATAACACAATATAGCTGGTGAGATCCAAAGCTGAAAGAGACCAAAATAAACACTAGAGCTGCCTCTCTGCCAAGGTCATTCTGTCATAGATTTTAAAACAATGGGGAACAAATCATTTTACTGCTAAAGACACACCAAAAAAAAATATGCAGACTGGTGTGATTGAGATACCAGGAGTGTTCAAAAAGGGAAAAATATATAACTGTACAGGTTAAGATTAGAGCACAAACCAGCCTCTGCAGGAACACAGCTCCTAATTTGCCTTCTGTCCATTAATAGCTGCAGACCGTCATCAATTCCTGGTGACACGAACAAGGCCAGAGAAAAAATGGTACCGCAGATGGGAATGTCATTGCTCGTCATCACTGGGCTTGCTCTTCCTTTCAGGTGTGCCCCCGGTTACTATGGGAACCCTTTGCTAATTGGAAGCACTTGTAAAAAATGTGACTGCAGTGGCAACTCGGACCCAAACCTGATTTTTGAAGACTGTGATGAAGTGACGGGCCAGTGCCGCAACTGCCTGCGAAACACCACTGGGTTCAAGTGCGAACGATGCGCTCCGGGTTACTATGGGGATGCCAGATTCGCGAAAAACTGTACAGGTATTGTCTATAGTTTAGTTTAGCAGAGCTGAGCAAAATGAACCTCCCAGAGATCAGAGACACCTGAATCAGTCATCAGACACCTGTGGCCGTGAGAGGCAGGGGCTGCTCCTGGCCTCCTACCTGGGGGGGGGTGTAATTTGGATGCCTGTTCCGTTGAATTATCCCAGGCACTAGCACTCTTCCCATTGCCCGCAAGGGAGTCTCAGACCCCAGACTCCAAGATCTCAAATGCCTGGGCAAGGTGAATGTAGGCACTGTTGTGTCCTGCATCTTGTTTTAAATGAGGGTCTCTAAGATTTCTTTGGGCAGAGACTTCACCTTTGTGTTTGTTCACACCACATGCTGCCCAACATGACCACTCAGACTGAGGGTGCTTAAAGACTTGAGAGCATTTTTTATGGGAACAGGATTGTCCTTCCTGTCCTGACCCAATCCCCCGCTCAGTTTCTGCTAGTTTTCACATTGGTAATGCATTCTGCATTTCCCACGTGTCTGTAGTCTTACTGGTTACTGTTTTTCCATACCAGAGACAACTGTACTTCCAAAGGGTCTGATAAAGTGCTACCCAGAGGATCTTACCAAAACTCTAATATAATTATTCTCATAATTTACATGGAGTTCAATCCAAATAGGACTTCGGCCTCATGCCCTTTGTCCTTGTTTTGGCTCTGGGAGACAAGATTACATCCTCCTTCAAAGCACTGAGGAATAGCCACTGCTAAAGGCAAAATGCGGGTGCTCATAGCAAGGACCTTGGGGGTCCCTCCCAACCTCTTTGCCAGGGTACTTCCCTCAAGGATCAGAACATAAATAGGGGAGATGCATCACTCCTAGCTCTCAGCCTGACTCAAAGGTAAAACACAGCCAAAACACACACCCAACCCGAACCTCTGAAGTGCTCTGGAATCTCAAGGTACAGAGCTACAGGCCTCATTGTTTGATCAATGTCTTGATCAAACCTATGTGCTTCTTGCAACTCTCTGTATACTTGGACTTTGCTTTTTACTAGCTTACTATAAAGTGCTAAAGTGTGTTTTGGGACCTGCCAGGATGGAGGTTGTGAGGATGCTCTGTATTCAAGTGCCCTTTGTGCTGCTGTCTGCATTTGTAAGGGACCACATATGATGCCACTAGTGGTCCCTTCTCCTTTTATGTTCCAGTGACAGCTAGAAGTTGAGTGTCCATCTCCAGGATGTAATTCACATCGCTAAGTCACATGCTTAAATTCCATCTGTGCTGAACAGGGAGAGATGGTACTCGCACACAGTAATCCCAAAAGCCAATCCCAGGTATCCAAATGAGCCAAAAAAGACAGCGACTGTAGGGAACAGCGTGCCCAAAAACTCAACTCCTGCCTGGATTTAGGCACCCAAGACATGCCTGAAATTCAACATCTTTGTGTTTTTGAGGTTGCAATAGCAAACCTTGTTTATGCGCTTCACTGACTAATTCAGTTCACCAGAGTTCTTTCTGCAGTTGTCCCGTAAGTAATGACAGGATCTAGTTTGTGGCTCCTGAATGCCATGAGGCAGGAGAAACGCACCCAGCACAACTCAGCAAACTGCAGCAATCATGCCCTGGCCATGTGCAAAAGCAGAGCTTCAAACAGCTAAGAGTAACTGCCAGAAGTCTGAGGATTACAGGGCATTCCGAGTGTCTAAGCAGATTATGCAAAACATAATTTTGGAAGGCATCTCTGAACACAGAATTTGTAAAGTGAAGCTAAGTCAAACTTTCATCACCTCAGTAAAGTTGTGGTTTGCACCCTTAAGGAATTGCAGGAATTATGGGCAGAATGCCTCGGTATTATTTACGTTTCTGAGGTACAGTTTAAGTGGGATTTCATGGTGCACAGGACTTCTCTATACACGTTTTTCATGCAGACTATAAATCAGCTCGGTAATTCTCTTGCTTAGCAGATTTCCTTGTCGTGTTTGATCTTTGCTAAAAATAAAAAGTGCCTGGGCACTTGAATATGTTGTGAGAGGTACAGCTTTTCTCTATTTAGGAGTGAATTTAATCTTGTCATTGACTCTAGAAAATCCTGATTTTGAAGCATTATGTTTCAGAGAATTACACACTTCTCATTTCATCTTCGCTTCTGCTGAACATCACAATGTGGTGTGCTTGACAGTGCTGCGTAGATTGTGTGCACCACTCAATATATCCATGATTTCCAAACTATTCAGGTAGTTTACACAGCAAGCTTATACTTTGTTTGGTATTTTGGAGCAATTAGGAACACGTATTTAGACAAATATTGGCTCTGAAATAAGATAAGTACTTTTGTTAAAATACAATTATACAGAACAGAAACTAGTGTAAGAAACAGGAGTCTATGTACAAGGTTTCCACAGAGCACCTCAAAGGGTATATAGAACAAAAAAAATGCCGGAGCACTAAATGAGCAAAAAGCTCTATCCAGCTAAGACAATCTTTTTTTTCTTTTGAGCAAAAGACAAAATCTGTGTAGCTGTCAGCAGTAGTTTTCAGCTTCTTTTCAAGAATTCTTTTTTAGCCACATGTTCTTTAGCCATACTTCAAAGCTTTCCACAAATGTCCCTCAGAAATAAAGGTAAATTTAGAAGCTTTCTCCACCAGTAAGCCACAGTAGCAATGAAAGTCTTAATTCCCTACTAAAAATGTGGTACCTCCTAAACAAGTAGATGAAAAATTGTCAGGATTGCTTTTGAAATTAATTTACTATAAGCATCTGTGTAGTGAATTAAGAGTTATCCTTTTAACTAAGAAGACACAATTTTATTTTCTTGAGCACCAATCTCATCCAAATTTTAATCTTGTAACTGTAATCTTGGCATGTGGGGATATCCTAGATCCTGTGATACAGGTAAAGAGAAATCTCTGCTTTCAACTGAAACTTTTCTTTCACTTCTTAACAAAAGAAATAAAAAAAAATTTAAAAATTGCAGATCCAAAAGCTGGGAGGCACCCACTTCATACAGATTGTGGTGAGGTCAAAATATCGATTGCCCCACAAAATTCATAACCAAATTTTGTTCTTACATTACTACAAAAAATGAGTAGTTCTTCTAACATTAGTTCACTTACACAGAATTATTCCAATGTTAGTGCATCATGTTGACTTTGAAGCTGTATTACACATTTTCCCTGATGATTCCTCGAATGTGAAATGTAAATACAAGGGTAATTCATAGAGAACAATGAATGGGCTGCAATAAAATGGCCGTAAACAATTTTGTTATACGAGATTCTTCTGAAACCATGAATCACAAGAGCAAAATGAGTTCCAGATAAGTCGCTACTGTTCTTCTGTTTTGCTTGTTTTTATTATTCTATCAAAGTGTTCCAATAATATTTTAATCTTTAAAATAATATATTTTTAAAGGCCAATTAAACCTTGAAAGAGATACTTGAGATTAAAAATTATGCTTTTTAAAAAGCCACTTGTGCTGGCAATAAAAATGTAGCTTACTCAAGTTTAAAAAATGTAAAACCTCATTTATTCTTCATTGTAAGTGGTAGGAGATATTTACTTTTTGATATGCTCAAGCTGATGATGGAATTGGAGTCCACTATCAATCCTTGATAGCTGGAAAGCTTATTTAGTTGCAGCCTGACCCAGCGTTGATAAATTCCACAGGGCTGTGGAGAGATTTGTAACTAACAATTAACTTCAGTTGTACTGCTTTTCTTAGCCCATCTCCTAAATGTCACCCTCTCTAGACAGCGATGCACACTGGCCCGGCTGGGCAACTCTGGCCTTGCTTCTTCTGCTTGTGACTATCTGGGAAGCCTTGAAAAAGTCGTTTCAGCAGAGGTTTTCTGGTTCTGTTTCCCACCTTATATTTTATCTGGTCCAATTTGATCACAGTGCAAAAACCACTTTTGTCTACATACTGAAGGAAAAATCAGTCCAAGAAGTCTTTGATCTTGGTTTGACTATCCACGCGCAATCCTACATACAATCATTTCACTAGTCTTGGGAGGGGAAAGGTGAGTTGTACATTTCGAAGGTTCTTCTTTCAAAAATCCTTTCTTTTTTCCTCAGAATGTAACTGTGGAGGGAGAATGTGTGACAGCCAGACTGGAGAATGCCTCGCAGACAGTCCTGAAGGTTCTACTGGCACAGACTGCCCAACCATCAGTAAGATTATCACGAGAATACCAAAAATTAATATTGCTCTTGTATTTAGATGCTTACAAATCCTAATTTAAGAGCTTGGTTCTCCAGTGGGCTCAGCACTTTGACCTGGGTCCCACAGGGCACTTAAACATGTGAATATGCAGAATGCCCCGCTGACTGAGTATTTTAACATGTTTTCACTTGCTTCACTGACTACATGCCTAAGTCCAAGTCTGTGATACAGACTGAATGTTTAGGTACTAAATGCACAGCAGTAGGGAAGTATCACCAAAGCCACTTCTGTAGACTTTTGAGACACAGTGCCTGCAAAATAAGATTCTGGCCCTAAAAATTGCCATCATAACTTTATCTGTGCCATCTTGCATATAATTTCTGGTTTTCTACCTGTACATCTAATAAAAATTGTTGCTCTAGACACTTTGACATATATCCATCAGTCAGTTGCTTTTCCACTATCATCTTCCCTGTTCTAATGATAGGAAGCCTGGGGAATTCCCAGAAGCACTATGACATTTTTTTAATTGCTAGTATAATTATGCCTGTGGTATAATGCAGACCATGTAGCACACATGGGTTCCTAAACTGTCTCCCAATAACAGGGGTCGTGTGCCTGGAAGTGCAATCAGAAGGAAAACATTTGGGAGCTGCTGCCATCAAGAATGCAAACTATATAATACCAAGCAAAAGTTTCTGTAGGAATCTGTGTTTCACGTTTATCTGTCTCTTGCATTTAGTGGTGGCATCAACGTCACTAAAAACAAGGTGGTAATGCAAGCATTCTGCAGATATAGTTCTGCACAAGCATATTCCAAACGTGTTATAACTGTGTTTCTACAAGTTGCATTCCTAATCAAATAGGAAGCCAAGAGCCCATCTGCTGGACATTGTTACTTCTCATACCACCAAATTTCCCGTACAGAGTTTTGGGTTCTGACAAAATGAAGATGTTTTTTCTGGCCCTCATCTGTTGTTCCTCAGGCCACAAACATGCAGAGCCTCTAGAGAATAGCCAGGAAATACCTCGTCTCTCTCTCTCTCTCTCCCTACTGATTACGGAGCTGCTGTGGCAGCCTTTTGGAGCAGTCCCATCTGGTGCTGCTCAGCTGGAAGCGTCATGACTGTACTGTGGGACCTTGGAAGTGGGTGGATGAAAATGAAAGAAAAATCAGGATCCATCAATGACAAAGAGAGGGAACACCATGGGGCAAGAGCACTATAATATGAATTTAAGATGTTTGTTGTTAACTGACACAAACACTAAAGAAAAATGACACTCTTATTTTCTTATCAGGCTGCGATAAATGTATTTGGGATTTGACAGATGACATCCGATTAGCAGTTCTGGCTATTGATGAAAGCAAATCGACTTTACTGAGCATTTCTACAGGTGTTGCAGCTCAAAAGCGCTTGAATGACCTGAACCTCACTACCACCCATCTCCAGGTACAAACACTGATGACATTTTATTTTTCAATGTAACTTTAATCTATGAATTTCCACTCCATTCCTGGAAATTTCAATCCCTGTCGTCACTAGAGAAATAAATTGTTTTCAGATGCACTTTTTCCCTCTTCTCCACAGGAAGCAATGTCCCAAAAAAAGAAACATGCTGACCGTTGGATCATCCAGGTTGATGACGCTGCAGACGAAATGAATGATTTCTTGAGAGAGGCAGCAACACTTGATGAACAGGTTTGTTCATAGCCCCCTGACAGAGCTCTGAGGGTTTGCGGTTTGTCATATTTGCATGCCGGCATAAGAGGTTAGTATAGAATAGTTCCAGTTGGAAGGGACCTACAATGATCATCTAATCCAACCACCTGACCACTTCAGGGCTGGCCAAAAGTTAAAGCATATTATTTAGGGCATTGTCCAAATGCCTCTTAAACACTGGCAGACATTGGTCATCAACCACCCCTCCATGAAGCCCATTTCAGTGTTTGACCAACCTCTCAGTAAAGAAATGTTTCCTAACATCTAGTCTGAACCTCTAGGCTCACCAAACAAGAGTGGGAGTGCTCTGAAAGATAGTTGGGAGGACTTTCTACTTCTATTTTCCATTTCTAAACTACCTACTTTACTTTAGCTCTGAATTAAAAGCATAAAAGATCTATCAAGTCTTCTTCCCAGAAAAGGAAGGCTGTAGGGCCAAAGTCTGTTGAACACAGTCGGAGGTTTATCACCAATCACAAAAAACCTCCCCTCAGGATCTGAGTTCCCACCTACCCCCCCAACACAACATGTTTGATCTGAGACAGACACACTGCCTTTCTATTTCATATTTTGATTTCTAATGAAGCAAAGTAACCAACACTAAACTAATTTAGATTGACTTTGGGAGTACTTGTACTATATCTATTTTACATGTATGCTCTCATAAAATTAAATTAGCCCTGATTCGACACTTCAAAATACATTACAAAATTGCCAGTTTAAAAGGTTTTTCACGTACCCACTGAAATGGGAGTCTGATCAGCCCTCAAGATATGTTTTAACACAATTGTAATCATAAATGTTTCATCCACATTCAGTTGCCAGACTATAAAATTAAGGTTATCTGCTCTCAGCTCATGTAACACTTTCATTGAACCCTAGAAGAATACCGATATGATATACATTAAGAGAAGAAATTGGGTTTAAAATGGCTTCTCCTTTAATTTAAAGAGATGTTATTAAACATCCTTCTGTTGCTAAGCTATGTATATATATATTAGTGAGATACATCACACTATGTTATCCTCAGAGATAACCACAGCTTTAGTAGGACTAGAGTATATTTCACGCTTATTGCAAAATGACCAACCTTATATTCACTTACCAATTCCTTCACAAGACAAATTAAAATCATACCTTAGACTAAAACTCAAATACAGGAGCAAGTAGGAGGGGAAAAAAAAAAAAAACCACAAAGGAAGAGGAGAAAGGAGTGTATAGAGAGGTGGAAGAGAAAATTTGGGTTTGGGTCTTTTTAATCAGCACTTACTTAGCAGAAAGGGCACTGCAGAATTACAGACTATGCCTGTGTGAAAATCCAGCAGGGCTCACATGCCTCAGTGTCCTTCTATGTAGTTGGTAGGCAGGATGATTAAGGCATTAGGTTTTCTAGGAACATTTAGTGAATTTGGATAATAACATTTTTGTCATCTTTAGTACTACCTGGGGATTTCTTAGCTCATTCCTCAGTTTGACTGTCCCTGAACCAATAAATTCAGTGGTTCCTCTGGTCTTTTCTCCCTGGTTATTTCTAATGCTTGTTCCACATGAATACTTGGGATTGCTTGTAAAGGCAGGGAAATAATGGCCCTGGACTCTCACAGTGGAAGGAAGACCACAGCAGTAACTCTGAATATATTGAACTTTTCGCTTTTTCAAGGCTCTTTTATGGAAAATGGGCACTAGGGCCTTGAGCGGGTTTTGCAGAGATGTGCTGCATCTTCCATTCAGAGCATTTCACGTGCATGTCCCCATGTCTGAGGGGCTGCTGCTGGGGTTCTGATCTAAATCCCAAAAGCAGGATGAATGCACCAACTGTAGGCAAACCCTCCTGCTACACGAGAAGAATAAATGTGACCTGTAACTCCCTGAGTCTGCTTGGGATGAGCTTGGAGTAAAACAGCACGTAACTCAATCCTGAATGTCTGGCAGAGACTTAGAGGAGCTGAGCGCCTTTCCTGACTGGGCTATTAGCAAATTTCGGGATGAGCTTCAGGAATTTGAGGGTCCCTAAGAGCAGCCCTCACTCACGCTGCTGTGTTTCCCATCAATCTCATGGCAGTCAGCAAACCTGTCTCAGCAATTCCCCATGTGTTCCTTAGTTAAAGAAAAATCTGGCAAGGAAAGAGTACTATGGAAAGGCGAGCCTGTACAAAAACAGTAACAGGTTGCTTAAAATCCGCACAAATCATAGAATCATAGAATGGTTTAGGTTGGAAAGGACCTCGAAGATCATCGAGTTCCAACCCCCCTGCCATAGACAGGGACACCTCCCACTAGACCAGGTTGCCCAAGGCCACATCCAGCCTGGCCTTGAACACCTCCAGGGATGGGGCCTCAACAACCTCTCTGGGCAACCTGTTCCAGTGCCTTACAACCCTCAAAGTAAAAAATTTCTTCCTAATGTTTAATCTAAACCTGACCTCCTCCAGCAGCGATGCTGAGCAAGAGCATCCACAAGAAACCCCGATGAAGGAATACGAATGAAAAACGTAGTTCTTGCCCATCAAAGACAAAAAAACCCCAAGTAAATAGAGATGAAATTAAAACCTTTCTACAAACCCTCCTATTTCTTCTCTTCGCGTGCCCCCCCATTGCGGCAGCCCGGCCTTCAAGCGCCACCTGGTGCCTCTGCAAACCCCGAGTGAAACCCGCGTTTTCGAGCTCTCGGCCGCTGCCTGGGCTGATCCCGCGGGGCTGGAGGGGGACAGCACAACCCTCTGCCGCTCCTGCGGCATTAAGCAAGGATGAAGCAGGCACACCAACAGCCAAAATCTCCCGGCTCCCCAAACCCAGAAACTAATTTTTACGGTGGGATTTTTTTTGCTGCTGCAGCCCCAATGGGGTACCCGTGAGTCAAAGAGCTTCCCACTGGCAAGAGTGTGGTGTGAACATATACGTGCACACACACACACACACACGCACACAGGGTCCAGGAAATGTCGATGGCACAGCAGTCATATTTTTTTTCTCTTTCCCGGAAAATACCAGTGAAAATTAAATCTGACTCCCGAAGTCAGCGACCTTCTCAGAAAGATGAGAACTATGACATGGTAACTCTTCATTTCCCTTACATGTCATGGAACACAAGCCAGAGTAAAGCCCCCAATGTAATATAGTATAGGAGGGTGGCCATGCTCCTCAGAGTGTTTTGAATCCTTGTGCTTTTTCTTAATTTTAACAAGTTGCAGAGCTGGGGTCCTCACTGGAGGGAGACACTGATCTAAAAATGGTTGTGAGCTTGACACCTTATTCTTCAGTTTAAATGCTTACTCAGAAAACGCCATACCCAGCAAAATGAGCCAGCCCTGCTGAATGCCTAGGAGACTCAGCAGATGGGAGTTTTACAACTGTACATAATTTATGGCAATTTGATTGCAGCAAATGATGGATAAATATGGGACAGATTTTAATCTCTCACTCTGCAATTCTGAAAATACCGACAAGACAGCTCTTCACTTCAAACACCTCTGTAAATACCACTTTATATGATAAATGGACTTTCACATGCTCATCAGGAGAAAGCAAAATGCGTGTTTGCACTGCTCATCCTCACACATGCATATGGATCTGAAAAGAAATCTAATGTCTAGCTCACATGGTTTATTCATAGGGAAATGAAGCATCCAGCAGAGGCCTACTGATACAGAAGGAAACCATGGAGACCAACAACCGCGCTACTCAGCTTGTGCAGCAGCTCACTAATATGAGGGATAACATTCAAGGTAAATAGATTTCTTTCTGGTTCAGCTCAGTGTCAAGCATGTATTAATGAAACCTCCAGCAAAAAAATGTCATAGCACCTGGGCACTCTCGCAAAGCAACCTGTACGTAAGGCTTTTGCAGCCTGCAATGCCATGACAGAAACTTGTCTCTCTTAAAAGACAACTAACACCATGGGCTGACTTGATCTGACACCCAGAACAAGAGCTTCTCTTTCTTTTTTCTCTCTTTGACAGAGCAAAATAATACTAAATAGGTTTACATGAAATGCTTCAAGCTAATTCGGCCTGTAGCCCGTTTGTTTGAATAGCTGCTCAAGGTATTTATATACACTTGTAAAGAAAAAGAGCCAGTATCAGATTGGGGCTGGGTGAAGCCACAAACACAAGCACAGGGTCGGCGATGAGAGGGCTCTGTGTCTTACTTGTCAGCAGACCCATGCAAGTGCACTTCTCTCACCCTGCTGATAAGTAACAGAGGCCATATGAATACCTAGACAGTTTTTTTTTAAAATCGTGCTTTTCCCTTTGAACCCATGGCAGTCAGTTATGTCTGACTTAACTCTGGTGGTCGCACCAGTGAGTGTTACTTTAAATACAGTTTTTGCCTTTTAGCAAACTGTTGCTGAGTAGGATTATGCTGGTTCATGTAACTTCATGCAGATGTGTATAAAAAGAAAAGGACGCTGAACAGTAAATAATTTGGTGAACTTACTGCTTCCCCAAGCTCAGTGTGGGAGGTGGTGGTGACTTTCTTTTCAAGCTGCTCATTGGTTCATCTGACCAGAATTTCCAGTTGAGTTTGGGTCCAGACACATCTACAGAGCACTACAGACTAGCTGTTGTCCTCTTGTTCTTTTTTTTTTTTTTTTTTTTCTGAAATACAGAAGTGGAATTGGAAAACTGCATCCTCATTGCCTTATTTTTCCACAAAGAAAGTGCTGCCTCTAGTAAAAGTGAAAGGCAGAATTGTAAACCCTGTGGCTACTGCAGACCATCAAAAATGGATATAGTGATGCTGTTTCACAGTAGGAGAGGTAAACATGATAATGAAGATTTCCCAAAATTAGGAAAGAGTGAAACCAAGAGCTTTTTCATGTTAAAACGTTGGGACAAACTGTCACCTATTGTCTCAGTGTCCTGCTCATCTGTCCATATAATATGAGGGGATGCAGATAAAACTTATAAAGCCCATCCTTGGCCAACATAGTAGAGCAATAAAAGCATCTCTAGAACTAGCATAAATTTCAAAACATAACTTCTCTTCTGACTGTAAATGTATATGTTTTACACCTTCCCAGATGAAGGCTTTTTTTTTATTTAGAGCCTGTGAAACTTCTTGCATCTTTTTACTGTCCTATATATCAAAGGATAAATGACAACAGTGAACACCTTCTCAAGCACAACTGCACTTAAAAAAGGTTTCCTAGTCAAAAGTTATAATTTTCATCTGGAATGTCTATGACATATCACTATCATGCTGGTATATAAAACTGAGATTAAACCGATTGCAGCTTCTTCTTTGATACCTACAGAAAGCAATAAAACCCCAAGTGAATGTACTCAGCTGCACCCTGAAAGCCTCCATCCTGCCATAGAGCACACTGATTTCTCCCAGTCTTTGGTAAAGCCAACAGTATACAAAAGCTGTATATAGCACCAGAATAGAAAGGTTGACTGGCAGCTGAGGTTAAACAGCCCTTTTTCGATGGAAATACTTGATTAACAGACCTGAGTACTTCTGTCTTAGAGCAACTATTGCAAGCTCTGTGGCAACTTGTGTAAGGAAGAGCAGTAACATATCAACTGTTACCCCTGCTTATCCTTCTCTCTATGGGTCCTTCAACCATTATTTTATTTCAACAAACATAGTTAACACATCCCATCACACAAAAAAAGGTAGGCTGAGACCAGTCTCATACAATGTTACGTTTGTACTACCTTCTTACACCTGTGATGCTAAATCACCTTTGACTGTTTGGCCATCCATCACATTTTATTTCTACAATTATTGAGCAAAAGTGTCAGCATGAGCCTCATTTTAAGTCACCAACAATAACCGGTTGACCTCTGTGGAGCGTCCCTTTGTATTATGAATTGGTTTGGGGCACAACAACAGAAGGCAGACATGTTTGGCACACAATCAGGTTGAGCTATACACCAAGAACCCACACCCATGGTTGTGAATTAAAAGAGAGTGCTTGTTCACGCAAAAAGCAGTTGGAGACAAGTAGGTGAAAATTATTTCCACCATGCTCAAAACTATTCTTCTACAGGGGCATCAAACCAGTAGAAAGCAAGCCACTCTTTACTGCAGGGAAGGTGTATGTGTGCACACACACACATGCATGTGCCAGCATGAGAAGGAAAAAGAAATCCATGGAGCCACTGGTGGTGATCAGTTACAGCTCAGTATGAGCTTTTAAAGCTTCACTAACGAGCTCAGGAGCCAGCACAAACTGCATACAAAGACGTTCTGTCAAAGAATCAGTTGTGCTACAATTACACATCAATTTTTCATAAAAATCTTACAGATGCATAGCGCTGGCTTTGCCAGCTCTGGTTATCCACAAAAGTAGTGATGAACGCAAGCCAAAGCTACTCACATCGTAGGGCATAAAAGAGGAGGTGATCGGTATTCGAGGCCAGGGAGTCAGAAGTGGGTAAACTTTGTAATGCCTACACTGGGGATGGGTAAACTCAATTGCAGCTGTAGGAATCCAACAGTGTTTTTTGAACTGAGACCAAAACCTTGAAATAGTATCCATCTCCAAACCAGCTAGGCAGTATCAGGCCAGAAGCCATATGTTATCTCTTTAGGGTGCCTCAAACTTCTCCAGATGGAAAAAGAGGTTACTTCAGTCTCCTTGCCGTTGTTGTTATTTAATAAACATAACATTTTTGCAGCAGCACTTAAAAGCCACAGTCCTGGACGAAAGCCCTGGCCTGCTACATGCCACAGAACTCAGAATAAAATGATGATCCCAGCCTGTAAGAACTGCCAAGCCAAATAAAGCACACAAGCCGTGCCTGCTTAATGTCATCCTCTTCTGATGAGACCCCCACATATGCCAGAAAGTGTGATTTATTTAGTGGTTTAATTTTAAGATTGGATTAAACATAATAATTATCTACTATAGAGTTGGAAGATAATTAAAACTTTCTTTTGCCATCAGCATGATCTGGATTCACAAAAGTAAAAGCACTCCACAGTATTTACTTCTCTGTAGCCACGCTGGATTGACCATCTGTTCCCTTTTCCCACAGAAATCAGCAGCAAGATGAAATACTATGCAGTTCAACAAGAGCTGAGCCCTGAAGAAATTGCCCAGAAGCTGAGCGTGGCTGAGGAGATGCTGAAGGAGATCAAACGCCGTAAGCCTTTCACTAACCAGAGGCAACTGGCAGATAAGGAGGAAAACGCAGCGGAGGAGTGTGAGTTTTAAGTCTTGTTTTCCGTTCGCCCACATGTTGATGCACAGCTGGTGCAGGCCGGGCAGCTCTGGATGTACTGCTGAGCGCTGGGGGAGGACCAGCAGGTGCTTGGCAAGCACCGACCGGTGTGCTGAAGATGCTGCTGCTTCCAAATGCCTGCCCCGAGCCTCGGCTGGCGCTTGCTGCCCCCGTGGCAGAATGGGCAGAAAAATACGTGTGTGTGTGTGTGTGTGCGCGCGCCTGTGCACTGCAGCACCTCAGTGCTTAGGAAGGGAGGATGCCAGGGGGATGGGAGCAGTCTTTTTTCAGTGGTGCCCATTGATAGGACGAGAGGTAATGGGCACAAGCTTCAACATAGGAAGTTCCATCTTAACATGAGGAGGAACTTCTTTACCTTGAGGGTAGTGGAGCACTGGAACAGGCTGCCCAGAGAGGTGGTGGAGTCTCCCACTCTAGAGACATTCAAACCCCGCCTGGACGCTGTCCCGTGCAACCTGTTGTAGGTGACCCTGCTCTGGCAGGCGGGTTGGACTAGATGATCTCCAGAGGTCCCTTCCAACCCTGACTATTCTGTGATTCTGTTCGTGCCAGGGCTGGAATTGCTCTTGTGAACGTCTTCCTTCCACCCCCTGCCAGCTCTGCCATGGGGAGGGTAAACTCCAGCAGAGAGAGAAAAACTGCTTGTATGGGAAAGAGCGGCAGCCTAATTCTCACAGCTCGGTGACCATGAGTCAGAGCCCCAGGACAACAAGGACTGTCTTCTGCAGAACAGCCCGGTTAGCTGTGACAATGAAGAACAAATGAAGAGCAAGGAAAGCCAAACCTAGTTTCTTTTAGGAAAAGCTACTTGAGAGGGAGGATTAATGAGATTAAAATGAGATACTAAAATGAGAGGCATCTTTCCTTTTCAAAAGAGGAGGGAAGTTTAAAATCCAGGTTTAAGAGCTCTCAAGTGAGCTTTTAATAAATGTGTTTTACTGTCCCCTGAGTAACACCAACAGAAATTGTTGCATAGGTAAGTTTTGTCAGAAATCCAAGCTTTGGATTAATCAGTGGCCTCTGATTTTTCTCCCAGTGCTACAGCAAGTTGAAGAGTTTCACGAGAGGTACAATGACACCAGATCTCTAGTGTCTGATGTGCTGGAGCAGCTCAGCGAACAGGACGTCAAGCTGTCAGACCTGGAGGAGGCACTAGACCAGGCACTTGACTATGTTATACAAACGGAGGATATGAATAAGGAAAACACAGCCAGTCTTCAACGGCGTGAGGTACCATGCAGTACATTTATCATAACTGTTGTCTGTGAACACTCCATCTCTGCTGGTGCTTAAAATAGTAGATTGCAAACAATTTAGATTGAGGAATCACCACACCAAAAAAAAGAATTTCTTGGACCGCTCAGCAAGATGAGTTTGACGCTCCAGTTCTAAGAAGCAAGTTGTGGAAGTGCAAGGTACTAATATTTGTTGATGGAGTGGCAATAAATGACAAGTTTTGGCACGGCATGTCTCAGCAGGCCAAGGAAGACAACGATACTGATGCCTAAACTAGGAAGACGTATTACAACCAAGCCCAAGAAGCTTAGAATTCCATGTAGCATGGCTGCTATAAATATTGTGGTGGGATTGTTTGATATATTATGTACTGATTTATAATATGGAAGGACTTCATGCTCACAAAAGTAATTTTATTCTATCAAAACAATTATTTATAAAGACTGCTCTGCATTCATGCCCTGGGCTGAGTGCACTCATACTGTCTCATCCAAACTTTCTCTTTGGTCCTCCTTAAACAAAATGCATCCCCATTTTTTCAGGAAGAGCAGATGACTGTCCTCGCATCTTCAAGCACAAATCCATTCTTTAACTGCTCCACAGCAGATACCTTGAAACTGGGTTTCCTACTTGCTGGGTGAACAGCCTGGCTATAAGGCTACAGCAGTTTTCCCGTATTCAAATGAATAGTTTCAGTATTTTAAACAAAGTAATCACTCCAGAGGAGAGCTCAGAGGAGACCTGTCCCCTGCAGCACGGAACGGGGGCATGTTTGCCTGTAAGCGGTGGTATTAGGTTCAAATCCCATCTGACTGATGAGGAAATTGAATTTTCAGGTTTCTTATCCCAGAAAAGTACCCAAACCATCAGCCATACAAAAAGACTATTTTTTCTCCTTCCAGCAGCTTTGTGACTCTTTCTCTGTTTTCTTTAGTTTCCTTTAGGGATACAAAACCAGAACGTCCCACCTAAAACTTTCCTCTTCATTTCTTTTTTCAGCAAGGAATAAAATGACAAAGAGAACAATTTGGAACCATTTGAAGCGAACTGTTCTCATTTCAGTGGCTGAAATTGGATTCTGGAGGAGAGGGGTTTAGGGAGCAATTTTGTGACTTGAAGAACGATCTTGCAAATTCAGGCCAAACTTTGGGTTTCATAGCATCAGTGGCTGAGTTTTGAGCTCTTGAAATTTGCAGTGCTAGGAGTTCATGCTGATGTGGAAGGTCTAATAATTCAATAGAGAAATCAGGCATGCTGTTCCCGTGAATTCTTCAACAAGCAGCTTGGGATCCTTATGTACAAAGCCTCTTCTGTTGTTCCATTGTTTCATAATTGCAGCGCCAAGCTGCAGCTCGTCTCACATTTACGAAGCAAAGCCTGAAGTGTGTAGTCGCAATTGTTCACTGTTTTTAACGAGTTGGATCTTCATTATTGTTCACAATGAAGGCAGATGCTGTACAAAAGCGATTGTTCACATTAGCTTTATTATTGACAAGGAAAAGACATCTCTCTACCGTAGATTTAAAAAAACCTCCAGAAAAAAACTAGTCTCCAGACCACTATGAAAAATCCATGTTTAATTTGTCTCTGCTGGCAGTGCACTGAATAATGCTTCGATGCAACAATTGCTCATGCTGTAATATAAAGTGAAATTAATAAATTAAAAAAAAAACCCAACATTTCTTTCACAAAGACAAGAAAATGCAAAGAGTCACATTATAATATGCAGCTATTAGAGATGTCTGGGAAAAACTGAGACTTCAAATTTGTCTAAAGTGTATTTAGTTCATCACTTTATCTTTTGAATTAACTTTAATAAATGTAAAGAAAATGGTAACACTGTATTTTAGCAATGCACAGATGGTTTTGGGTGTGATTTAATTTTATTTTATTTTTTGTAGAAACAACATGAGAAAATAAAAGAGCAAATAGATGAAGTGAACGGCATTCTGTTAAATGCCACAACTATTTTGGCAGGACCACAAAAGGTCAACTCTGAGTTAAGTGAGGTAATAAAGGTAGGTGCCTTAGTGGCTTTTTTAAATATATCCTGATTTTTTGAACTTTTAAGTCATGTGTTTAGACCACTAAATAAAAAGCTCTCCTTATATATCTCATGCTTCAATGAATTACTGATGAATATTCCCTCAAAAAAGTATAAATCTTCCTGGATTAAAAACTCTGTAATTACATTTTACTGCCTTAGAAAAATAACTATATTATAAGGACACCTTACTGTAGGCAGAGCTGAATGAAGGATTTTGCTGTAGCATTCTCAATCATTTCTTTACAAACAGCTGCCAAAAGGTGCTCCAGTAAGACTGCACTATATGCTAAATTCCTTTTCTCGTGCCCGCAAGTGAGCATAGGAGAAGGCCGAAGATCCCAGATATTGGTCGGGGAGGGGGGGAGGTGTCATGTTTTATTTTAAAACTTTGAGATAATTTAAGACAAATGAAAATCCTTCACAATCATTCTTTTTGGTCATAGTTGCCCGCTTCTTTTTTTAACACAAAAGCAAATAGCAGAAGTCATTAATTTTTCTTTGAAATAGTAATTTGAGAAAAGACACCTCCTGTGTTTTGTACAAAACAAATTGCAGCAGTTTATCAGTTCGGGTCCCCCACTCCTGTGGATAAGTTTACACATAGGGGACATTCACACTACAGGGAAGGACGTAGTATGCAAACATCATACATCTTCCGTCCTTATCAGCAATAACTATTTTCATGCTTCACTCATTCATCCTTTTTCTCTCCCTCCTTTTCATCCTTTTTTCGCCTATTTTGAGGCCACATTTATAATCCTCAAACATATCAGCAAGCTTGTGTATTGGAGAGAAGGTGAATGCAGGCCCATTTGGTCTTCCCCACAACTATTTCATATAAGGAAGAAGTATGGCTAAGGCAAAGGGATAGCACTTCTCCTTGCCTACACATACATATAGGTAGTATTTAGGCAGACTGATTTACAAACTAGACCAACCCCAGATGTCTTAGCATGACGGATATCTCAGTGCAAGGAGGCAGAAAGGGGTCAGGGCCCATTTTCCACAACGTGGCACAGCTCACAGCGCTACAGCTGAACTCTCTGCCCCCCTCCAGCAATTCCCACATTGTCCCCAGGGCACAGGCGCTGCCCCATGCTATTCCCCAAGGAGGCAGGTTTGGGAGAGTGGCAGCTGGCCAGGACCCATGCAGTAAAGGGATGATGCATAAGCCCAAGCACCACAGCACTATGTAGTTCACTTGTATAGTTATCATTTAGAAGTCCAAAAACTAATATCTGGCCCGCAGCCTTCACAGAGAAGTAAAGAAGTAAAAAACAAACAAACAAAAAATTATGGGTTCCACTTCCCACTTTAAGAAGAACCACAATGAGGGGACTTTTGCCAAGATCTGGTTTAATTACTTCACCTATTAGCACCTCACTCTGAAAGATTTGTTATTGGCACCATTCTAGAGTAAACATAAAAGATAGTAAGACATTTCTCAACTGTCCTGCTTTTGTATTTTATACATATCTCTCTAATATCTTTTTAAGGGATTCCTGGAATTTTGGTTGATTTTTATCTTCCTGCATTTGTCTTGCCATGCTGACATTCATGGGACAGACTCTTTTAGATATTTCCTCTTTTTTGTCTGTTAGAAATAGAATGTAAAACAAATAGAACAGAAAAGAACATCATAGTAATATAAAGGGTAAAATAAAACATAATCAGAATACAGACTTGATTTTTTACAATTTTCTTCTTCTTTTCTTCCTTCCATATTTTGTTCAGAATGTGTCGGGGTTCTACGCAGAAATAGATGGAGGAAAAAAGGAATTGCAAGAAAAACTAGCCAATCTGTCTCTGTTTGATGATGATTTGGTAGAAAAGGCTATGCATCATGCACACAACCTAAGAAGACTTGCTGATGAGCTGGACCGGTAAAATTTAACTTCAGCAGACTCTTTTCATACAAGTGCTACTGATTGAAAAGCTGAATGAACTAAAGGACAAGCAGAAACACAGTGACATTAAATATGGTGTCTGTAAATAGGCACTAAACAAATCACTGCTAAGTCATGTATGGAAGGACCTGTCGCGGTCCAGGGGGAACAGCTGAATCACAGAATCACAGAATGGTCAGGGTTGGAAGGGACCTCTGGAGATCATCTAGTCCAACCCCCCTGCCAGAGCAGGGTCACCTACAGCAGGTTGCTCAGGATGGCATCTAGGCAGGTTTTGAATGACTCCAGAGTGGGAGACTCCACAACTTCTCTGGGCAGCCTGTTCCAGTGCTCTGCCACCCTCAAAGTAAAGCAGTTCCTCCTCATGTTAAGATGAAACTTCCTATGTTCAAGTTTCTGCCCGTTACCTCTTGTCCTATCACTGGGCACCACTGAAAAAAAGACTGAAGCTGAGCTAAGGAAAATCTATTAATCTTTCCAAAAAATAAACATATATCTTGCATGACAGTCTCCCTTTACTAATTTGGCACGTTCTTCTCTTCCCATAGCAAGAGAATAGGAAAGGCAGATTACTGAAAAGTGAAATAATACAGGCAGATTAAATGGGGTTTGCAGAAACAGCTCATGTCAGTAAGTTCATTCACATTAAAAAATGTTCAGCATTATGGTCCACAAAATGGGCTTTGGCATAATTTTTGTTCAAGAATTGGTTTACAGATGGAGTAGTTCTGCTACTCAATAGGTTGTGTCCCAGTGAAACTGGCCCGCTGTTAACACCAAGAACTTACTGTAAGACTTCCTATTTTGCTGAAAGATACTAGATGCATCAACTTTTGCCCCAGTTTACTAAAAAATCACCTCTAGACAGATTTAAAATATGACTTTATTTGCAATTGGGACTACCCATGGAAAAATCCCTGCTGCAAATGAATTCTTAAATAAAATATTTCACCAAATTCTACCTTAACCAACAACATGGGCACATGCTTCTGGAAGATAAACTTAAAACTACTCTTCAAATTTATTTTCTAAATACCAGTTGTTTCTTAATATCAGTATGCCCCAGATAGGAGATTAAAATAGAGAAAAAAATAACAGATGGTTTTCTTGTATACAATTGCATAAAGCTGACATCTAAAACTCTATAATGTTCTATAATGCTACACAAACTACAGACAGCCTAAAAAAAAAACAATATGTTCAGTCTGAGACCAGCTAACTGGGGGCAGCAGAATCACTTGAAAGAAAATACCCCATATGGCCAGCCTTCATCCCATACCAAAATAACTTAAAAATTACTACCAAGTCCAACACATTAGGAATTTAACAGAAAGTAAACCGAAATAATTACAAAATATCCAGATGGAAATGTGCTGATTCTTTTATTTGTTGAGAAGATTGTCCTGCAGTGAAACTTTAATCCTTTAAAACATTTAGCCTGTCTTCAAATCATGTTGTTTTTATGGCTTTGCTTTATAAGCCTGTTAGGCTTTTATTTGGTAGAGTTTCTTCTTTTGTCTTAGGGGAATATAGCAGGAAATTCTTGCAACAACCCTGAATCTGGAAACTTAATAATCCCTCAGTCTGCAAACACTTTGAAGTTAATACACACACATGTAAATACATATACATTGTCTATAAATAACATATATTCTGAAACCTGTTTATCACAAAAATATTAAAAAATAATATTTATTTAAAGTTGCTAACAGCTGAAGGTTGAGCCCTGAACCAACTGCTGTTTGGAATTTCCCCTGAAGACCAGTTATCACCTAATATGCAAATCAAGCTCTACCATGCCAGCAAAGCTGTCTTGTGTTTTTTAAATCTAACTTTTTGCAAAGTTTCATGACCATGGGCAGTTCTTCATCTGATCCTCCCCTTTTCCCCACCTACTTTTGGAAAATACAAACAGCCCAGTGATACAGTTATCCTGATGACTGGCACGCACTGGTTTTCCATTCACGGCCAGGAGTTATCCCTAAAGAAGGACAACTGATAGATCTGTTATTCTGTTAATTTATGGAATATCTAATCTAGATTTAAAAAAAAAAAAAAAAAGATAAAAGCTCAGTAGTCACTTGTTGCTGCTTACATAGACGTTAGGGGCAAAATTCTCAGAGTTAAACCACTGGGAAGTACCTTCTATCCACATAGTTTTCACCCACTTCAGATTGAGATCAATGGTGATACACAGTGAAGAGACTACTACTTAGGCCAAGTATATTTATGTGTGTGATTATGTAGTCAGAATTCACAGAATGTTAAGAAAATCATTCATTTTGAAACTACTTTGATTCACTTTGGTTTCTTCCTCCTTTTACTCTCTTTTTAACAGGAATTTGTACGGTGTTGATACAAATGGTTTGGTACAAAGGGCAATAAATGCTTCAAATGTGTATGAAAACATTGCCGGTTATATCAAAGAAGCTAATAAAGCTGCATTGCTGGCACTGAACACAACAAACCGGGTCAATGATGTAAGTATTTTTCATAATATCAGCTTTTACTTTGCAATGCTTCGGGGACCTCAGACAACTAACTATAAAGAAAAAAAAAAAACAAGATTTAGCTTAGCTGTCAGCATTGAACTTCTCACAGCACATTTTGCTTCATCTACTATTTCCTGAATTAAACCTGCCAGCCTGAAGTCCCCTGGTATTCAAAAAGACACAACAGGTTCTTCTGTCCCTGAGTATAGGGTGATGCTGTTCTGCGTTGTCACTCAAATCGAGGCATTTCCGTGAAAGTCCAGACAACTCCCTGGCCCTGTAGGAACCTGAGCTGGCATTCAGGGCCTGAGTCCTCCTGCTCCACCCAGCATCGTGTGGCAGGAAAGGTGGTCAAGACATCTAACAGAAGCATCACTGTTTCTCATAGAAAGTCCAGTTAAAATGGGGCAAATAGCCCACGCACACACTCAGCACAGGGGTGAGGATGCTCATTTTGTCTCTGGCCTTGCTGTTCTACAATATTTTATATGTATTTTTGTATGTATATAGTGTCCACCCTGTATACATGCTACTTAACAGTAATTTGTTAGTGAGATAGCAAGAGGATTTGGTTAGGGGCGTGAACCCCAGAGAGCTGTGGGATTTTGAGCCCAGCCCTCCGCTTCCAGCATGCTACTGGGGACTGCAAGGCAGCTCCCCACGCAGTGCAAGTGTTCATCACCCGTCTGAGGTGACAATAGAAATAAACAGTCACAATGTCAAACTAACATGTAGCATGAGTATCACATTGACCACACTGGAGCTGATAAATTAAGAGGACTTTTGTACTTTCTGCACCTTCGTTATTCAGTTGTCTGGAAAGAAATACATTTCTCTACACTTTAATTGTGATCTACAGAAAATTTTGCTTTTCAGCCTTTTTTTTCCAATCCAACTGTCAATCTTAAATGTTAACAAAGCAAACGAAACTGCAGTGACTTTGCAGTTGCATTTATATGAATTAATATGTTGTCCACAATTAAACACAATAAAGGGGAACATTTGACAAGCATTATTTTTACTTTCTTTTTTGGAACATACCTGTAGGCTGCAGTTGGAATTGATACTCAGATCATTTACCATAAAGGTAAAAGCGAAGAACTGCTCAACCGAGCCTTGGAGTTACAACGGACAGCAGCTGACAGTAAATATACATCCTTTCTACTTTCCCAGTCAGTTTATAAGCATGTACGTTAAAATAAATTTCAAAAGCACATCACTAAGGTAGAACTGCTGCTGTAACAGAATGGTGTATTGATTGAAGTTACCACACAAAGTACTCGAAATGGCCACAGGCACAGTTTGAGTAGTTCATGTACTGTCATCCTGCCAGATGCTGAAAGTTTATTTCATTCACAAAAGGACCATTTCAGATACAACCACTGTTTAAATATGTGATCCCGCAAAGAGTTGTTCACAGGTAAATACACTCAATCAAGTCGTTCAACGGAAATCAATTGACAACAGTTTAAGCGTTCAAAAAGCTAGATTTCACCAGTGAAGGATAATAATAAATGTTAAAGGATTTTGGCCTTTTTTCACTGAAAACGAAAGCAAGCTCTAAAATTACAGAAATGATCTCTTCATTTTTTCAGGACCTTTTGAGTTCCTTAAAACTTTTCCTTTATTCTTGTTGCAGCTATTCTCAGTAGTTCTGGTAAAGCCAAGAGAGATAGCACTGACTGAGATACAGGGCTCCAGATTCTTCTGAGACACCCTGTGGGAAGCAAATAATGGCTGGGAGCTGCAAGGTTGCTTTTTCCTTCAGATTATGTGAAGTCAAGAGTGCTAGTATGCCCTGTACTATAAGAGGCCATATTATGCTGCCTATGGTGTATTACATGCTTAATAACATACCTCCACAGAATAAAATTTACCTTTTTAAATGCCACTTTGATGCCACTGAACTATACCTCTTATTTTCTCCCCCACAGGTAACGATTTAACCATTGCAGACACTAGCCGGCATGTTAACGGCACTCTTGCTAGAATGAATGCTCTGCGAAGCCAACTGATGAGAGCCATCACAAAAATGCAATCAGCAGAGCCAGGTTGTAAGAGGAACTTTATGTTCATGATGCTTTATCTTCATGCATCTAAGAGCATATTTTATCTTTGCATATAGACTGTAAAGTTGGTATTAAGATTTCAGCCCCACGGAGACCTAAAGGAATTTGACTGAAACTACAATACCCACAGAGCAAACATCCAGCTTTAACACATTCTTAATGAAATTATGTGTTTTGCCACTTGAAATTATTAACATCCTTCTTGATACTCCTTACTACAATTGTCCTCTCCCATGTTGCTCTTGATCTTTTCAGGGCTTGGAGAATCTACAAGTCTGTGGATTCATTGTATTGATAGTCAAAAACTAATTGACATATACATCACACCTGGCAAGTAGAATATTTGGGAGGTAATTACCGGCAGTCTCGATTGACAAAACCTCACCTTAGTTTTTCAGAACAGAGACATCATAGAGCATCCAGCAAGTATATCTGAAGGTGTTCAAAGCTGACGTGGTCAAGATTTATCCATTAACTTCACCTAAAAATGGCTGGGTTTTACTGCCAAGACATTATCGTATGCAAAATGCCACAGGTTTTACAAATACAGTAGTTGGTAACTCCAAAAAAATAAAAACGCCAAATTGTCAGGTATGAAAAAACAAAACCACTTCAGTGCCTTGGGCTTCTCTCCTTCAAAAATAACCTTCATGAAAAATATTCAACAAATACATGCATTTTCTTTTAAAAACTTGATGAAAAACAATGTACTTTTTTATCTCTGTTCCAACTTCCTTGGCTATATAGCACTCATCAAAATCCAAGGACATTGAAAATTTCCAAAAATCTAGAATGGAAATGAGAATTTGTTCAATTTTAAGAATTAATATAACTGTAGACCAGCCCCAGGAAGTTTTAAATATTCCCTGTGGAAAAAAAGAGCAAACCAACCACCCAAGGTTGGGTCTCCATTCTGCAGAAGGCAAAATCCCCTTAGCCTCACCACTTTCTAGGTACTGGTTATAGTTCACTTGAATCTTTGAAAGAGTTTATCTCTTCTCATCCCCTATTTATTTTGTAGTGGAGGCCAGAGAGCGTTTGGAGCAAGCTAAACTGAAGACTGCAGAGGCCGTAAGTGATACCATGACGGTAAAGGAGGCTACAGCCCCCATGGATGAGAACATAAGGTTGTGGTCCCAAAACCTGCAAGACTTCAAGCACAGTTCAGCAGCATATGACAGTGTTGTGCATTCAGCTGGGGATGCAGGTATGGTGACCTGAATTTTCCCATTCCTTAGCGTTAAAAGGTCAGGGAATCATTGCAACATCATGTTGTATGAATTGTTTACTTTGCATATCCATTGCATATAATATTCTAGCATCTTACCTCCATGAAAACGTTTAAAAAATTAGCAGTTGTCTAGAGATTTGACTATACTTTAAAAATTTTGGATACTTGGGCATTTCCAAAAATGACCTAGACACTTAAGGGCTGAAGTCTTATTGGCTTCTAAGTTATTTTTATCAGGGTACCAAGGTCACACTGAATGGTAGACAGCTTGTTTAAATACTTCTTGCTATTATGATTGGCAGTTATATTTTTTAAAATTGGGAGGCATTTGAAAACAGGGCCCTTTTGTCCTCAGTAGTACAAACATGGAGGAGAAATGGTCCCTGACTTGATGAGCTTGCAGTCTAAACAAAGGAGGCAAAGAGGATTAGGAAGGAAATATAATATTTAAGCAGTGTGATTGCTGGAAAAGCTTGTGAACATCACATTAATTCCACTTTTATTATCAGGGGGAGGAGGAAGAGCAGAGTAAAAACTGAAAGATTTGTTATGAAAAATTTAAGGTAAATAAAAAGACAAAAAACTGAGGAGGCTACAAAATTGAAACGAAGATGATAGGAAAGAGTGCAAAAAGAGGCAGGGAGAGTGAAGCTGAAATGAAGTGACTGGTGAAAGAAGGAAAAGAACAATTAGGAAAGAAAAGAGTGAACCTAGAAATGAAAATATTAGGAATAAAAAATTGCTGACAAGCACCACTAATTGCTCAATTTATTCCTGGCTCTGCTCAGGAGGCTCATTAATCCCAAGTTATTTATGGCTAGGGAAGCTGGAAATCCAGAACAAGAAATTTCCTGCATACGTTTGATGAGATGAACCATCACCTGCAGCACTGTTCAGTGATGTTTTGCCTTCTGAAAGTGTCACAGAGAAGGTCCATAACTCCACTGACTCTATTTCCAAAAAGTCTGAATCTCAGATCTACTGCCCCAAATCCCTTCTCCTTCTGTCAGAGGCTTTGCAACTTGTCATTTTACTGCAAATGGTGTTATGAGTACCAAACCAAACACTGCTTCCAGTGCCCCAAAGCCACACTCTTCCCTCCAGACCGAGGAATCCCAAGGGTCATGTTATTTCCAGAATTCAGTAATGGAATTACTCACACTCAGTGTGAGTAACCCTCACGCTAATGTTTTTGGTTAAGTGAGTGCTCCCAAGAACTGGTATAAAAGTGGTTCCCTCCACAAGAAGAAATTCAGTACTATGCAATAGCCCAACTTCTGGCTCCAAAACTGGAGGCAACTCACATTTCCCTGAGCTTTTCATCCAGAGGAAACACTGAGCTGATCCGCTCCCCCTGGGAATGGGTGGGCTCACTGCTAGTCACTGCACAGAGCTCCGCAAGGGTGTAGTTTATATAAGAGTAGATGCATTGCATTGCTGTAAAATGTTTTTGATCACTACAGAGCACAGTTTAGGCCATGGGCTACGGGCTCCAACTCCTATTTAAGCTAGTGTAAATGTGGATATGATTGGCATCCAGGGAGGGAATGGTATGCAGAAAAAGAGAAACAGTCTGCTATAGCTTACACATAGAATCACAGAATCATAGAATCGTTATGACTGGAAAAGACGTTTAAAATCATCAAGTCCAACTGTTATCTAACTCTACCAGGCCCACTACTAAACCATGTTCCTGAGCATCATATCTAGACAGCTTCCAAATACATCCAAGGATGAAGGTTTTTGTTTTTATTCACCTTTACACTTGATTTACATTTAACATTTACCAGTGCCAGCATAGTAGATAGAGCACAAACACAAACTGCATTTGACTCTTCATGCTCAAAATGTTAGCAGACATTCAGGATTCAAAATATCTGCTCATACTAGCTATGATACTGGAAGAAATATTTCCAGCAGCATTTGAGAGGCTCCATAAGAGTGGATATACCTAAGATGGCCCAGCTCTGCTAGTTGGTTATGTTCCCAAAAAGGCATGCATGGTACATGCACCATGAGTTGTAAAAAGAACAGCTGAGCTCCTATATGATGTGTCTGGCAAAAATGTCTTCACTGTGATATTGCGTTTGCAGGTAGGGAGTCACCTTGAAAGTATTGTGATCATATCAGAGTGCCTGGAGGGTCTGCTGACCACAAAATAATGTTAATATGCAAACTACAGCAATGTGTGCCCTAGCACATTTGTAGAAGCAGCTTTTCCATGGCATTTTTGGACTGAAGGCATTTTTTTGTTTGGTTGGTTTAAGGCACAATGATTTTTTTTTTGCCAGAAAGATCAGCTGAGGAGACAGATCAGTGCTACAAAGGAAGCTGGCATGGGTAGGGATCCAGTCAGAGGTGACTGCAATTCATAGCCTGGGAAGACAGATGTTAGACATGCTGGGGCACGGTGGAGTGCTCTCAGATCAGCTGTGTATGTTGCTAGGAGAGGTTGACGTGGCAGGAGGAATGTCCATCGAAGCCCAAAATAAAGTCACAAAAAATGTTCAGACAGGTGCCTGAAACACCAAAACACCCAGTCATCTGCAGCCAGTAACACTACCGTGGTAGCTGAAGCCTTCCTAAACTGGCATGTCTGGATTACCTTTGAATAAAGCTTGCACTTGATTTTTGGAAGGGTGAGAGCGTGTCTTGGCTGAGCAATTTGTCCGAGAACACTCCATGCCGTCATTGTGCAGGGCACCGGTGGACTACAGCAGAGAGGATGAAGGATAGTTTGGGAAGGAAAACAGGAAAGCAGAAAGTGTCTGGAAAGTTATAGTCAAGGTATTTCCTCCTTGACAGTTTCCTTCGTATTTTTTTTTTTTTATTTTATCACCAGGTAAGACTAGTTTTCCTTTTTACTCTCACCATCACCCCAAAGACTAAAATCAAAAATCAATATTCTTCTGTGTTGAAGAATGACATTATAAAGGACAAGAGGAAGAGATTTGTAGTGAGATTTTATAAGAGTACTAGCACTAATAGATGTTAGTTTTGTGTTTTCATGTTACAGTTTTGTTTCAAGTTTAATACCCTAAATTTCAAACAGATGAAAAGACAGTTTTTCAAGATATCAGATCAGACACAATTCCAATTCAGTTGCTGATTATTTAAAAAAAAAGTGGTTGAAATTTTCTAAATCATTTTCTGAGCTTGCAATTTTTTTTACTTTAAGAATAATATGGGCTTTTTTCCAATGCAATGGAACATTCATTTCAAACGGCAGAGAAAACGTTCTGTAAGTTGATTATTATACTAGCTAACTTTTAAGTAGAAATTTTAATTCATTGTAGAATTAATGTTACCCAGAATTCATTGTAGTTCTTTAAGGATTTGCTAAAATAATGGCATTTTAACATACAGTAAGCTTTATATAGAATATCTGATTACTGACCCCCAGCAGATAAGTTCTTTCACGACTTAATGGGAATGAGTGGAGTCTAAAGCTTTATATGGCCCACTCCCACACTGAGCTTGGAAAGTCCGCACAAGTGAAAAGAGCCCAGCAGAGAGAGGGCAGGACTGTGGCAAATATAGCTTTTCACTCTATCCAAAGAGAAGCAGGACTTGTAGGACTCCATGGGATCTTCTCATACTCTGGGCTGCTCTGAATGAGGCTGAGAGCTGCTTCAGTCTTTAGTCAACACAGGACTGGAAGTACAAAAAAAAATGATTGTAGACTACTCTTCCTTCTTTCCTTCTATACAGTCTCAGTACATCTGAGGATTAGCTCCTCTACCTGTCTTTCTGCTGTCTTCTCAGACAAGAGTAAAAATATCAGGGGAAGAACACAAGAGCAGGTGGACACATGTTGACAACCCCTAAAATATAACTGCAAACCCTACAAATCTGGTCTTAACCTTTATAGTGAATCCATGTCATTAAAAATTAACTATGAATACTTCATCTTTCTTATATGCCTGTAGCTTGTGGCTAAAGTCGCATGTCATTATACTCAGCTAGTTGTACCTAAATCTAATTAAAGATGAAAAATGATGTGATGTGTAAATATCCTTCAAAGGGCAGCATATCACTGGAACCTGATGTGATGAAATTGGATTATAATTAGGGGTAGTTATTTTTCTTTCTCGGTAATTTTTCTGTCTGCTTACCTTTCTGGGAAAGGACTTCTCTCCCTTTGAATACAACAAAGCACCTGCATTTCCCTTTGATAACAATCCTACTTGCACATATACCAGAAGACAAGGGAGCGAAAGACCAAAGGTCCAGGACTCTGATTCATGACCCCTGGCAGATGTAGGCAGGAAAGCTGAAGAAGTTACCACTCACAAGGGCTGGGGCAGGTAGCAAGCACAGTTTAGGTATACACGTATCATCAGCTAAGGCCTTCTACCAGTGGACAGTACAGGTGTGAGAGCTGAGGGAAACAACCTATTCATCTCCCCTCAAATGAATTTGAAGAGCTCATGAACCATAGAGCTCCTAGATGCAGTTCCCAGGTCAGCCACAGATATCCAGTGAGATGCTTAGCAAAAAATCCTTCTGCTCCAGTTGCCATATCTGTAAAATTGGGTTTAACATTTATTTGCCTTGAAGGAAGATGAAAAGTTAAAATGATTAACATTTGCAAAGCTCTTCGAAGAAAGTATTACAGAAGTACAACACCATGGTAGAACCTAGGAGTCCCATGAAAAAGTAGTCTCCTTTGGGCAAACTTCTTTCCAAAAATTTTTGCAATACTAGATTACAATAAATCACTGTTCTTTCTGAAATCACTGCCTCTCACACATCACAGTTAGGACTTGTTCTTAAAGCAGAAAGAGATAGGTGAGTTAACCTAAGAGGGTAAGGAGGAATTTTCCTAGTACAAAACCAGTGTCACAAAGAGGAAAAAACCAAGCTGTCACTTCTTTTCTAACTGCAGTGAAGAAACTTACAGAAGTCTTCCCTCATCTCCGGGACAAACTGCGCAGAGTAGAACAGAAGGCACCAGCAAACAATATTTCTTCCAACATTCAGCGGATCAGAGAGCTAATTGCTCAGACCAGGAGTGTAGCAAGCAAGGTAAAACTTTTGGATGGGACTTTTGGTTACTAGTGCTAATAATCAAATGCACCTTACTAGGAGCTCCACTTTCTTGGGCTATGTTACAAGCCCAAACCTTGACATTATCACTTCCCAACAACTGGATAAACAAAGTACCAGGGAAGTCATTAAAATCTTTACAGTTGCTATTTGCAAGCAATTAACATTACCATGGTATTCATGGTAGACTACTGCTACTGCAGTAGCAACCTTAATTAAGTAATTGGCACAGTGTTAAAGATGGACACAATAACAAAACCATTTAAAGCTAAAACTAATAGGTCATTACTCATCTGACAAAATTAGTTACAAGCAGTAGTAATTATGGCAATTTAATGCAAACTTTTCTGAGATTACAGTATTTCTTTTTTTTTCTTTTGAATTAATTTTCTGCAGGGTAAAAGAATCGTTAGCTCACAGATATTTAATAGAGAAAAACACTTTCATTATCATACATAAATTATGAGGGTTTTTTCTGTAACAAGAACACCGAGGTCAAAAATTAAAACAGTATATTTGAATTCATTCAGAGAAATTAAAAATTCAGTTCATTATTATACGTTAACAATGCTGGGATATGCTCTCTACATGCATTACTTCAAAAAAGAAAAGGAAAAATCAGTTAGTACGTGCACAGTGCTTGACTGTTCTTTAAATGTATTTTGTCATTCAGGCATATTGTGCTTAAACTTGAAAACATTATTTCAGTTATGTTGAAGGCATCTTGAACTAAAATGAACATGTTTTAAAATTTTATTAGCATCTCATATATATCACGGTAACTTCAGTAATATAACAGGATTACTCGTGAACAGAAAATTGGTCACACTACTCCCAAAGCAAAGAAATAAATTATGGGTAGAAGTTTTACAGCTATGTAAGAATTCCATTATGTGCCATACATAATGATGTAGCCCTGATTCAACTAAGCACACATTTATGTCCCACTGAAATTTAATTTACTTTATGAATATGCTGAAGCACAGTTAAGTAGGAGCTTTAATTAATTTTAAAATTAATTCCCTTCATCTTCTTTACAGTGTCTTCCAGAAGTGATTGTTATAAACATATAATTTTGCATGGCCAATATATAGGTGCCAACTCTGCTCTTGCAGAAAACAAGGCTGCTGGCTAAGTATTCTTGCACATATTACCTTAAGTAATATCCGCAGGCAGCAATAATGTGTCTCATTTAGCACACTTGCAACTGCAGGTCCAAGTTTCTATGATGTTTGGAGGCCAATCAGCTGTTGAAGTCAATCCAAAGATCAACGTGGAGGAACTGAAATCTTTCACTTCCATGAGCTTGTACATAAAGCTTCCGAAAGACAACCCACAACTGGCAGCATCTCCAGACAGATTTATTTTGTACCTCGGAAACAAAAATGTAAGAGAAGAACCCAGTNTATATATGAAATATATAAAAATATATAAATATATTTATATATATATAAAAGAAAATTGAAATAGGTTCAAAGTTTATTTGCCCTTGGGTTTTGTTCTCGCTGTTTCTCCATGTTTCAAAATAAGAGGTGTCTACTATATGACTGACATTGATTTTGTGACAAGCAAAGAGCAAGGGTTCATGAGACCCCTGTCCTTGAAGCTTCTCACCCCAAACAATGATGCATTCTCCCTAAGAAGCAAATGAGACTGCCCACGCAGCGTGCTGCTGTGATTGTCACTGCTGCGAGCCACACTTGCTATCTCCACTGCCACTACTGAGGTGTTCTGAAGCAGTTAATGTCACCAGCCTGGTTTTTGTGGGTAACGTTTTCATCAGGTTTATGCTGCTGACAGTGTCAATTCCAAATCTCCGAGGTCACAAGCCCACAAGATAAGGAGGTTTCTTTGCCTGTGGCTTGTGCACTCTGTGCATCGCTACTTTGAAACACCTAGAAAGGGCATGTACTCTCACCTATAAGTGTTGTGAAATAATTGTTCTTTAAATTGTGGTTCCTAAAAGAAAAAAATCACACCTCACAAGCCAGGTATAATCCTGGCAAGCTGTTACTTGGGAAGGGCAGAGACGCAGGCTTTTCTTTTTAAGCTTTTCAAAAAAGAATGTCTACTGAATATAAATCAAGTGAAACCCCTCTTGGCAGAATATTTAATTGCAGCATAATACCTAGGCTTTAGACAAATGTTCCTATTTCCTGCACATGACACTGCACACTAAATACTGATGAACAGCTTCCTATTGAACATGACCAATTTACGGTCAGAAGACATCTCATGACCTTGTATTTACCTCAGTCAAAATGATATAAAGTAAAATATCAGAGATTTTTTCCATAAAGTTTTATCTGGTGAAAGAAAGCCATTAGAGAATGAAGATTTTGTTTATTAGTTATATTTAAAGGTGTCATTTTGGCAATCAAAGACCACCCTTTACTAATGTTCTGCCTTAAATCTCCTTCGATGTTGTACCTCTGACATCTTTCTCCATTGGTGTTTTAGGCAAAAAATTACCTTGGTCTTGCAATTAAAAATGACAACCTTGTGTACATTTATAATCTGGGGGGCCAAGACGTGGAGATACCTCTGGATGCCAAGCCAGTCAGCACCTGGCCTTCTTACTTCAGCATCATCAAAATTGAGAGGTAAAGCATTTCCCCAAAAACAGTTAATGAAAAATGAGTCTTCAGTGCCTAGTTCTACTCCTGCTGAAATAAATGAAAATTCTCTTTACTTTTAGACAGCCAGGACCCAAGGGGCCACAGGGGGAAAGAGAAAGTGTCTGTGGTTTCTCTCTTTCTTTTCCCCCAGAGTACCAGTCTTCTAGTAAGGAAATAAAAACCCTTCCTGGAGTTGGAGGCTTGCTTGTTCTTTTTTAAGTCCAGCCAACACAAAACTCTCTTTTCTTACAATTCCTTTCTACAGGATTGGAAGACACGGCAAAATGTTTTTAACTGTGCCCAGTCTTAGCAGCACAGCTGAAGAAAAATTCATCAAAAAGGGAGAGGTTCTTGGTCCTGGCTCTCTCCTGAACTTGGAACCTGAAGATGCTGTTTTCTATGTTGGTGGAGTGCCTCCAGACTTCAAGGTTGGTCAGATAAATACTCTATATTCAAAATTAAATAAAGCAAACTTATCTTGCTGCGCTTCCCTTTAAACACAGAAATAGCTAATAAATAAAATGTCTTTATTTAGTCATTTATCATCTTAGGACTCCATCTTCTAGCCGTGGTGAAAACTACTGTTTTCTCTATCGTATCACGTCATAGAGTAAGATGATCCGATTAGCTGTTATTCAAGTTTTCTGAAATATAATAATAAGAAAAAAGCTTGCTAGCTGTTAAGTAGCATGCATAAATTAAGGCCTATTAGCCCAGCTTAACAAATTTGCAGGCTACCAGTTTTTTTTCAATGCTAATGAGTTCTTGGTACTTACAATTTCTCTTTTACAACTGTCACAAAAATGAAAAGTAATGTATTGTGAATATTCGGACAGTGTGGGAAACTAGCAATATAGTGATTTGTTTGAATTTAAATTATCATTGTTTTAAATCCCACCTTACAACAGCATGAAGACTTGCCTGTGAAAAACATGTCTGAAGATCTGTGTGAGACAATTGCTTCAGTCTAGTTCCTAATAGTCAGCATGAATTAGCATCTCGCTTACCTGCCTCTATGAGCATACCAGGTCCACTTTTTGGATTTAGAAATGGTTGTGAATGATCTTGGCTATGAAAACTGCATGGCTGAATGGAAACATACTTAGAAAGACTTTAGAGAATGCTAAATTCTTTAAGCTAACTGTAGTAGGTGCCAAAACCATCCAACTACTGTTTCACAAGCAGTCCTCCTAACAATATAAAAACAAAGATTAACTCAATACACTTATGTATTCCTGAGCTTTTGCATTGCTGTGAGTACCAGATATATGCCATGGTCTAAATTTTAGACTACTGCGCCCCGGCTGCAAATTGCCTGGGAACAGAAATGAGGACTGAATAGTAGTTGCACACACACAAAAAAAAGTAATCCAGCAGATGAACCCTCTAGGTCTGTTCCAGAGCAGGGGAGAGGAACAGGAAAAAAGAAAAGTGAAGGAAAATGGGAAGTGGAATGGGAAGAAAAGGATTAATGGAATTATTTGATAAGCATATGGGTCTCTTCTCCCTTAGGAATGGACACCTCACATTTTCCGTTATTAACATACAGTCTTGTTTCCTAAAAGCTTTTGCCTTTGCTTCTCTGTTACATACTGTGTAAATAGAAATGTACCACTTAACTGTTAGAAGTCTCATACTTAACATAATTTAACAGAATAGTAGAAGAAACAAAGGAAAAAAAAGGAAACATTATCATTTATCAAATGTATCTGTACTGCAGATAAGAATCTCATTTTCTCTTACAGTTACACATATTCTGCATTGGTTTATAACCATTTTTATTATATCATAAGCAAAGTGGAAATAATGAGAAGGCAAAGAAAAGTTACTGGCAGTGATCAGACTCTGAAGTACAAGAGGTGTTATCAATATCACACCTGTTCCACAGGGCAGAGTATTTTAATATTAAACGAATGATTCACTGCCTCTGTGAGCTTTTTTCTTTTGTATTTTTCCCCTCACCAATGTGGCTATTTAAATTCCATTTGCAGTGGCCTTTGTTAAAAGAAGGAGTTTCTGTATCCTGCTAACTGTTCAAAAACAATACCTACTGAGGATTAGCCACTGGTACAGACTTTGAATCCAAGTCTCCTGGGTTTAAAGAGCTCTCTCATTTCTCTCTCTTTCGTCACAGTATGAAGTTATTTTTCTGGCATTGAAGGATATAATATCTATGGAGAGATTCAAATACATTGAGCAAGATCTGCGATGAGTCAAATCTTAACCCCTTTCCCCTTTTCCAAGCGTGCTCCCTTTGAAACTACTGGTGGTTTTGTTTGCAGTTGCCTTACCTGGTCTATTGTTCTCACTGTGAGACCATTTATGTGCTCCATTTTAACTTACAGCAAAATGGCCATATCATTATAAGGACTGCAAAGACAATTCCAAGATAGCGTCATCCCATTTGTTTCAAAACATGAAGAACACAGAGACAAAAATGATCCCAGGCACAAATGCTTTCGTGACACCCAAGTAAAGAGCGTGACCTTTCTCCTTTCCCTTTTCCTTGTCCTCTGCACAGCTCCCTCCCAGCTTAAACCTGCCTGGCTTCATCGGCTGCCTGGAACTGGCTACCCTGAACGATGATGTGATCAGCCTGTACAACTTCAAGCACGTCTATAACATCGACACCACCACATCGCCACCTTGTGCCAGGTAGGGGACAGTCCCACCGTCACTCTGCTGCTCTGGTTCATTGCAAGTGCCAGTCCTGGCTGTTCATTCCCGGTTTAGATTACAAATGTGAAGGTGATATTGAGTTGTCCAGAAGGAACTCGGTCACTTTTAACTCCTAGTTGCATTAATAAGTTGAATTTATACATACAGGAGTTGGACTCGATGGTCTTTATGGGTTCTCGAGATATTCTACGATTTGCTGCTGTCTCCGTTAACTATCTCACAACCTTGCTCATGCCTTCAAAAGGGAAACTGCCGTGTTAGCTGGGACATGGTCCAGGCTCCCTCCTCACCCCTACCGCTTGCCTAGCACAGGACCGCTCCTGATTCAAATCCCGTTGCTGCAAGCGATCCAGTCCCAGCCAGTTAGCTCCAGTGGGACGGGTAAACTTGAGTGCAGTCCCACCTCCAGCTAGCAAAGCCCGTACAGAAGTTATCTTTCTGCCATACACTCTTAAACCCACAACAGAAATTCCTCAGATAAGCCATTCACAAACTGGGAAACGCAGTCCCTAAAGAAGTGAACATCATCTGCAGCGCTCGTTTAGCACAGGCATAGCAGGCATTTTGTTCGTACAACAGGCAGCAACAGTAGAATCTCTCTATAAAAAGAACAGGAGAGAAACTTGTAGCTCTCACTGGGAAGAAATGCAGGAGATGTTGGGACAGAGCAAGGGATTGCTTCCCGTGCCATTCCCACAGGGAGCACAAGCTGCTGCTCTCCAGGACAGTGCATGCCGGCCGCTCCTGGGTTCCCCACCACAGCCCATGCTCAGCTAAAGGTCTCGGAGAATTCAAATGGGTTTGTGCACAAACCGGGCAAGCTCTTAATAGAAATATATATGTACCCTTACAATGAGGAAGTGTTGTCACTTTAGAAGGATTAGCAAAGAATTTTCCAGTCCTCTACGTACAACACAGGATAAAAGCACAATGTAATGATGAAGAAGTTAGATACACCTTCAAAGCTACACACTATTTTTCAGAAAAAATTCCCAGAAAGAGTTTGAAAGAAAGTCATTAGTCTCACCGCCACCAGGAAGAAGCAGCAGTTCAGAACAATTATTTCAAGAAAGTATTTTAATCATAAAAAATTTAAATTTCCCCGAATTAAAATAGGGATATGCCAAATATTACTTCCCTGCTTGTTTTTTCATAGAAATAAGTTGGCTTTCACTCAGAGCCGGGCTGTGAGCTATTTCTTTGACGGCTCTGGCTATGCCTTGGCAAGAAACATTGAGAGAAGGGGAAGATTCAGCCAGGTGACTCGGTTTGACATAGAAGTTCGAACGCCTACAGACAACGGATTGATCCTTCTGATGATTAATGGGGTGAGTAACAAATCCTGCTGGTACCCTTTATCTGTGAGCACCATAAGCTCCCCCGTACTTACAGTATCATGGAAAATCCAAAATGCTTATGTCCTTACATTTAACTTCTAGAAAGATGTTGAGACCGGTCATAGCCTTGCGATGACACTTTAAGAGAAACTCCAGTTAAGCCCAGTAGTGGCACCTTCGTTTAAATGTGAATACACAATCAAAGCAATAGGAAATTTCTGTGAAGTAACTCCCATAAAGCACCCACTTTGTGGTAGCTGCCACTTTATAACTGTCTCAGGGTGTACTAGAGTTAAATGTTTGTTTAAGTTACTGAAAATAGAAAGTAGTCCAAATAAAAAGGCTTGATCCAAACATCACCAGCTTTCCAGAAGTTTGAGGGTGATGAAAACTTTGTAAGGGTTTGAAGAAAGTAGATTCCACATGCAAATATCCTCTGGAGATAAACTCAGATTTTTTTTTTTGTCTTTGGGCATCTCCCCATGAAGCTCCCAAGTCCTGTGTCGATTACAACTTGGTAAAGCCACAGAAAACATTTTACTGTGTAGATGCGTTCCACAGGCATACACTTGTCCAGACACCTACATGTACCACTGCAGTGAGCATTTAAAAGAGAAAAAATCCACTCTCATTAGAAGAGCTACTCTCTAGTGTTTGCCTTTAGGGTAACTTCCAGATGAGAACTGTGGGGAGCAATTTGCTCTACAGCATAGCGTGCCACCACTAACCTTCGCTTTTAGGAGCAACTGCTATTAAAAGTTTAACAGCCTCTATTGCAAATCAGTCATTTTTCTTCTAAGCAAAAGTGCCCAGATGTTTGTCAGAGATGTATGCACTTTGTGTGTTACGGCAGAAACCTCAATCAAGTTGGATCTTAGCTGTGAAAGACCATGCCTGCTCACAGGCACTTTTAGAAAGACTGTGTAAGACAGATCATTATTCAGTTCTGCTAAGACAGCTCATAAACGTATTGAATGTAATCCCTGTTTCATTTTCAAGTTCAAATTGTTCCAAACAAACCTAAGCTGCAGTTTCATTTAAAAGCACTAGATTAAAACCTACTTTTACTAAAGTAATGACTTCCGAAGGTGGACTCGTTTGTGTCAGAGACAGCAGTTCTTGACCTGAAGTAGTTTTTTAACAATTATTGTTCCCTTGTTTCCATTAGGCATGGGAACAACAGCGTGAACACTAGGAAAGAGACAAATACTAGCATTAAAAGCATTAACCCAGATGCACAGTTTGCTACCTAAAGATTTTCTGAAGTAGAGCTCCTGTTTATAAAGTCGAGGTCACCCAGCCACAGAACAGAAACCAAACCACGAAGCAGGAATAGGCAGGAAATCCAGAAACCAAATACACAGCAAATACACTCTATCTATTGCTCAGCCTTCAGTAAATATATCAGTGCTGATCAGGGCTGTGAAAAGATATAATCCTGAGCTGTTACAGGGATTGTGGCAGAAGCTGCTAATGCAGATACAGCCATTCTAGCACAACATTGCTTTTACCGGTGTAACATCTTTCATTTGGGGCATGTGGTATTACTTGACAGTAAACAGATGTGTTTGCATTAGGAGTACTTTGCTGGTAAAGAATATTGACATTACCGTGCTACCAAATACTATTCCTACAGGGAAACAGTTCACCAAGTCTTCAAATAAGTGCTGTTTATCAAACAATTATGTGTGTGTGTATGTGTATATATACACACATATATTATATATATAAAAGCAATCCAGAAACTGTGTTATAGTTTAGGAAATAAAAATACCTTATACCAGCATGCTTTTCACAATGTCAGACATTCTCATAAGACTGCTTATTCATTTTTTTAATTGCTGTCACAATCATAGTGCTTTTCTGACTGCTGTTTTGTTTTATACAGAGCATGTTCTTCAGTCTGGAGATGCACAATGGTTTCCTGTACCTCCGTTATGACTTTGGCTTCAGCACTGGCCCTGTACTGCTAGAGGACTCCATGAAGAAAGCTCAGATTAACGACGCTAAATTTCACGAGGTAGAGATGCGGTTACAATCACAGCCATTTGACCAACTACCCCAGCAGCTCCAAAGCAGCAATAATTTGCTCCAACACCAGTGAAAGGAGCAAAAGGATGAGGGGCCAGGTGGTGATGCACAGTAGAGCGGGCAGAAGAGTAGAGTGCGTGCCTGCCTTGCCTGTGAAAGAGCACACGCAAGTCCCAGCACTACTGAGAGGTGGAAAGAGAAGGCTCTCCCTGCCTCCTGGTAAATCCGTGCTTGTGGACAGCTTCTGCGTATTACTAGCCAAGGACAGGACAGTTCACATGGGAGAAAAAGTGTTATTAATTCAAAATTAAATTATACCCAGGACCACTATATCCTTCAAATATACAACTCTCCTCAACTAAAAACATGCCATTATGTTAACTTGACCACCTTAGCTGTTGTGCATTGTGTTACAAAAAATATTGCATTTCCCATTTCGTCTGAAGGAAGAATTAATTTGGTAGCAGTCTTTTATTCCTGCACAGTATTTTAGGGACTTTGGTAGATCTAAAATATCTACTTGTGTTTGGTTTAAGAGAATTTGCTTTAAGCCGGTGTAACTGTGACAGTGACAGCAGCAAATCCCCCTTAGTGACTTGCTTCTCCTGTCATTTACTTGATATAAATTCAAAGTCTGGTTTCTGATCCACAACTACAGCTACAGTTCTGTTCAACATGTTTAAGCAGAGCACACTTAAGCTTTTTATGCTTTGACAATGAAATAAGTTTTTTAAGAAGTATGCTCTAACTTCTTGGATAAATCAAGAATGCACTGCAAAGCTAATGGAGCTTATCTGTTTGCCACAGTGTAGAATTTAACGTGGGGTATTTACATGGGGATTTATTCATAAGTGAAATATCCTGGGTTTTCAGTCATCAGAGAAATTGTGACATTAAAATAAGCTCTCTACTAGTAATTGTTGTCAGCCTCTCCTGATTTACAAACAACTTTTTTGATAAATGAGAGGTATCTTTCAAACAAAAAGATAAAGATGCAATCAATTACAATGCAATCATGACAACTTAGAAAAGATGACATTTTGGACACTTTTAAGCACGTTTCTCTTTTCAGATTTCTATTATATATCACAATTCTAAGAAGATGATCTTGGTAGTAGACAGACGACATATAAAAAGTGTGGACAATGAAAGAACAGCAATGCCATTCACAGACATCTACATTGGAGGAGCGCCTGCTGAGATCTTGCACTCCAGGTTGGTTTACAACTGGGATTCAATCATTATCTTCAAGTAATCACCATAGTCAAGTTACATTATATGATCTATGCTGAAGGGCTTACAATAAAACATATTTCCCAGCCTCAACACGTTATGTAAAACAACCCCTCAGACACTCTTCTAAGTGTCTCTCAGAGTTCTGAAGTACCAAGGATCAGGCTTGATCCAGCACAGGTAGATTCTGCTGAAACTGGTCTAGTTTTAGTAAGGGTAACAGAAACTGTTGTCTTCTTAAAACAAAAAGGCATTTTCAAAGAACGCACAAATATATAGAATCACCATTCCTCTTTGCTCTGAAAAAAAGTGATCTTGGTAAAATAGTAATGCACTAGCTGAAGGATCAAAACCCTCTACCAACTGCATTTGCAAATCTAAAGATGATATTTTTCCTACTACACACTTCAGTTCTGATCCAACTCAGGTTCTCTCTAGACCCAAATCAGCTGGCTCTGTGTAGGCGTGGGAAGAAAAGAAAAAGTCTCGTTTTCCCATTGTACCATTTGACAGAAGCCAAGTTTAATCTCAGTAGACTGTGTAATTCTCATTTCCTGCAGTGGGAACCTGCTGGACCAGGGTCACGCTCTGGGAGAGCAGACTGGCTGCTTGAAGAAGGGTACGCTCTTTTGACAGGCAATATTCATTCCCGGGGTCAGATAGCAAGGCCAGTATTTTCAGAAGGGCTCCAGCTGCTGTTTCAAGTGTCACAACTGCTAACAGAAATACCATCTCTCTATAAAATACTCTGTATGTAAAAAAAAAAAAAAAAAAAAAAGAAAGGGAAGATAGCAAATGTTGCACAATAGTTTCTAGAAACTAGCGATAAATCTCCTGAAACGTTATTTTGTTGTCAGGACAGCCTGTTGAATCGATAAATAATGTCTGAGATACAAAATACTTACAGATTAAGCTTTTAAGATAGGAACAAACTTCATGTAAAGGAAAACGGTGCCTTTCATACCCATGTAATTATTTGAACATGCAAACAAAATGGTGGGCAAGGGAGAAACAGAGTATGTAATTTATCTGGCCTTTCAAATAGTTCTTTACAAAGGTCTGTCATAAGAAGCTATTAAGAAAACTAGTGGGGTGGAGAGGGGAAAGGCTGCAGTGGATTAGAAAGCAGCTGGGAAAGAGAAAATAAGACACAGTTGTAACTCTTCAATTTGCACAGTATAAAAAGTCTACAGGACATGCCCAAAGGATCTCTCTTAGGGCTGGTATTAAATGCATTAATGATCTAGAAACAAAGGGCAAAAGGATGGTGAAAATTACTTTGGTTAATCAAGCCTAGAGAACACTGAAAAAGCCCACAAGGACCTAGAAATCTAGGCAATTGAGCAACTCAATGGAAGATGAGACTTGTTCACAAATGTAGGATATAAGATGAATCACGTAAATTATGCCCGTGGTTTTCTGAATGAATTGTGGTTATTCTGCAAAACACCTGGAAGATACTGTCAAAGCAGAAAAAATAGCATCTCGATAAACAACTTGTATCAGAAAAAATCCATAAGCATTGTAAAAATAAGACCAATTATAATATTTTAAAATGTATACAGAAATTATTTAAGCGGACCTACACTTTTGTCTTTGATAGTGTATTCAGCTTTGGTTCTCATGACAAGATAGACAGCAAAAAGTACAGTCCAAATGTGGTATCATCATTCCATTTTCATCAGAAGCATAAATAGGTGTTAGAATTATATAATCTACTGATGATCTACTACTATCTCTCTGCCACTATTTCTATCTACTACTGATATTTATGCTTCCTTTTTCTAGACAGACTTACACTTAACTGACATTGGGGGGCAGCAACAGGAGGGGAAATTAGCTCTAATCTTAGAGGAGGAGTTTAATATTCTTTCAAAGCAGTGTATTTTCATTCACTTCAACAGCACTTTCCTCTTTCAATTGCCTTTTTTCCCAATTTTTTATAGTTCTTGTTGCTCCTAGAAAATGTTTTTAAGTTAATTGCATTTAACAGAAAGGCATATTTGTCGTATCCAGCCAGTCACATTGTCAATCAGAGTAGAGGTTAAACTGGTTGACTGATACCGCACACTTTGATCCAAATCCCAGTGAGGATGGCAGGATCCTTCCCGTTGATTCTGCCTTCCTGCTGATTTCACTGAGGAGCAGATTAAGCCCTCACAGTGCTCCTCCCCTCACTTTATTTCAAACGTGTACACGTACATCTGCGCTACTTCACCTGCTGGTCCATTTCTGCCAATGTAGAAAATAAGCATTTCCAGAGCCTGATTCACCCATCATGTTTCCAATGTCTGCCTTACAAGGAGATAACTCATAGACAACTAGCACAGAAGCAGATGTCAACACTGTCAGTATCATCTCAGGTGAGGTGAGAAGAAACCCACTGCTAAGGTACATCCTGTCAAAAGAACAAAGACTGTTTATAGGTAGCCATGTCAAACTCCAGATTTCACATTCACTCCTTCAGTGTATTTGTTCCCTAGTTATCGCCTGGACTGGTACCCAGTAGATCCCATGTCACTTCCTTGCCCTGTCACAGAATGTCTGTGATTTTAGGAAAATGACTTCTTCTTCACGTACCTTGAGTATTGTGAGGATAAATTCAATTGTATTTACCCTGTGCCATAAGGCTGTGACATCTTGGTGAGGGGTGGAGTAGAAAAACTTGGAGCAGCGAGAAGAGCAGTTGGGATACACTGCTATGCTATCTACCTCAAATCTGACACAAAAAGGATCCCAGAAGCCCACCTACTGCTCTCATTTTCAATTATGTAAACCCATCCATCAGCAAACAGAATTTACTCTTACTTCCCTGAGCTTTGTTACTATTGTTTGTTAAGAAATAAAGATCCATTTGCTTCCAGAGATAAGAATGGAGCATGCTAGTAAAAGCAAGACAGGAAAGCTAAACCAAAACTTCTCTAAAATGATAAAAAGTTGAGATAGAAATCCATTGATTTTCACTGTAAGTGGGTAGAAATACATTTTAAAATAAGTCTTTTCATTTCAGCAGCTATTTTTATCTTTTTAAAGTTACGCTATATGGATCTTCTCTGAACTCTCACATATTTCTCCCCATAACATTTATTACAACTGGTGCATCTTGACTTTTCAGAACACACAATGTGGTTAATTAGTTGTTTTACACAAAGACCCAGGAATTGTGAACTAGTGAGGCAAATGACTGAGGCTCTTCCATGTTTTTTAGAACACCTTGGTGTTCTAAAGTCTGTTCAGAAAGGCAAAGCCTGTCTAACTGCAGCTTGTCTGGCATTGTTTTCCAACAGCATTAGCTCACATCTGGCAGGAAGTATTGGCTTTAAAGGCTGCATGAAGGGTTTCCAGTTCCAAAAGAAGGATTTCAACTTGTTAGAAGAACCAGGAACCCTGGGAATCAGCTATGGGTGCCCGGAGGATTCACTGGTAAGCATAACATCATTTGTGAGATAACAACAAAATTTTGGCAATGGATACAGCTGTGAGCTTGAGTTTTACTCCAAAAAATAGAATGAAAGTCTTCAACCAAGGAAATGACAATGCACTCATTGACTGGCGGGTGTGGTGTGTGTGTGTTAAGTCTGCTGACATACTACCCAATTTTCACCCTGAATTACAGCACAACGTGTTTCACTTGATATTCTTATCATATGTGGGATTGCAATGTGAAAGCTGGATCTGAAATAATTTGTGTGCTGTATTCTTAAAGAAACATGCATCCTAATACAGATGTATGAAATGAAAAAGACAGCAAGATATTCACCCTTCCAATGAGTCCTCCCCTTAAGTCAGGCCAGCCTCTGTGACACACAAACCAACTGTACCAGCATTAACACTGAGAAAACTGCCGTTTCATTTCTGATCCCTTCCATCATTATTCATTTGTCCATTACAATGTAGGGCTGATAAATCTAAAGAGCGTGGTCTTTATCCTACGGCCATGTCTATCCAAAGCCATACTGCGAACCTGTGAAAATGAAGGAGGCCACCACCTATAGAGCTTATCACACAATCTCACCCTCTGTCAACAAGGAAGCTAGCTGCAATTTGTCCTACCTCAGACCCAGTTTTACTCCTGAGACTCAGAGGGTTACAGACCACCATGTCCAACACCCCACTGCCCTGCCCCGGCACCCAGTGCGACACGCAAATAAATACATCACATGTTGGGACAGTGACTCAGTGCCACACAGCTCAGACAGTGGCTCGAGTTCCCTCTGCTTCTAGTCTTCATGCTCGCTAACATCAGCAGACTTAGGATGAGGCCAAGAATCCCAGGAAACTGAGAACAATTTGGCTTACACTGTCTAAAATGGCAACACTTACTTGAGATTTTCACAGCATGCAAGGGGAAGTCTATATAAATTAGGTTAAGACATGCAGGAAAAATTGAAGGTTTCATAGAATTGAACTGGCTGGACCTTTAAAAACAAAGAAAGAGCTTCATTCTTTTTATGATATGAATGTTTTCTGATGTTTACTTTTAATTTTGTTTTATTAAATACACAGATGTCCCGCAAAGCATATTTCAATGGAGAGAGCTTCATTGCATCAAGCCAAAAAGTGTCCCTCTTTAGTGAATTTGAAGGAGGCTTTAATTTCCGGACATTGCAGCCCAATGGGCTGCTGTTTTACTATTCTGAAGGAGTGAGTATATATTTCTTTACGGTTTGCTTTATTGTATCCTTGCATTGTTTCCCAGGAGAATACTAGGGGAATAATACAATTTCTCACTGCAATACAGAAGCATTCACTGATGACCTAATTTTCACATTTTGCAGTTGATCTACAGGTGAAAACCAGCAATGCTTCGACATTATTTTCATGTTGAGAAGAAGATTTGATCATATGCCTAGAATTAACACGCATCCATTTGTGCTCAATACAGTACTTAGGGCAGAAATGCACAGTGGATCTTGCTGTGCTCATCAGCACCGCAATCCCTATTTGGACCTGTAGGTGCTACCAAAGTACAAATAATATTAAGGGCCTGACATTTTGCCATCCAGTGACAATTCCCTAGAAGCAAAGACAAACTGTGTGTGAATTAGTGGGGTGGTATTTTGAGCATTGCTGAGTTGACAGAAATCAGTCAGAAAGCTGCCTATATTCCCAGACGGCACTTAGACCTCTATGCGTGACTGGGAAAAGCTGCACTTAAGAACGGCTCTTTGCAGCTATGGGAAGCCAGGCTGCTCTAAGTTCCTCCTCGGAGGTGTGACATGGGCAGAAATATGGACTTGCACTTCCAAAATGTTGTGTGAGTCAGAGCGGCTCCAAGATCCTGCAGGCTCAGACTGACATCTGCAGCAAGCATGAGCTCCGATGACAGAACATTTGCAACCACCCCCAAATGTCTGTTCTGCCATACTTGCAGACGATCATCAGCAGTGCAGCAGGGAAGGCTGCGTGACACCGATAACCACTCCTGAACTTTTACAATTTACAGCTTGGAGTATTACCTTAAATTGAAATCAGTAACCATGTCAGTCATCCACATCATTTGCATAAATGAGGTCTTACACACACCACTTCTGGTTTTAACTCAAAAGCTCTAATCCGATGAGGTGCCGAGTGCCCTACTTAACTAATGGAGGTTCAGCTATTTAGCACTTGACAGAACGAGCCAGGATAATTCCTAGGAGTGCACAGCGGCAGTCCTTGCTCTAATGGAGCAGACAGTATTCCTGCTACGTGGCATGGTGATCTGGTATGCCTGACCCAGATAGCAGATCTTATCTCTGAGATAATTTTGAGTGATTGAACGGGTCTGATCAGAGGGAATTAGGAAAAGAAAAAAAAATGTATTAGTCTTATGACAGCAGGAATCTTGCAGTAACAGCTGCTCTATACAGTACCAGGGGTACCAGAAACACAAATGAAATGTAAACCCCATACATCCGTGCTAGATGGAAGGAGTTCATGTGACAGATACATGAGACATAATCAGCAGCACAATTCCCAGAATTCAGGCTTAAAAAACAGCAAGAATATCACTTCTAATGAGATCATCTCCTGTTTTGACTCTCAGTATACCTTTCTGCAAATAAAGCACAAATAGGGAAAAGAGCAGGAAGGGAAATAAACACAACAGGAAAATGCTCAGAACTGTTAAGTTTTCTGTGTTACCCTTGCTTATGAAGATGTTTTTTTTCTGCATTTCAGTCAGATGTATTATCCATCTCTATGGACAGAGGTGCTGTGGTTTTAAATGCAAGTGGAACCAAAATTCAATCACCAGACCGAAATTACAATGATGGAAAAACCCACTTCATCATTACTTCTGTCACCCCAGAAAGGTAAAGCTGTCCAGCATCTTTTATTCCCTACCTTTAGAATACAAATATTTCTTGTAAAGCACGCTATCATTTAATATTCACTTTCAAAGTGATGTTTAAGTGGGGTTTTTTAAGTGATATTTTTAACTGATCAATTCGGTTAAAAAAATACAAGGCCAAAAATCTATGTGATTGAAAACTGGCCAGCTTGACCTGAGAAAAAGATGCTGGGAGTTTTTAGTACAAGTAAAATAATAGTTTTTCTAAAAGCTTAGTCCTTTTTTTGTCCTCAGGTATGAAAGCAGTTTAATATAATTTAAGTCTAGCATGAGATTAATTTTTCAGAAGGATTGATTGTTCTGATTTGTCAAAGCAATCCCAAATTGACCCTGAAGTAATTGACACATCTTCACAAAACACATTCATTTGGGATATATACAGTTGAACATGTTCCACATATTTTTAGTACTGACAGACACAAATGTAAGACTAAAAACAGCAGTAGGGAATAAGTCTATGTGCTTCTTAAAAAACTTGAAAGCATTGTTTTATTGGTAGGTTTTACTCTTGCTTTCTATGTTTAAAATTTTCTTAGAAGGTCAAATAATCAAAGCAACTTTCTTCAAGAATCTTGCCTATGCAGCTACAACCAGGTCATTCTCAGTTTTCTAATGGAAATGGAGGTTTGCACCTATGACTTTTGACATGCAGCAAACAGTTTGAAAAGCTGAAGGTACAAAAAGGTGCCTTGGAACAGCCTTGGGGACTGTCGTGTTTCCCTGAGTGTGCTGAATTATGAACTTGCCAAACAAAACCGATGTCTGATGCATTAGTTATACTCAGTTTCTTATTAAAGGAATAGAATCCTTCCTGACTTCTGCAGCAATTCATGTGTTGCAAAATGAGATTAGGTAAAAAACATCATATAAGCTCAAACATCAATGTACTGTGATGAAAGAGAAGGAAAAAGGGATAGAGGCATAAAGAAAAAGGATCAGCAGCTGCTTAGATGTTATTTTACCCAAATGGGGGGTCCATCCATTTATTAGCAATCCTTAGTTTGTGTATCTTCACTGAATGCACTGTATTTTGTTACTTCACAATTAACCCCAGGATATTATGAAATCCATGGGCCTCTTGACTCAACTTTGCCAGTAGGCTATTGCACTGATACTTGTTGCACAGCTGGAAGCGAGAAGGTCTTCTCATGACTTTGAGCACTGCCATTCAGTGATGTATACACTGAGCGGAGCATTTTGGGCGCATGCAATATGCCGTCTAACCACTGGCATTGACGTTTCCAAAACTAGCCTACAAAATGGATGCTTTGCCTCTGCAGATATGAGCTGACTGTCGATGACAAGAAACAAAGCAAGAAGAACCCAGCAAAGGACAGAGCAGGGAAAAGCCCGGACAGCCTCAAGAAGTTTTATTTTGGCGGCTCTCCCCTCAGAACGCAGCAAGCCAACTTTACTGGCTGCATAAGCAACGCTTACTTCACTAGGTGCGTAGCATCCTCCCAAACGCATTACCAGGCGCTCGCTGCCTGACAGCTTGAATAGTAGCTCAAGAGAACTGATTTATTGTCACAATAAAAATCCCTGTCTCATTTTCTGAGACTAGACAGCATGTGTGAATAAGTTTCTTACCTTATTTGCCATGGAATATGTTGGCACAGACCTGCTAGGTTAAGATATTATTGAAGTGAGAATAACTTGATGTAAATCAGCTTTCAGTACTGCACCTGCTAATGCTGCTAGTGCAATGTATAATTTGCATAGCTGTAATTTACATTTATATTATGTAGCTTGCAGCTCTGCCTTTGAAACAAAATTGTATTAAGGCATCTCACAGAAGCTGGGGAAGTTAGGAGTTTGGTCATGTGAAAATGGTCAGAATTTGTTGATCTTAATCGCTTTATGAAATGTTCTTATATAGAAAATTTTAAAGTTAATTCGAGGCTGCAGATTGATACTCTCTGTTGATGCAAGCATGGATAAAACAGGCAGAGGTGGTATAGGCTGCCCGCATTACCTAAACATTGACTGATAAATCTGTACTTTTACCCATGATCCAAGAATGAAAAAAAGCCCATCCAAACATCATTTAAACTATAAATATAAAATCCTGTGATTTTTATGAAGACAATTCCAACACTTGGAAAAAAAGCTGCTCTCGTCATCCCCTCTTTGAAACACAGGTTGGATCGAGACGTCGAAGTGGAAGATTTCCAGCAGTACTCTGAGAAAGTTCAGACTTCTTTGTATGGATGCCCTGTTGAATCTCCTCCAGTTGCTCTTCTCCACAAGAAAGGAAAAAACTCGTCAAAAGCCAAAGGAAACCGTAATAAAAAGGTTTGCTGCAAATTGCCCCAGTACCACCCTAGAGTTTTCCAAAGTTGATACATACTGTGCCATGATAGGGAATTCTCCAAATCATGGATCCAAAATGTACCACATGAAGACTATTTCAGATATATGAAGGAAAGGATCCTGTTCCTTTAGATATTCCATCACTGCGAATGACTGCCTTGACTCAACCTATCTGGCCTACACTTGCATCATTCTCTCTTGCTAGAACTGTAAAACAAAATTCATGACATCTTCAAAAAAGTACTGCAGAAACAAGCCTTCTTGATTTCTTCTATATCCTAAAGGCAATAAGCTTGCTTCTGTTCTCAGCTACTTCTGTGTGGCTCTCTCTACTGGGTACAATTAGCACACATTAATATAAATGTGAAAAAGAAACTGTCTTCCAGTATGCAGAACTTTTAGTCTGAGCATGTCCTCTTATGCCTACAGTATAGCTGATATCATCAGAAGCAGACAGGAAAGATTCAATTAGGAAAACTGCAAAAGAACTGAATTGTAATTATGTTAGCCACACAAGTATTCTGTTTACCCCTTCCTCTGCCCGAAATCAGCATCTATAGTAGATCTGCTCAAGGAAAATTTGACTTGGACCCATTCCTGGTATTTTTGTAAAGAAAAAATATGTTACTAGCTTAGATGATAGAAATTATACTGTTACTTTATTATGTCCAATCTTAGTTAACATTTCTGACTAATGGTTCTCTTTATATGAAGGTCGGAAGAGATAAAGACAAGATTTCACAGCCTTCAACTGGCCTCAAAAAACTGTATCAAGAAGTGAATATGCAAAGAGACCCTCAGTGCCACTTGCCCATGAATCCCAAGGCAACCGAACACGCATATCAGTTTGGAGGAACAGCAAACAGCCGGCAAGAATTTGATCACATACCAAAGGATTTCAGTCAAAGGTAACGGGACCTTAGAAATAAAAATTAAATATACTGAGGAGGAGAAAGATGCATTTCAAGAGGAGAAAGATGCATTTCAAATTAAAAAAGGACAGATTTCTGCTGTTTCCCTGGCTTTTCCCTTTATATCTTAGCCCAATTTTTGTATAGAGCATGTTGTTAGGATATATTAAAAGGTGTTTCAGTTGAGTAAGAGAAATAAATACAATGTGTTTCCAGTTACATCCCTCTTGTGAAGTCTTCATCTGCATTGTATGTTAACAAAATGTGTCTCCTTGCCTATTTGTATGAAGACTCTGAGCATGTTCATTCTATATAAGCAATGCTCCTTTGGTCTATTTACACAAGAAGCAATGGCATTAGACCAGAGCTGGAAAAGAACATGACAGTTCACCAAGAAATTAAGCAGTTACGTGTTCAGTGGACCTCGTCAGCTGTTTAATAGTTAGGAATCTAAACAGTGCAGTAGGACATAAAGCTATGAAAACCATGTCCAATTCAAGACATAATGGAAATTCAAGTAATTAATAATGAGTCCAGATATTGTGGACATTTAATTCTCAGGCTCCCACAGAATATGCCATATGGTATGTTATGACCAACAAAGGATTTTGGTTTAATACTTTCCATAAAAGACTATAAATTCAACAACACAGCACTTCCTGGAAGCATACCAGACTACTAACTCAGAAAAGAAGAGTGCTATTTCCTGACTTAAATTAAAAAAAAAAAGCATTACATTCATTTTAATTCAATAGTGTTCTACTTAGGGTAGTCCTGATGGTGCCCATATGAAGAAGGAAAACCCAAACTCTAATATGTCTCTTCACCCCTATGAGACATACTTGTTTTACAACTGTTGTTACAGCTTCATCATTGTAATGTGCATTTTAAAAAAAAACAATGACTTGTGGTGTTTTAAAACAACCGATATTGGCAACGGCTTAAGTGTGTGTGGAATGTACACACACATGCAATGGGGAACATATAGATCCTTCAGCAATACGAAGCTAGGCAAGTCACCTGACATCAGAAGTGGGAGTAATTAGTTCTGGCACTGTTCTACACCAGTACAGCTTTGCCATTTTTCAGACCTAAAGTAATAATACCAATCACTCAAGAAATCTTCACTGTTGACAGTGTCAAACTAAGTCAGTAAAACTTGCCATGTTGTCTTGGACTTCCCAAGGAACTACAGGGAAGGAGCTTAGCTGGAATAACATTAAACATTTGTGAACTGACAGGCCTCCATGCCATCACAGTTACAAAGTCCCCCAGTGTTGCTGTTCAACAGGAATGGAAATGTAGGGTACATAGTGCCAGTTATCTGTGATCTGTATTAATTTTATTCACTCCAGAGATTTTAGTTTTTGAAGACAAGTTCCTTGCAAGTCAGCTTCTCCTCCAACTTTGACTTCTACTCCAAAAACCAGTACGGAATGTTTTTTAGAAACATGACTTCCATAAAGGAGATTTATATTACTTTGGATGAGAGGAAAATCTCCGTTTTCCTTTACCTGCAGTTTGATTTAAGTCAATTATATCTGCTCTAATTATAATATTGTGTTTTTATGTGCCAGAGCTCAATTCTCTATCAGTCTGAAAACTCACTCATCTCATGGAATGATTTTCTACGTCTCGGATCAAAAAGAGACCAACTTCATGGCCCTTTTTGTTGCTCATGGCCGACTGATTTTTATGTTTAATGCTGGTCATCAGAAGATAAGGATTAAGAGCCAAGAGAAATACAATGATGGCCTTTGGCACAATGTAAGTAAAAGAAAGCAATCATTTTGATGGCACATGCTATCAAGGCTGCAGTAAAAGACATTGCTGATGTGACAGCTCAAGGAGTTTTCATTCATGTGTTCATAACCACACTTATATGTTGGGAAACTTCTGCCAATATTTTTAAATCTTCCATGCAGCATTTTATCCAGTCATTAACTAGGAACAGGAAAGTGAGTTGGTTATAAAAATCCAACAATTCCCAACACTAACAGCTGAACAGAAGTGAGGCAAACAAGCAGAACAGTGAGGCAATTAAGAGTTAAGTTACCTAGGAAAGGAAGGACTAGGATAATTTTGTTCAGCAAATTTCTTTGAAGTGCCTAAGCTAGAAGCACAGCCGTCTTAGGCTCCCTCTGTAGTCTGTGAGTATAAAAAGACAATTTTAGGGGTCAAGGTGAATTTCCCTCTGTAGGTGCCTCTCTCTCCCCACTGACTACAGACGAACTCTGCAGTTACTAAGTTCCTAACTTGGGCACTTAAGTGTTTAAAGCAGGATGGATGAATCCAGATCATAAAACTGATGAAGACCATGAAAATGCTAACAGTGATAGCACAGTAGCAATGAATCATATAGGCTAATATAAGATGGGCAGATCCCAGTAGACCTCGTGACACCTTGATTACCTCTGCCTTGTACACCAAAATGTAAGAAAGACGGCAGTTTTACTACCTAGCCTCTGCATGAATGTGAAAAGAGAGGGTTGTCCTGCAACGAATATTGGCAGTTAATACAACAGGCTTGTAGAGTATCATTCACAAGCTTTTCTTCTCAAACTTCTTATCTTCTTCCACTGCACAGGAGTGTTCCCTCAACAGATGAAAGTAATCTTCCAAATTTTTCTCCTTCCTTTCTAGGTGATATTTATTAGAGGAAAAAATATTGGTCGCTTGATAATTGATGGTCTCCGAGTACTGGAAGAACCTTTCAGTGGTAATGCTAATGCCTGGCAAGTCATTGAACCACTCTATATTGGGGGTGTAGCTCCCGGTAAAGCTGTAAAAAATATTCAGGTAAAGCAGACACCCATTACATCATCCCATACCTTTATGTACAACTAATGCAAAAGCTGACTGTAAGGATGAATTCAGGCAAAAGTATACTATGATCTGAATCCTCAGCATGCTGAGGAGCACACAGCTTAGCTCAAGGGGATAGCAAAGCTTCCACAGGTCTGGGGTGGCGAAAGCTGCACTAGACTTCAATAGACTTCAATGCAGCAGCAACTGGAAAGCCAGCGGTCCCCGAGGAACAGAGAAATTCTAGTGACATCCAAGCTTAGATGAGACAGGTAAAGTTAGGTGAGATCAGTTTCATTCTAAGGCCTGAGATATAGATGAGTTTTGGAGAGATTTTAGTGTTATCTTAGTATCTCTGTTTTAAGACAGTACTTTGAAATCAGGATTCTGCTCTACATCTTGGTACTGAAGTATATGGAAAGGAGTGTTCAAGCAAAAATGAACACAACCAAGTCTCTTTCAAGGTAATCTTTAGTGTTATGTGCCTAACCAGATAGATACACTAGTCAGAAAAAGTAGAACCCTGTCTTGCCTTGAGGGTATGAGGTACGTTCAACACTCCCTTGCTCTAGTTGCACTTTGTTTCTCACAGTTCAGTGAGGATTGTTTGAGAAACAACACAAGCTGGAGTTACCTTGAAGTCATCAGAGAGACATGAGAGGCAAGGAAAAACATCTGTCCTGCTTCTCTTCTCTGGAAACCGTATTTTAATTCAGAACTGATGCACCAGACAATCACTGCCTTACAGCTCATAAACAAGTACAAATAACAACAGAAGACTTTATTTCCTTCCACAAGCTCTTCATATACTAATCATGCTTTTTTCTCCTCCCCACAGATTAACTCTGTCTACAGTTTCAGTGGTTGTCTCAGCAATTTACAACTCAATGGAAGACCAATTACTTCAGCTTCGCAAACATTTAGTGTAACGCCTTGCTTTGAAGGCCCATCAGAAGCAGGAACATACTTTTCATCAGAAGGAGGATATGTCGTCCTTGGTAATACACTACTAAACAAATCATGGAATCATAGAATCATAGAATGGTTTAGGTTGGAAAGGACCTTGAAGATCATCGAGTTCCATCATCCATAGGCAGGGACACCTCCTACTAGACCAGGCTGCCCAAGGCCATGTCCAGCCCGGCCTTGAACACCTATCCCATAATAAGACTGTAGTGTTCACTGTGCTTCAGAATGGCATATTTCACTAAAGGATGTGATAATTTCTGAGGCTGTGATCTGTAAGGATTATTAGATAGAGATGATCATTGTGGTAAGCAGCTGATGTTGACAGGTCACAATGTCACCATGGAACTTAACAAGTTGTTACATAAATACATCTGTATGTATGTATTTCAAATAATTAGAATAATTTCATAAGGAAACAGATTATAATATGGTAAAAATTATCATAGACATATAGAAGTCAATGTGGCTAAGACCAAGTACACAAGCAAATGGTCATCCCTTTGTTTTTTAATTAATAAAACAACATGTAATTCCAAAATCCTAAGGAAAGGCTTTCTGCATGTCTTGATAATGAACAGCATGACAGAACACATCTTTTCTGTCATTTAGGCCTGCTGTGTTCCAGGAACTGTTTTATGAGGGTTTTTTGGTCACATAGGCTCTAATCTGAACAGGAAAGGAAACTGCACAACCCTACTCATTGGCAACACTAAGAAGAATTAGACAGTGTTTCTAATTTGCTCCCTGGCCTGCCACCAGATTGAAAAAGGGAGTTTCTTCTACTGAATCATCAAACCTCAAGTGAACTCCCACTCACTGTATAAAAACTGCTGAATGTCTAGCAAATGGTACAATAAGAAACTGCCAAAAAATACAGATAATTTACTATCTGCTGTCCACTTCATTGCTAAGAAATATTTTTAAACAAAATTCATTTTTTTTAATAATGAAAAAAATAGACACCTTTATTAGTGTCAACATAATCAAAACAAAAGTTGAAATGGGTCATTGACGGCACACCATGCCATCTCTTCAAGTATGTGCACTGGCACATGTTTCAATAGTTTTAAAGACAGGACAAGTAAGTTCCCCCCCTGGGCTTTGAACTTCTATTTTGATTTTGAATAAATGTCCAATTTCATCACTAACTCAGTACAAAAGGAATGTTACTCTTTTTACCTTACAGATGAATCCTTCAGTTTAGGCCTGAAATTTGAAGTTGTTTTTGAAATACGTCCCCGAAGCAGCTCAGGAATTCTACTGCATGGTCACAGCGTGAATGGAGAGTACTTGAATATGCACATGAGAAATGGACAGGTATAATGAAGGTCACATTTCCTCCACTGCTTTGACTGGTTCCTCTCCTACCTACTTGGGCTCTGCTACATGTGGCTTTTGTCTTACAAATTTGCCATTAATTGATTCTTATTTCTCTCCTAAATATATTAACTGCTTAGATTAGGCAACCCAGATATTTATCTTAAAATACAAAAAATAACACCTAAGACAAAATCAGATTGCTTTACCGATACCAACTATAACTATTTAATGAGCAGTTGAGAAGAAGGAAGAGCACTGACTCTTTGGTGCTGCTCTTTCATCCGCACATTAATAATGTATAACATTTACAAGTAAGGTAACTGGTTTTTTTATTTCTTGTTTGTTAAAAGAGAAGTCTGGGTTGCACTTAGTCTCTTCCTTCTTTAACATATATGTGTCTGATGGGGAGAGTGAGGCAAAGGGAAAGTTCTGACTGTCTGTTGATCTGGTTTCTAGAGCCTCTAGGTTTTTGTAAGGCTGTCAATTGCAAGAGAGAGGTTTGAAATTAACTTACCAGATAGTTGTTGCTGTTGCTATTTTTTTATTTTGTTCATTGCTAAAATCCAGGTCCCTTCATGCTATGCATTGCACACATACAGTAATAGGTTGCAGTCTAACTGGACAAAACAAGCAAATGTTTAGAGCAAGGGAATTTTTTTTTTCCCTTTTTGCAGAAAAGAAACTCAGGGCACAGTCAAGAGCCTAAGCAGTGTGAATATTCTTTAACCACTGCAATGCACTACCCGGTATCTAACTGTCAAGCAAAGGGGAAGGGCATTTAAGTGAGGCTAGCTGTACCTCAGTTAGAAATGCAACGCCTGAGGAAACACGCTGTCACCTCTCTTACAAGAACAGGAACCTACAGTAGAGTGACTGAGTGGACAGTTTAACATGGTGATTCATCCTATCCTAAAGCAGGTGTCTACTATAGGTGACTAAATGAGCTGTCATTCACAGAATCAATTTTTTTATATTGACTACAGAGAGAACAGGTGTTTCAGTTAGGCAACTAACTTTTGACAGCTGATTAGGTAAGATAAAGCCCACTCTCACAGCTGTAGCTAGTCCTTGGTGAATTAACGAAGAACTTCTTAAAGCACGCTGCATTGCTGTGTATCATGTCACACTTAAAGGTTACATCTTGATACAACTGGTCCAGCCTAGTACTGCTTATCTAAGGCTCTGATGGATGGTTTGCATGTCCAGAAACTTGTCTGGTTTTCCACCTGTATTAGTTAGTCTACCCAAAGATATTGCCTCGCTTACTGCTTCAAATCTCATCTCCTGTATAATGCATATGCAATTCATAAACAAAATTCACCCTGGAAAAGCAGCTCTTCCTTGCTTGTCACTGCAACAGGTATGCCAATTACTTTCTTAGTAAGCATCTGTGGTTGTTTTAACCATTAACTATCTGCTGTCTTTGAATGCGTTACCAAAGGCCTGTCTTGTGAAGACATTTTTGCTGGACAAATAAGAACCATCAGCAACTTTAATTCATTTTTTAAATGTACACATCTCTCTCTATCAGCACAGCTTGTCTGGGTGACTTACTAAGGAGCCACTTTCTCTCATGATTCTGTATTTGTTTAATCGCTCCTATATATTTTGTCCAAGAGTGGATAAAAGGATCATTTCATTTTTCTTTGTTGGTGCCCTTGTGGAAAAAAAGATTAAAAATTTCTTAGTTACAACTATACTGAAAGAGACATCGTCTAAAATTAAATATAAGTTGTTTCCTTGCAATGTTTTAAGTCAACAAGGTGTTACATTATCAGGGATGATGTAGACATTTGAAAAGCCTGAGTGGCTGGACTCAGTGTTTTGAGTTCTCTGGCGATCACTACTGGGAACCTTGTGCCCCGCAATACAGACACAACGCTGCTCTGCCGCTGCTATAACATTTCCCTACAGAAAGATATTAATCCACTTAACTAAAGCAGAGGTGCAAAATTCAGAGTTAGGTTCAATTTCTAGCTCTGCCAGAGATTTGCTGGTAAACTTGAACAAGTAAAAGTCATTTTTAAGTTCCCTATCTATTTCTTTCTCCCATCTTGTCTGTTTGTTTATACTTGGGTTTTTCATGACTGTTTTCCTTATTAAGTGGCTAGCAAGATGCCAAAACATCATATGATGCCTCTAAACACTAATTTACCACACAGGAAATTATAGAGTAGCAATACTAAAAAAACTGAGTGAAATTAGCTGTTATTTTTTAATCTTTTTTTGAATTCTTCCTTGAGTTCAAATCAGAAATGTTGCAGAACTGTTGAATATAGAAAAAAAAAAAACCCAAACCCAAAACCAACACAACAACTAAATCAGTGAATTAGAAAGGTGCTTTATTTTAAAGAATTTCATTAAATGATGTTTTTCTTTCACATGCTAGACATGTTTTGAGTGGGGAATACAGCATTGTTACAAAAGAAGGAAAAAAGAGAATGGGGGGGCTTACAGTGACGACTACATTATTTTCCCCTAGGTTACAGTGAAACTGAATAATGGAATCAGGGATTTTTCAACTTCAGTGACACTGAAACAGAGTCTCTGCGATGGCAGGTGGCACCGAATTGCAGGTCAGTAAAACATGATCATCCCCTAAGTAAGGTAACAGAGCCCGGTTCTCCCTCCCCAGATATCCATCTCTATGGGCTAGTGCACTGGCAATGGGGTCATATTTTCAGTTCTTCCTTTTCACCTGTCAAAACACAAGTTTGTGTGAAGGACAGTCACATTCATCTCTGAGATACAGGAATTGCAGAGTGCTTCCTGGGAGGACAAGCAGAAGTTCCTACGAAGAACAAGCTCCTTGTTCAAAGGACAGAAGACAGCCTAGCTGAAATGCTGACAACTTTTCCTAAGTCATCTACCAGCTGATATTCTTCTTTTCCCAATTAGAGGTTAAATAAGTCGGTAGAATGTAGTAGGCACAAGTATATGCTGCCCTTAAGGGTCAAATAACAGGACAGATCTGGGGAGCGCCTGCCTCACACAGAAAGATGTCTTCAGTCAGGATTTTGCCTCTGTGCTAGACAGCCATCCTTCTTTCCTGGGTTTGAAAGTCAAAAAGTACTTCTAAACCTCAGGTACTTTGAACTCCATTAGCTTCCAGTCTAGATGCTGTCCTGGCATGTCTCCCAGCATCACATCCAGAAGGGATCTGAGTGTGTACCCTTTCCCATGCATTCTGGTTTCCTTCTGAAGAAAACCCAGGCACATAGGCAAGGAGGAAACTTCACTGTGTTCTAGTACGTCCCCTACTGGGAATGATTTGGCAAACAGTTTTTCTGAGCCACATGCCATTGTATGCTCATACCCTGCAGCCTAGACAGCTGCCAGCAATCAACAGCCCCACTCAAAAGCACCCTTGCTCCCACACTGTATCTTCCATTGGTCCTGCTCTATGCCAGAATCTGCCCACATACTGTCACCGATGGCTCACACCCAACCTAGCAAACACTAAATCAAACTACTCAGATCAAACAGCTAACTCCTGTCTGTCATAGAAAACTCACATGCTACTTCTTACAATCTTCTTGGTCCCTGTTCCTTCTCCTTTCAGTTATTAGAGATGCTAATGTGGTGCAGCTGGATGTAGACTCTGAAGTCAACCATGTAGTAGGACCACTAAATCCAAAGGCAATTGACCACAGGGAACCAGTGTTTATTGGAGGTGTACCAGGTAAGTTTTTGGCACCTTTGTGGTACGTAGTTCTCAAATTTCAACACAGTTTCCAGAGAAAGCACAGAAACTTAGTTTTCATTTCAAAAAAGAACAAAACATATCTCATGTGAACAATCTGGTAAAATTCAAAGGCTCAAGAGCTGATCATAAATGTTCTGCCTCAAGTTCTCAAAGGAAAAAAAAGCGCTGCCTCATTGAAATTAAAATGTTCACAGTTGACAGAGGGTCAGTATGGACTCAGTAGAGAAGCCAGCCACCTAGAAAAAAATGAGTTTTTTCCATTTTACTTTCCAGTGTGGTCTTACTAGTTTTTAAGAAGTGATTTATTTATTTATGGGATTGGAAACTCACTGTCACTGTAACCGGACTCTCAAGGTTTTGTTGCTGGTAGGCTTCTTTTCTCTTCTTCAAGCAATGGCATCTTTGAACACAAGACAAAACATGAAGATTCTTTTTCTGACTAGTGATTTCTATTGCACAGATGTCTGCTAATGTGAATTTGTGACTCACAGACCATCTGTGTAGCGTGGGCCAAGATTACTACATTTACTTCCCTTATTCAACAGACAGAGCTACTCTGTTGGGGTTCATATACAAACTGTAATCAACACTACGTGATTCAATTTTTAAGTAATCTCCTGTACATTTCTCATTGAAAACATGCAGCATTATTTCTCTGTGCCTTGCATGTCAATCATGAACAGCTCTAACTACAAAATTTATTATATTGCTTATCTTGGATTAGTGGCTTGAGTGCGTGATGTTCTCATCCATCCTACACTACCAGGAGGAAAAATGAGCCTAAAGGGAATAATAAAATCTATGTGCAGATGCCTGTTCACTCTTTAAATCCAAACTGGAATTTTATTAGGGCAGAACTCTTCCCAGAGAGGTAATATAAAGTGGTAATTGCAAATGCTGTTCTGCTTCATAATAGAGCCTTCTATTTCTACATTAATTATAGAATACTAAAGTAAAGCCATACATTGGCTGTGTAATGCTATTATCACCCTGGCACAGAAAAATCTTACAAAGAACTTCACAACAACAAACAAGATATAATACTAACTAATACCATGTAAATATAGTAAACTAAATGCAAACTAACAAATCAGACACAGATGACAATACATGTAATGTTAAAAGAAATTGCAAACATGCACCCTGGGATTCATCTACTCTGTTACTTAAAAGAAAATGCAGTTGTAAAAAAATGCAAGATCAGGCTTCTATCGACTATGTATTATCAAGAGTTTTACATAAACGTAGATAACTCCCCATACTTACTCTGATGGCCTCTAGGAGGCTGGCAGTAGGCCAGACATTTTAAAAGACCCACAGAAGATTCAGCAGAGCTGCAATTAGTAGTAAATTTAAAAGATTCTGCCACCAAACTGATTATTTTGGCCATCATGAGCTCTGATTTTTTAATATTTTTTTTTTAAATCTGCTTCTTCCAGAGTCTCTGCTAACATCCAGCCTGACTACACGCAACTCCTTCATTGGCTGCATTCGTAACTTCATGATTGATGAAAAACCAGTGAGTTTTAGTAAAGCAGCTTTGGTCAGTGGTGCTGTAAGCATCAATACCTGTCCAGCAGCCTGATAGTGCACTGCATCAATCCCGTAAAGTTCCTTAGACCACAGAAAGAAAAATAGAACAAAAGAAACCACGTTCATCAAGAAAAGAAGAATGAAAATATCAAGGATCCATCTACAGAAAGAAGTATGTTTAAGGGTCACTTCTAATGTTTATGTGCAAACAAAAAATCACTGAAGAATAAAAAGGCTGTTGCTTCTGCACTTCTCTTACTATACCACAAGAGTGAGCTTTACCATTTCTTATAGTGTATGTGTGGCCAGTCTGTTACATGAAAATGTGCGATTATAAAAGAAATTAAAATTATATTAAACATGTTACTTTCAAGATAGATCCTCCACATCATTTTATTCCATACCTTAGGTCACCTTTTGTTTCGCAGGAAAAGATCTGCTAATGCACAGTAAAGAATAAAGCTAGATAATTCACTTAGATCACAAATAACTTTGTTGAAAGATATTTATTTTTTTAACTTTCCATCCAACTCATTTACATATTCCTCAAAATGGGGGGCAGAGAGCATACCAATTATGTAATTCTACAAAAAAAAATGAAAAACTAAAATTTTTATTCCACTTCTAGACTTTATGGATATGTTCTAGCACAACGTGAAGATAGCATGTATATCTTTTAAGACACACACTTGATATAACTGATCATTTACCTAAACTAGGTCATTTCAGAGCAATACTTACCTTACATAGGAAGGGAGAGGAGAGACAAAATTCCAAGTTTTTTCTCCAACTTTTTAAATGCACTTACATACAAACACAGCACTAAATCCACACTCTCATTGTGATTTCATTTGCACTAATATAATACAAGCAAACACAAAGCATAGTAAGCAGAATCATAGTCACAGTCTCAGGCAAATCCCTTATCACACAAAATCACTACTTCCTTGTGGGACTGCTGCAGGATTTCAGTTTACAGCAGTAATCCTCAAACTGGGACCATGTTCCTGTGAAATGTATCCCGGAAGATATGCTGCTGCAGAGGAGCTGGGGGTGAAACAGGAAGATGAAAACAGACGGCAAAAAGGGATGCAAATCTGAGCTGTGTTAAAACCATAGAAGGCAGATGGAAGTCAGTATTAGGCTTTAGCTCACAGTAGGCTTGAACATCAAACAGACACGAGTCACTTGCAAAACTTAGTCTCTTCAGTGATAACCTACAAGGCATCAAAGCCATTTAGGTTTCTTTTATGTAAAGAATAAACTACTGTTGACAGAAAGTTTTATGATTGCTGGGCAAATTATTGTTGGAACCAACTCAAAACATGACCAGCTGCAAAGCAGGAAAGTATGAAAGGCAAAAATAAAGGACAACACCCTACAGACTAGAAATTAATAGGAGCTCATCTGGAAAACACACAAGTGACAACTGGAATCCAAAGATCCTGAATCTGTGGACAGCTGGAGGAACCACCAGAATAAACTACATGTGTAAGCACTAGTCAGTAGCTTCTCTACTATTCTCTCAGTAGGAGGCTTTGACAGATTGAAGTGGTCTCGGCTTACTCTGGATAAAGAACTGCAACCTCTGGACAGACCAGCACAGGAACTCTGGCAGCTGGGACGCCGTCACTGCCTCTCCACTTGTCTCAAGTCCAGTGTTGGGTGGTAAGTGGATAAGAGAAGATAGCGTGGGTCCAACAACCACTGTCTCTCCTTCCACCAGCCTTGTCAGCTCTGCTCATACTGTCAGCCTGTTCTAACTGCCTTCTCCTGGACACAGCTCCCATTCTCTTCCCTGCAATTATCAGGCAATATGTGCCCAGGACTGATTCCCTTCCCAACCCTGTGGGGAGGCCCCCTACTTCTGAGAGTGGCATAGAGTCCCCTCTTTTTGTCACTTCGTAGCCCACCGTTCATACTTCAGAAGCAATCAGGAAGAGCACCCCTCTGCAGTCTCTCTGAATCAAGCATATCATGGGTCTCCAAATCCAGTTGCCTTCAAATGCCATCTTTGTCTCAGATACCAAAACCAGTATGCCTACTCAACTCTTTCCTGCTCCCAGCTACTACTTAGACTCTGAACAAAAGACATTTAGAGCTTTTGGTTTGAGATTTTTTTTTATTATTGGGGTTGAGGGGGAACATCCTCAGATCAATGAGCTGGGTTCCCAGTGGGTACCAGAGGCCACGCATGGTATCAGAGCTGTGCAGCTGGGAGCAGGGGTACAAAAAAAAGTCTCTCCTTCCAGTGGCAGCGAGTTGTTAGATTGGCTCAGTCAATCTCATGACAACACAAACTGAGCTAACCTTCCTCAGGCCCTGGTCTCTGGGACCCTATGGCTGGAGAGAAAAGAACTGCAGATTCCCTGCTTAGATAGGTTCGTTACAACGATTACTGAAATTCCTTTCGAGGTTGTCTGCAGCTGCTAAGCAGAGATAGCCAGGAATAGCATATGCTTGTGCACCCTAAGAGAATCACAGTTTAGTGAATGCTAGTATTACATGGAGCATTCTATGGTACATACATACATACTGGTACATACATACTCAGAACATTTTTCCATCTTACACCTACTTCAGACTAAAGCATATTTTCTCATATCCACATCCAAGCTCTGTGAATAAACAATATTTTTCTTAACCATACTTGCTGCAATGAGATTTGGTTTTGTTCACTGGATTTACATTTAAGAATGACTTTTCTGATTAATCAGTCCTTTGCATACTTTATATATGGAAAACTAAAAATACAGTAAAATAGCATGTGAATAAAAAGCACATTAAAATTCCATAAACTGCTACGATTCAATTTACTTCTCTTTACTTTATCACCAGCTAATCAAACACAGCAGTATTTGTGGAGGACATCTTCCTCAATTTTCCTTTCTAGGCCTCGGAGATGCAGGTTTTCCCTCTGCAAAACAGGGTTTCCAAAGAAAAATACTATAAACCAGAGGATGCTTGCAGACTCAGGAGAGAGCAGAGAATAATGCAAATTCCCCTGCCTCCAACATCCACATAGACCTTGAAATTACCACTCCATATGCACCAAAGAAAGTCTGTATGTATGTGATACATTACATTACATACACCTCCACATTAACTTCAAAGCTCCTGGTGTTTAAGAGAAGGCAACTGCCTAAGCCAAAATCCTCCCAGAATTCAATTCATCTTCTGTATCTACCTTAAAAAATATAACTCCGAAGTACAAAAACCTTCATCTACAAAGATTTGGGAAAAACCTCCAAGTTCTGAGGTACATTGTCAGACTGTCCATTTGCATTTTCAATATTAACTACCTCAATTCTGCAGAAAGCCTACAAAAAAAATAAGCACTGACCCTAATGAGACTATAACTTTTCTCTGACACCTTCAAGGTTTTAATAAGTGTTGTTATAGCCATTATCTAAATCAGGGCTACAAATACACTATTATATCATGGAATATTCTAAAATTTTCCATTTGCATGTGTACATAAGAAAGAATCCAATTTCAAGTTGAAATACTCAACAAACTGCTTCAGAATATTTAATTAGGATCTCTGGCCCCTCTCTCTCTTATTTCTGAAGATCTGTAGAGATCTCCCATCGTTAAAGGTTCTTACCAACCTTTCCTTCTCCTCAAGGATCAAGAGTATGGACAACAGCCTGAAAAGGAAAATGAAAGATGAAGAGTTACAGGTCTGACAGTAATTCCCCAAAAGCCAACCACTTTAAGTGGAAACAAAAAACAAACAAAACCAAAACAAAACACAAAAAAAAAATCCCAAAACAAAACACAAACCTTCATATGTAAACTAAGCCCTGATATAAATCAAGGAATAATATTAGTTCAAATTCCACTGTATTCTCCCTACAGCAGCATGTAGCCTAAATGGTCAAATGACCGTCATTTAAAAAATGCTGAAAGTATAGCACATATATTTAACTTGTGATGTACATTTGGCTTTTGTGATGGTTGGGATCTAAGCGTTATTCACAGATTCACACAGTGGTTCCTGTCAACTCATTTTCTCTCAATAACATAGTAAGTTATTCCTACAATTCAATTATTCAATTTGTGTTCCAAAGCTGTGGAATGCTATTACTGTATAGCATCAACAACAAAAAGTTACTGAGAAAATAAGGGTAAGAAACACACATTAGCATAAGACATTTGATTAAATGATTAACGTAGACAAAAAGTCTCTGAGGGAACCTGACTAGATTGATGCATTTATACTATGGTAGATGAAGTAGAGCTTCATCATCTACAATGAAACAGAAAGTGTGTGATTATTTCTTTCACATAGTTGAGCTGCCCATTTCATTAAACCTCTGAGCACATGCATCAAGCCAAACTGGTTATTAAGCATCCACTTCCTGCCCTTGGTCTTCCTTTGAAAGCTAAAAAATATTCCCACATGAATATGAATCTCAATTGCATCTCTGATTCAGTGTTTCCAAGCTCAGTGAGAATAATCACTTTACATTTGCCATCACAGACCTCCTAATAGCATATTGGAAGCCAAAGCACAGAGTTTCCTGCTGCAATCTCATGTTCAATGGAGCGAATCCCATTACACTGAATCTTGAGGCGACACAGAACACAAAAACTTCAGCTAACTGACAGAACAGGTAGAAAGTGTAACTAACTACACAAGAAGAAAGCGAGCCAGATACAGTAATATTAAGAGATTTCTGTAGACTTTAAATTAAGCTTTAGAATCCTTACAAGCAACATTGTACTGCTTTTAGCCTAAGTAAGGTCAAAAAGAGCCGTGAAGGGAAGACTTTAAGGACATGATGGTAGGCAAGAAGTATAGAAATAGTTTCACATCTAGTAGCTAGAACAGATCACAGCCTACAGATTCAGACCAGTTCAGGTAACTACAGGGAACAAAATTAAGCTATAGGTTACATCTAGTCTGTCCAGAGAGAGATGAGAAATTACTACCTGCTTTCCTGATGTAGTTTTACACTTGTGATTCATTTATAAAAGAAGCGTTTGAGGCAGTACTACTCTATACATGCTAAACCTTCCCCCTGCCTATAAGACTGAAGCCATTGGTCCTTTGCAACTTCAAACGTGAAGCTTGAGCAAGCTTGGGTCGCTCATTTCTTTTTTCTTAAGAACAATACGAATCTCAAGTAGGCGGATTCTTCTTTTTCAATTAAGTTTTAAAAAAATTAGTCTTGATATGTATTTCTTATATATAATGCATTATTAGATTGCATTGTAGAATATTGTATTTGCTGCAATACATACTTAATCTTTCCAGGGAAGTTTTTTAAAACAGTTGTGTGGTATAACTTTATTTTCCTGGGGACTTAGAATTGATCTCTACAGGATCCTAGGTCATGTCCAGGAGTCAGCACCTTGGTTTCTCCAGAGCAAATAAAGGATTAAGATACACTGAACTTCAGATTTCTATTAAGAATTTCATTTAGCAAATTTTATTTGCACAACAGCACTAGAAATAATATATTCAGAAAAAGCATATTTTGTTGGATAGTTTTAGCCATAAAACCTAATGAACTGGGTTGCATGGAAGTACTTTTGCTCTCCCACAGGAAACAGAAATGCCATCTGTGTCACAAGAGAGCTTTGTGCAAGCAACCGCTTTGTGTATCACACATTCCTTACATCATTTTGCAGCGTAACTGTGCTGTGGACCAGTCTTACCATGCTGAGACGATGGCATCTCTACATTTCTTGTCTCATTTTTAGTCCCAAAGTTGCTATGTTCAACACAGGCAAAAGCACCTCCTAATTGCACTGAAGACAGTTATTCGCACAAGAAATATAAAACTGAGCTTAAAGGAAAGCATAATTTGCGACCCTGATGGGAGGGTACATCATTACAGCATTTCCACATGATCATTTTTTCAGTTAATTTTTAATTTGTATTTTCATATCATTTGGCGCCATTTCACACCATCACTCTAAATAATGTATTTGGGGAAAATAAAACACATCTAATCACACATTTTTAGCCGTAAAAGGTAATGAACTGTACTGTATGGAAGTATTTCTGTTCTCCCATAGAAAGACTTCATTTGAGGTCTTTGCCAGGTCTCCCGCATTTGGGCTTTAGCAGAGACCCTGCAGCCCCTCACAGCTTCCCCCTCAAGACTACACCGAGTCTCTGATCACCTCTCCACGCCCACTGCTGCCGTACCGCCGAAATGGCGCCAGACACCTGACTACTCCCTCAGCTCCTCTCAGCGCACACCTATCCTTACATCTTGAACCTTACAGAAGCAGCCGTGGTCATCAAGATCAACACCCGAACGCCCATCCCCTCAGACCGGCGGCCGCCGGGACCCGCCGGCCTCAGGGCAGCCCACAACCCCGCCACACTGCACGCGAGGTACAACCTCACACGCACACACCCCCGCCCCCTAATGGAATGTTCCACTCGCGACGGGCAGGCGGCGAGCGCCCTATGGGACGTTCCACCGCAGGAGGAAGGAGGGGTGGGAGAAGGAAGCCGCGCCGTTGGAAAAGCCCGCCCGCCGCGACGCTCCCCCCGCCTCCTCCCCCGCGGCCGTTGCGGGGGCGTGGCTTCCGGGCGCCGAGTTCGAAAGAGGAGGCAGCCGCCGGCGGTCGCCCCGCCATGACCCAGTCGGTGGTGGTGCAGGGTAAGGGGGCACGGCGCCCAGAGCACCCCCGCCGCCTCCTCCCCGCGACTGATCCCCCCCCCATCTCTCTTCTCGTCCCCTCTTTGCAGTGGGCCAGTGCGGGAACCAGGTAGGCTGCCGCTTCTGGGACCTGGCGCTGCGGGAGCACGCCGCCGTCAACAAGGTAACGGCGCCGCTTTCCCTCTCCTCACCGTCAGCCGTCGGTGGCCGGAGCGGGGCGGGCGCGGCGGTTGGGGCCAACCGCCTTCCGCACCGGCCGCGGGGAGGCCGCGGCGGCCCCCGCGTCCTTCCGTGCTCGTTGCTGTGACGGCGGAGCGCGGTGTTTACTTGATGGAGCTGAGGCCGCTTCGTTGCGAGCAAAACCATCCCCCGGGTTTTTTACGCTGAGCGTCTCTAATTCAGATTGTTTGCCCGGTGTGCGAGACGCCGATATACGCAGAGAGTAGAGGTATTTATTTAAATCGTTTCTGCGCAGAGGTGGGTGCTAGGTGGTAACCCACAAAGCCAGCGCACCGGCCTGCAAACTCTTTGGGGTATTTATACGGTTCAAAACACAGAAATACACACCCTTAATTATAATTATTGCTTAGTACCTTATCTTAACAATTTCTGTTGGTTAGTACGGTCTCTCACTTTCATTTAAAGCCACAATGCCCTTTAATTGATGTGCACATGTGTACAGTGGGGGGGATAGTTCTGCTCAGTCTCTAATTGAGTTGGTGGTCGTGATCTCACACTGCCACCTTTACCTTTCCCTCATGTACTGCTAGTCTTTGTTGGCTTTAGGCCTCTTCCAGTAGCTGTTTGGTTTTCAGCTGGTTTCGGCACCTTCTGTGGTGGGATGTTCCCTTGTTATCAGCCTTCTGTTCTTTTTCAAGGGTGTATTCATTAGCAAGGCATGTATTGTTTATACAAAGTGTCCCATTTCACAAGGCCTTGTAACCTTTTTGCTCTTGTGTAGTGAGAAATTCTACCTTCTAAAATACATTATACCTTTTACAAGTAAATTTTACCTTTTTTAAAATACATCAAGATCAGCTTTCTCTAGCCTTTGCACCTGGAAAACTCCAGGATGTCTCCGTACGGGCAGACGTGACCAGGTTGGAGGCATTTTGTGAAAAGAGAGGGTTGTTCAGTGCAGGTTCTTTGCACCAGGTAGTAAAGCACAAAAGCAGCCCACCAAAGCCCACCTTTGTTTTCCATGTTATCTATGTCGTGACTTACTGTACAGTTGTGCAGACCAGAATAGTAGCGTAAAGAGGCCATAGGATTGTGCTGAGTACCCTGAACAAAAATACACCCTTCTTGCCATGACTATAAAGATACTATTTCCTGGTAAACACCGTATGTTAACAGATAATGATGAGCAGTCCTTCTCAATGCCTTCTGTTGAAGCAGCTGTAAAGAGGCGATGGATGAAGTTCATAAGCATATGGAGAGTCTCTTGGTTTTAGTGTTGTAGGGAACAGTGACTTCCAAATTCTGCTTCATCAAATCTTTAGGAGTATGATAAGCAGTCTGTAAAATAATAAAGTATTTAAACTTGCCAGGTTTCTTTAGCTTTATAGTGGGGTAAGTAATTTCCACGCCACCCTTAGCAGGGAGTTTAGGAATCACTGATAGTGTGATGTGCTTTCCTTTCCACAGAACTTCATGGACGTTGGTATTGTGGGCATGGAGCCCGTGATGAAGTGAGTGTTGTATCAGTGATGAACTGAGTCAGCTAAACAGCTGCTATTCAATTTAATGATTGCATTGGGATCTTCAGTAAAATCCTAAATCTTTAAAAATGAAGGAAGATTAGTTGTTTAATCTTGTGCTGAAAAATTAATTTCCTAGTTACATCCTCCTGTGAGCTTTTAATAACAAGCTGATGCTTCAGTGAAATGTTCTTTTTAGTGCTGACTAGAGCTAGTTGGATTCAACATAGACGTTCACTCTGCTCTGAGTGGGATGGTTTGAGAGGTTACATTCAGAGGTCCCATCCAACTTATATTATTCTATGAAAAAGCACTGAGAATTTCTGATGTTGCACATCATCTTATATCATGTTGTTTCCTTTTAGAAAGGAATTTATGATGAAGCATTAAGCAGTTTCTTTAGGAACGTAGATACAAGGTAAGTCTTCTTACCAAGCAGCTCATGAGTTTAACATGATCAACAATTCTAGTATCTTCTCTTAACCTAAATTACAGTTTTCTCTGTTTCAGGTCATATTTAGGTTGTGCCAGAAAAAGATTTTGCTTTTTTATGTTCTCCTCAAAACACTATCTTTACCTTTCCTTTTCAACTATATATACTTCAGTAGTTAAAGATGTTGAAAGTGTTTGGGTTTGTTTTCCTTTCCTTCTGTGCCAAAAATGGACACTCAGGATCTGAGATCTTCTGCCATTGTAAATCGTGATCAGACTGCAAGCTCTCTGAACACCAACTTAGCAGCGTTTCTTGAAGAGCTGGAAGAGGAATTGTATATAAGGTAGTCAGAAAAGGTCATGTCAGTTTTTAAATCCCTTCTATCTGACTAGTTTGTTACACAAAGACTGGTGGCTAGGATTTTTTTTTTTAAGTTAACCAATTCATACCTTAAAAGCATTCAGTCACCTCTTATCTGTCCAGTTAAAAAATCCTTGCAGTTTGCAAGAATAATACAGTTGTGCACTTGGATATTGCTGTTGCATTTAAATTAATTAAAAAGCATTTGACCATCCTCTGTTTCATTCCTTCATATGGCAAGGCTGCAATACAGCATGTAATTTTAACTAAAATGTCATTGAAATACTAATTCAAATTTTACCTATTTGGAAGAACATGCATGTGCATTGGAATTCATCACTGCCATTCCTTGTGGGCAATTCCTAGAATATTTTTTTTTTTTAACCAAGACAATTTGGTTGTAAACAATGTCTATGTTTCCATATGTGCCAGATGAAACCACCAAATTTATAATTGGCAGGTTGGCTGCAATAGAAACATCTGTTTTCTCTCTGTAAAGAGGACGAACTTATCTCACTAAATACTGTAGAAGTTTCAAAGAAGATTCCCCTACCTGTGAACAGAAGAATGATTATTCAAATCTCATGTTTTCCAAGAGCTGTTCATTTTCCTGTTGAAATAATTCCCATGTTTAACTGTAGCCTTGAACCATAATTTAGTTAACCAGAGTGGTTTCAAACTCTGTTGCTCAGGCTTTGAAGTTTTGGCCTTCTATTATTGTTGTGGGGTTTGTTTTAGTTTTACCAGAAAGAACTAGTTCACCTCCCAGGTCATTGCAAGCATAAAATCCTGTGTCATGAAAGTGACAAACTTCAGTTTTCTATGCTATGCCTTATCACTGTTCAAAATCATTAATCCAGGTGGGTTATCCTGTCAGAAACAGCTGTGAACAACACTGGCAGAACCAGACAGACTTTTTTCTGTTATTGTGATTATTAAACTGTGTAATATTGGAAATGTGCTTACGTATATGTACAGTTTTATATGCAGAAATGCATGTCTCAAGCCTAGGGGATTCTAGGGAACACAGGGATTCTCTTCAGCAATTGAATCAAAGTGATTGAAAGTATGGGTTGGCATGAAAGACCACAAAAACAATAGTAAGTGAAAGAAGTGTTGATTTTTTTTTTTTTTCCCTCTTTGAATTTTGATAGCCCCTGAAGAGAAATAGAACTTCTCTAGCTGGATTTACTGGTCCTATAGTGGACTCATATAGGGAGTTGTGTAGGCTGGAGGAATCATGTGAGTACTGGAGGCTGCTGTGAGCTGCTCAGCTAATGAGAAGTGTCTGGAGAGCTGCTCTGAGTGAGAGGCTGGGAGATTCTTGAGGAATCCAGTGCAGCCCCATATTCTCTTCCCCTCCTTTCTGATGGGACTGAGCATGGTCAGAACATTTGATTTTGTAGTGAATTTCAGATGATGTTTTTGGAATATTATTGGGGTTGAATGTAGAATAGTCTTAAGAGATACTTTAAATTTAGGCTTGACCACCCCACCCCCAAATTGGGGGAAAATTAGATCTGTCTTCCCATATCCCTGCCTTTTTTCCCTGTGCTGAATATAGTTTGGCCAGACCAGTGTATCTTACCTTTTGAGTGCAGAAGCACCGGCATTCATTGTGGAAAAAATGTGATTGTACACAATGCATGGTCCCCTAGGTTGGCTCAGTACAACCAATCCTGGGAAAAAAGGAAAATTAAGCTATGTCAGCCCAGCATGATTTCTGGACTGGTAAATCTTAATGGCAAAGTAAGTCAAGCGCAGTGCTGTGCTAGTGCAGTTACACAGCTTTCATGCCTCGGGCAGTAGTATGGTGCTGTACTACCCCCACTGAAAAGCTAGTGGTGCTATTTGGTGTACTGTGTTCAATTATATGATGCACATATACCACATGCTGGATAAAAGATAATACTTTCAAGTTTTGGCAATGCTTGTAGAATTGCCACACAGCAGAGGCTGTATCTGAGAGTAAACTTTCAATGCTTATCTTTTCAGCTTCCTGAAGTACTGCTTAGGATGTTTCTGATTGAGATCATGTCCTGTAATCGCATTGCTTCAGGGAATTACCAGGGCTCTCTTAGCAGCATGTTCAGGGTGTTTCTGTTTGTTTACATTGTAACAGTCCTCTGAACATGAAAGATTAAGGAGGGAATTTTATTCTAATATATATTGCCTTATTTTCTATTACAATTCTGAGCTTGGATTTATTTTTTTTTTCCACAGAAGTGGTGGCGATGGTCCTGATATTTACAAAGGAAAGATCTGCTCTTTAAAAGCACGAGTAAGGCAATCTATAAAGGTCATTCTTTTTACATTGCATATTTACATCCAACTGTGTAGGAATTTTCATAAGGTCCTTATGATTGCATATGTTTTTAAATACTACTTTGAATAGTAAAATTTCCAATAGTAACTTTTATGGTTCAGTGGAGTAATGTAGTTTGCTGCCAGCCTTGATAAGTAATTTACATTATAATTTTAATAAAATTATTGCAGATATTACCAACCATGTTTTTATTAGAATTTTCTAAGGAGTGGATTTCTTTGAGCCACTTTAAGTTATTAAGAAGCAAGAAAACTCGAAACATAAAAATGCTTTAATTTCTTTATTCCAAAGTATTGGGGAAAAATATTAAAAAAGTAACAAAATTGCATTATCTGAAACGCTGTCCTATTGAATGACTTCTAGCAAATCAGCCAGGGTGAATCTAGTAGTTCTCCTAGTTAACAACTCAAAAAAAGTTTCTCTGGAGCATGGTAGAAACAACATACCTTTTGTTATGGTAAATCATTTTTTATTTCTGTGTGTGATTATTTTGAAGGGTGGTTTGCTTACTGACTGAATTTTAATTCTTTTCTTTTCTCAAAGGCACTGTTGATTGACATGGAGGAGGGTGTGGTAAATGAAATTCTGCAGGGACCATTGAGGGACGTGTTTGATAGCAAGCAGCTTATCACAGATGTTTCTGGTTCAGGAAACAACTGGTGAGAACCTCTTCAGAAAGCATATCTTAGCAACTAATTAGATGGCATTTGAAAAGGGAAATGATAACAGTAGCTTTCTGGTTCTTTCTGCACCTGGGGAGCTGCAGCATATTGCCAGTAAACTTTGGAGCCACTGTTGCCTGGAGGAGGGCTTTGAAAAGCCTTTTACAGAAGGATAATTCTGCTGATATATCATTTTGTCTATTTTTTCTTCCTCTTTTTTGATTTTCTTTTTCAAAAGAGCATGCTTTTTATTTTTATGTCTTTGGTGTTCAGCTGCGTCCATTGCTCAGTCAAAGCCATAATCTGGTTTGAAACTGTGCAACTAGTGTGGAAATGAGATATATGAACAAATGCACTTCTGATTTCTAAGCACCACAGAGTCTGGCTTTGTGCATATAAACTATATTACCAAAAAGAGAAACTCAGAAAAAGATTAACATACTGATTTCCAAATTTTCACCGAGACATTAATGCACCTCTAATAATATTCAGTGCACTACAGACAGGAAAGCAAATCATCAGCAAATGTACCAAAAGAGAGTGCAATACAAGGAATAAAGCATACTGTAACTCAACCATCTAGCAGGCAAATGTTTTGAAAATGAGCTGTTTGGGCTTTTTTTTATTACTGGTAGCAAGTGACTCACATAGCACTCAAAGGAAGATCAGTACCCCTGTTACATAGGGATATCCATATTATTAAGGAGTGTATAACTTTGACTTCATACTTATAATTTGATCATCCAATGTGAGAGTTGATTTCCTCATTGGTACAAAATAACAGTGCACACTCCAAAGCTGTGAACTTCGTGCTGCTTGCATTCTCAAAATTAAAACCATATCCTGACTCCCATATTCATATGATGTAGTCACAGCTTAGCAACTCTTACAGATTAGGTGTTGGATCCAGCTCTGGACTGTGAACTCTAAAATGTCAAATAGGAAGAGTTAAAATAAAAAACTGAAAGACTGATTGTTGGATTTATTTTTTTAAAGTACTTTTCATTTCCTCAGGGCTGTAGGTCATAAGCTGTACGGCTATCAGTACCGGGAGAGCATTGTGGAAAAGCTGAGGAAAACTGCAGAACATTGTGACTGTCTACAGTGTTTTTTTATAATTCATTCTATGGGAGGCGGTAAGTATTTTTTTTATAGTTAGTATGATTACACTAGCCACAGATGAAAAAGAAAAATTTGGATCTTGAAAAGATCAATGTAATAATCTACATCATTCAGAATGCAGAATTAAAAAAATTAGCACAGTCCAATTAAGTGGACCTGTAATTATTTATTTGTTTTGTTAGAGTACTGAGGAGCCTTAATCATGAACTAAGGGAAGTTGTACCCAGAACAAAAGTACAGCTAAAATTTCAAATACAAGGCAGTGGGTGGATCAAGACAGGTACTAAATGCAAGGAAACACTGAGGTATTACTGATTAGAAGAAGGGACAGTGGCCTCAGAACACTGACATCATTGTTGTAATCAAGTTATTTTTAATGGTGGGGAAAGAGTTTTCCTAAAGGCTTTGAAGGAGACTTCTAATGTTGCTTAACTTTAGAACTTTGTTTTTCTGTTTTCCTTCCACATAATTCTCTTGAATCCCATCTAGCTATTTTGTTAATAATTAGAAGAGAGAATCCCTTGTAGTGATGATTTTGTCATTACTGTATTGCCACTACCACTTACTCCCCCAGAAATGTGGAGGGAGCATGTATTATAACTGGTTATGAAGACATAGAAAATAGCTCTAAATATGCAGCAAGAGTTTTGTCAAGAGCCTTTTTTTTTTCTGGTAGCCATTTGCTTTATTTGAGAGACCCTGCAGATATTGTTTCTGTTATTGCAGAAAATTGCTGTCTTGTTCATAGATGAAATTGTCTGCTGCTGAGAATGTTAGCTGTCCAAGACAGAAAAAACACAGTTCACTTTTCTGATTTGAACTTAGTGCTAATGAGGAAAAAAGTGTGTGTGCTGGGGGAAAGGGGTTATTATGTTTTGACTGAAGAATGAGAAAACTTTATAAAGAAACCCCAAAAGGAAAGTAAATAATTGTTTGGGGCAGTTTAATGTTTTTAAACAAATGTTTCATTCCAAAATTCGAATTAAAGATTTTAAAATAAAAATAAAACATAAAGACATAAAAATAGTAGGTCGGGAAAATGTTGGTTACGTAATAGGACTTTTTGGTTTGCAGAAACTTTTGGGATTGTATACTTCATCATGTCTGGTATACTATGGGAAATGCTTTTATCAATTATTTTCCTGTCTGGGAAAAACCTTCCTGCCTTAATTTACATCTGAGTAGCCCCCACTGTCAGCGATATGCTTCAGAAAATATTCCTTAGTATATATAATTGAAAAGTTATGTGTTTCCAACATATGACACTTAAGGCTTAAGATAACATGAGGAACCTTTTTTCTTCTCTCATTCTGTCTTCCTTCATAATTAGGGACAGGATCTGGTCTTGGAACTTTTGTACTAAATTTGCTTGAGGAAGAATTCCCAGAAGTATATAGATTTGTTACTTCAGTTTATCCCTCTGGTGAAGATGATGTTATTACTTCTCCGTATAACAGTGTTCTGGCTATGAAAGAGCTTAATGACCATGCAGACTGTGTCCTACCAATAGAGAATGAAGTAAGAAATAATATTCTGTTTCTGTCAACTTATTTTTTTATTAGACTGCACATAGGAAGTGTTTCTTCCTTCTGTGTGTTGGTTTGAGTGCCAAGTCTTTAACAGGATAATTTCATTTTTTAAAGTAATAAATGAACTCCTAAGTCATTTGCAAACTTTTGAAATTAGTATCGGTATCACTAAAAAGTTGCTCTGTACCTTCAATGTCTATTTCAAGGTAAATAGTAAAAAGCTTCTATTTACTGAGGCTGAGAGTCTTATATTCTTTTAGCAATAAATTTGTGAGGAGTAGTAGTAGAGTCCTGCAAGAGAAATGACTAACCACTCCAAATTCCAACGGACTTGACTTTACTGATCAGTGATATGGGCATTGTAGGCATACCTGACCAGGCAAGCCACTAGTCTAATTCGTATCTGACTTCGATGATTCTCTTGCTGTTTGCTTATGAAAAAAGCAAGGGAAAGTGAAATATATTTAGAGAATATATCTTTCCTTTGACAGGAGTTATGAAAATTTAAAATGTAATCTTAGGAGATGAGGATTTTGAGTGGTTGAATAAAATTCAAACTCCTGAGTCAAGCTGTGTACATGTTTTTGTCATGTAAGAAACAGACTTTTAGAAACACTTCAGTCAACTGGAATTGGTCAAAAGTTGGACTTAGGTGTATCAAAGGTATACTCTTTGAACTGACAGTACCATGTCTTTAGCTTTTTCTTTAAGATTAATTGAAATGAATAATTGGCATACTGAATTTGAAAGCTGTGTGCTCAAGATTTCTTCTATGCTTTTTTTTTTCTTTCTCGAAGTCTCTGTTTGATATAGTTAATAAAATTCATCAGATGGTCAATTCTGGGAAACTAGGGTCAACTGTGAAGCAAAACAGCTTGGTAACATCAAGTGCAGGCAGTGCAAAAACTGTACAAGAGAAGCCATTTGACGCAATGAATAATATCGTAGCCAACTTGCTGCTGAACCTGACAAGGTAAAGTTACAGAGGAATAACCTGTAAAAGTGGTATTGCTGAAGGCAGTGTGTACTGCAAATATGCAGGCCTGCATCAACTCAAAGAATATTATTTTTTTCCCATTTTATGACTTTCCTCTTTTTAAGAATTAGTTACTAAATGTTAAAGTATTTGGAAGCATTCAGATTGCAGTGGTGTTGCTCTAGCCATGATAGTCTTGGAACTGAAGTAAGAAAAGGTTTATAGGTGGAAGGATATTGTCTTCCATTATGCTTAATGGAGCCCCGGGAAGTTTGCCTTTCTAGGATAGTTGTATTATTTTATAAATACCATTATTTATAAATACCACCATTGTGGCTCCTAAACTGTCTATTGCTGCAAGAAACTCCTGGTGAAATATATTTCTGGAGTACTGGCCTGCTTTTCTTTTAAACAGCTTGTCAGGAATCCAAAGTCACGTGTGTTTTATTATAGCTGCTGAATACTAGTTTTAATACATATGCTATGTCCACATACTGAAAAACAGTGCTAAAGATTACAATCTGGCAATAAGGTCTCATTCTTTATTGTTCTATAATGAGAAGTGTAAGTAAATAAGATAGAGCACTGGTGCTGCCAAATGTGAAAGTTTAGTAATTATACATGAACAGTTTCTTGAATGCTGTGTTGTTTTACTGTTTTATTGTACAGAACAGTTGAAAAATAGTTTTAATGAATGTTTACATTATAAAAATAATTTACGTAGTTTATAACAATTTTATAACAATTTGCTAATTTTTCAGCTCTGCTAGGTTTGAAGGTTCCCTTAACATGGATCTTAATGAAATCAGCATGAATTTGGTTCCGTTTCCTCGACTTCATTACTTGGTTTCAAGCTTGACTCCTCTGTATACATTGGCTGATGTTAATGTACCTTCTAGAAGGTAAGAAGAAAATATTATGAAAGCTTTACATTTGAAGCTTAATTCCTAATTCTTCCATAGTTTTCATTAAAAAGATTCTGTTTATAGCAAAGCTAAGGGTAGAAGTTCTAAAACTTTTAAGTCTGCCACATTCTCAAATTCCTCCTGCTGATATTAGGAACATCCTTTGTCCCTTTTCTCTGAAATGGCTGAGCCAATAAACTTGAAATGTATTTTTGTTATCTCTGCTGGGAAATGTTTCTGTCAGAAAAATGTATTACTTAGATAGAACCCACACCACAAGTTCCTTTGAGTAACAGTTTGCACTTGACTCACAAAATACTGTAAAGACAAACAAGGAATTAATCTAGATTCCTTGGGAAGTAATGGCATCTTCAGTCTGGACATGCAGTGAGCCTATTTAACAGCTTATCGTAACAATAAGCTGACACTTGTCAAATTTTGTGAAATTATTTATCACACTGATATGGCAGAAAAACAACCAGTTAAAATAGATTTTACTGGTTTTAGTGATTTAAGTTCAGTCAGCAAAAGTTCCAAATGAAAATATGGAAAGTGGAAAAGACGGCAGGACCACTCCTTTTCTATGATTGCAAGTTGTGACAATCAGTTGGGCCTCTTCAAACCATACCCTGAGGAGACAATACAGTGCTGGAGGGAAGGTAGCAGACTATGGGGAGATGCTCAGTCAATCAGGTTTCAGAATGAGGTGGGAATGGTGATATTTTTTGTCTCCTTTATTTAGTTATTTTTTTTAATAGGCAGAAGTGATTAAAAAAAAATAGAGATGACAGATGGAGAGAGTTTGGAACAAATGGAAAGAATAGCTTAGATGTTATGGGTCCATAGAAACTACCTCAAGACACCATCTTTGATATCCCACATTACAGTGGAAGTTGCTTGAGGAGGTGAAGACAGAGAATGTCATCTGCAGTGTCATCTTTTAAAGGAGTCCTACGTTATTGTCCTGGTTTAGCTGGGATAGAGCTAATTTTCTTCCTAGTAGCTGCTGTGTTTTGGATTTAGTATGAGAATAATGTTGACAATGTATATTGTTTTAGTTGTTGCTAAGTGATGTTAATATTAAGTCAAGGACTTTTTCAGCTTCCCACAGAAATCAAGAGGGAGCATAGACAGGACAAGCTGGCCAAAGGAATATTCCATACCATAGATGTCATACTCAGTATATAAATGGGGGTTGGCCAGGGGGCAGGAATTGTCAATTGGTGCTCAGAATGGGCTGGGCAACCAATAATCGGGTGGTGAGAGCAGTTGTGTTGCATCACTCTATTTTTGTATATTCTTTTACTGATCTATTAAACTGTCTTTATCTCAACCCACAAGTTTTTTTTCTCTCTTCTCCCTACCCTACTGGGAGGAGGGTGTGTGTGAATGAACGGCTGCATGGTCCTTGTTGCCAGCTGCAGTTAAACCATGACAATGATAACATTAGAATAAGTAGACAAATATCTAAAGTCTGTCTTTTCCTAAATCATTAATGAAAATTACTCAGTTCTATGATTTGTTGATCCTTTTAAATAATGAAGTATAACAAAGGCAGATAACCAGTTCTGTAAGGGTCAATGGCATTTTGGTATTCCTTATCAGATCCTTCACAAGCAGTGAGATTGTCTACTTAACTTGTCTTATAACCAGAACCTCAGGTAGTTAAATCTTTTTTACATATTTTTAATATTTTGTAACCTTAGACCTAAAACTGCCACAATAAAGGTCTGTCTACTTTTCTGACTTTAGACTCAACAGGGAAAAATGGATCTGGTGTGTTTTTAAAAGCTTCTAAAGCCAACATACATACATATAAAGGTTTAAATATTTTTCCTGTCATTCATGATCCCAGGTTAAATGTACCTTTTTCTTCAGAATTTTATGAACTTTTAAGCCCTGAAGGTGGGCCTTCTGAAGAACTCTTGTAGCCTGCTTTAATAACAGTAGATAACTGTTTTCTTTTCACCTAGGTTGGATCAGATGTTTTCAGATGCTTTTAGTAGAGATCATCAACTAATTCGGGCAGATCCAAAGCATAGCCTCTACCTTGCCTGTGCACTTCTGGTTCGAGGAAATGTGCAGGTTTCAGACCTTCGCAGAAATATTGAAAGGTTTGTAGTACCACACAAACTAGTCACGGAATTTGTTATTGAAACTGTTGTCAGTTGTCCAGAGCACTCTCACTTTTCCTTTGAAGAATTTCGATACCAAATCAGTTTAGTCAAAAATATTTTTCTTAATTTCAGAAGGGAGGAAAATGTAATTTACATTATGAATTAGAATAAATCACAGCATTCTTGGATTTCCAGATAAAGGGAGCCGACTAGATGTCCCTGTGCTGCTCCTCTCATTCTCAAAAATGCAAAAGAAAGCAAAGCCTGACCTGCCAGAGGTCTCCTCCCAGTAAAGGATTTTGGAGGAATAAGTTCTGTAGTAGAAGGCGGTGGGGTTTTTTTTACTGAACAGAAGACCTCTCTCTTTCATGGGTACTTTCACATAGATAGGGAATCATCCTTATCTTAAAAACTCTGTATTGTTAGCACTCTGTTTCTACCTTCTACTAGTGATCTATATAGTTATAACAGGAAATGCAGGCAAGCTTCATGTATAGAATGGAGTTTACAGGCAGGCGGGGGTGTGTGGGGAAAATTTCTGAGAATCTGAAGTGTTTTACTTGTTTCTGAACTACAGGGAGACTGTCCCCACACAGTATTAATCTGCCCCTTTACTTTTCAAAACCTGATACATTGAATTAACAAAACAAAATTGGTGTTTGCAATTTAAATTTAAAATAGACGCAGTGTTCTAGTCTGAAGTCTAAAATATCTTACTCAAAATGATAGTTATAACTGGCTTGCCTAGTTCTGAAAGCTTAAATGTTAACCTTTTCAGACTACTTGTTAGCAAAAGAAACTTGAACTTTGTGTTCTTTACATTCCTTAGGTAACTAAATTTTTGTATCACAGGTTGAAGCCTTCCCTGCACTTTGTGTCCTGGAATCAAGAGGGCTGGAAAACTGGTTTGTGTTCAGTACCTCCTGTGGGCCGTTCCCATTCCCTTCTAGCTTTAGCAAACAACACCTGTGTAAAACCAACTTTCATTGAACTCAAAGACAAATTTATGAAGCTCTACAAGAAAAAGGTACAACTCTTATCATTGTAACATCCGTAGCCACTAATCGTTAGCATCTTGCATTATTGGGAAGCAAATCCTAGTATTATAAAGGGACTACTTAAAAGTAACAGCCCAAGATTTTCATTTGTGTTACCTATCAAGGAATCATTCCAACAGCTGCTACTTAAAAAGCAAAAACCCCTTACTAATCTGCATCTACCAGGCAATATACTTACTTTCTTCAGCAATGAGGCAGTATCTGACAGATCTGCCTACCAGTTTGTAGTGGGTTGTCCTTGGCAAGGCTCATGGGTCAAGATAAGAACAGGGAGATCACTCAGCAGTTACTGTCATGGGCAAAATAGGCTTGACATGTGGGATATTAGTTTAATTTATTGCCAATTAATAACAGAGTAGAATAGCAAGAAATAAAACCAAAACTGAAAACACCTTTGCCCCACTCCCTTCTTCTCAGGCTCAATTTCATTCCTGTTCCTTTTTTCACTGATCTGGGTGTCTACAGGGCTGTTTCTCTCACATTTTTCCTCACTCCCCTCTCTCACAGTTGTTGCGAAGCATTTTTTACCCATCCTTAAATATGGTCTCACAGAGGCACTATCAGCATTGCTGATGGGCTCAGCTTTGGCCAGTGGTAGGTCCACATCATGGAGCCATATCTGTCTGATATGGGGACAGGTCCTGATATTTTTCTCACAAAATCCACCCCTGCAGCCCTGTGCCAAAGCCTTGCCCCATAAACCCAATACACAGGCATTTGGTCAGGTGTGCCCAAGAAGACAGAATGTGAAAAGATGGATATGTAAGAACTCAATAATATCGACTGTGATTCCATAGGGAATTGTTACTAAAGTTGCCAAGTATTTAAGCAAGGGATGTCATGATATAAGTGTTTAAATCTACTTTCTGCAGTGCTTGCGCTCCCATCTTCAGTGCAGGTTAAATGGTTCTTATTGAGCCAAAGAAATTAGGCACCAAGAGCAAGGATAATACTGAATTTTCTTTATTGTCATAGGCTCACCTTCACCATTATCTGCATATAGACGGGATGGAGCAAAGCTGTTTTTCTGAAGCCATATCATCTTTGTCTGATCTAATAGAAGAGTACAATGAACTGGATGCTATAAAAGGTGGGCCTCAAACAGATCCATCAAGACTGAAGATAGCTGTTTAAAGAAGGAAGAACTGATTTTTTTTTTATAAAAGAGAAAAAATTCCCCCAAGCATCCAAGCACTTCAGTTAACCAGAATGAACTGCAGCGTGCCTAACTATTGTAATTCCAAAGCGAGACTGGGACAACAGATTCCTCAGCTCTGAGAGGTGTCATATTAAGTGACAGGCCCAGCCTGTAAGAAAGATTTGAAGGCAGCTAATTATGGTGGATATCAGTAAGAGCAGTCTTCCGAACTGTAGAGTAAATTGACATACCATACGCTGTAAAGAGAAGAACGACAGGTTGTAGTAGCCAAAAATGTAGTTCTTTTCTCAGACTTTCAGCTTACGGTAAACTAAAGGCAGGCCTTGCTTCAAAGAAGGATCACCGTTGCTAGATTTGTTTTTTAACAAGCAGCTATGAAGAGAAGAAAAGCCTGCAGTCTTTTCAAAGATGAAAGCAGGTCTCTGATGAAACTGGTTTCTTAAACTTTGCAGGATAGTAGTCATTTCAGAATGCTCTAAGCTATGTTCATAGCTTTAATATTTTTGCTTCCATGTTGTACTTAGCTGTATTAGAGCATTCTGAGTTGATACCAAAATTGGCAATATCAGAAAAATCAACAAAGTAAACTTTATTTCAAGTATTATACTTGGAGTATTAATTAGTATATTATTTTAATGATTCATATTAGTGAATGCTGAGTTGCACTTGATAATGAGATAATGCAATATAACTCTGAGTGAAACATGCACTTATAATGACTGTTTGGAGAACAAAGTTTATATGCTTGAAAGAATGCAAGTAAAATAGATCTTTTAATATTTATAAGTACCAGGGTAAGTAGAGTTTTACATTACAGTAAGAACGTTTACAAAATAGAATGTATTTCCAGTTGCTTGCCAGCCTTGGCTGTCTTAGAACAGCACAAGTAGTGAACTGTTACAAATCAGAATTGATCAATACAGTGATTTTTTTTTAAAGCTTGAAGTCGTCCTAGCAGAGTTGGAGTGGGTGTATAAGGAAGCACAATTTTCAATGTATACTTCCAGAAGTATTAAATAAAACAATGTGATAACATTTGTTGAGAGCATTTTCTTAAACATTTTTAAAATAGTGATTTCCTTGAAATTCTGCATCTATTATCTGCAGGTACCCAGGTATTTGTTCCTTTACAAGCGCATTGCTTATATTCACAACACTAGAGAAAGATTATCCACTGCAAAAAGCAATCTGAGCTTAAAATTTACTTGTGTTTGAAACAGCATTGATGTTTTGCTACTGCGGGTACATAGTAGAAAATGTTAATTTGAGAATCAAGAATGATAGATGAAGTATTACAGGGTTTTTTTTTTCCTAATGGGTTAGTCAGAGCATCTGTGAACTTACATGTATTTGTCTTTGTGGGCAACAACTTGTTACAGTGGGGTACAAAGCTGTGCCTTTTTTAATTACCAAAAGTTCTTTTTTTGACAATACAAGTGTTATATACATCCTTCTCAAGAAGGTATTTCCACATATGAAAACAATTATGTTTAAAAAGATGCACTCTTTCCTGCATTTTCCAGGTGCTATTTAGAAAAAATGAGTATTCACACATGTAGTTTAAACATTGCTGTGGCAGGGGGTTATGCTAACTCTTCAGGGTGTGAATGTGCCGTTGCCCTCTCGGTACGTTACAGTCAATGGTGTAACTTGTCATACAACTTTGAGTTCAGAAAATATGTCTCCTGGAGCACTGCAAATCCTCTGACATACACACGATGTTATCCACATCATCTTCCACTTAAAGAAGCCTTCATTGGGACACTCAAACTGTACAGTGATCATTTTGGACTTATTAGGTATGCAGCACCTCTTGTCCAAGCACACCCCACAGAATGTTAGTTTGTAGCTTTGAGTAGTTGAGCATCCTGAAAAAACTAGTTTCTCTGCTGTGGGAAGCTGGAATGTCGGTTGACATGTTCTTCCTTTTGGAATCTTTAATATAAAACCAAAGAAAAGTCTGAGTTTTTACACATTAAAAACAGAACACGTAAGACAAAATTGCAACATTTATATAGCAGTATCTTGAAAATTACTCCTTCTGAAAGCTCTCTTATTTTTCTTTATCAGCCAACAAATAGAAAATATTTTCTGAGTGACTGAGCACCAGGACAGCGCTAGCAATACTTCAGGACACTGAATTGTTTTGTTTGAAATTACACATCTGTAGTTTACGATTGAACTTTGAAGACTGAAGGTAGAAAACAGAGAAGAGTGTTTTTAAAACTGTTAAAAAAAGGAAGAAGTCATTTATATTAGTAGTTGCCAATACATCCATTTTTCCATTACTTCTAATATTTTCATTTTTTATTAGGAAGTCATTTTATATTAGAAAATACCTTTATTGTCTTCGGTATATTGGTCAGACAAGGCTGGATTAAACATAATCTCTTTTCTTTTTTCATTTCACATTTCCTGTTTTCGTTGGTCACTCGGCTGGATATGCCTATGCCGCACGTCCTGGAACAGGGTGTCCAGGGAGTTGCCTGTACTAGGCACTTCTTCTTCAAAACTAGCGGTAAGCTTCTGTAAGCTAAGACAGCAATATATTATTTATGCAGCAGAACAACCCCAAAAAGGATTAGTTGGAAATAAAAGGATAAGTGTTTGGTTTCTATTCATGAAGGTGGTTTTGTAGGTAAATCTAAAAATGAGGCATAAACAAAGTTATACAAAAGCTGGCTGAGCTGCTGTTAAGCTTTACTGACACTGGATACTCAGACCCTAGTAACGACTATGAAATTGCATGTGTTGTATGACCCTCCCATTTAATGTGATGGAAAGGCTAATGTGGAGTTACTTGTGGAATTTTTATGAAATGTCCAGAATGGAAGAGATGCTGAAAATTATTTAAGGCCAAGCATAGCTTGAAAAGGGATGCTGGAAACATTAACGCTGGTTTCTTTGTAGATATTGTGAAGGCTTTAGGTTTTGTATTGAGTAAAATTCTCCAGACACCAAAAAGCCTGGTTTCTGATGGATTAGGGCTGGATTAGGTGGAATACGCTTTAAAAAAGAAACAAAATTGCAGTGCAAAAGTTCATGGTGAAACTCTGCAAAAAAAACTGACTGTGCAATCTGCATGTTTAGGTAAGAGCACGGGCAGAATTACGAGGATACCTGGAAAGTAGACAGCAATTTAAAGATCTCATTGCAGCAGGCAGATTAAAAGCCTGTTACAGATCTGCAACAAATAAAGGGAAGTTAAATGGTTGTTTATATGTGATATGTTTTTAAAGTATGACCTATGTACATCTGTATGTATCTGAATTAGGTAAACAGAATTGACAAGGAAAGCCAGGAAACAAAGCAAGAGTGGTGAAATGAAACTCAGCCCTTGTTAACCACACTAACAGAAAAAAAAAAAGACTTTTCAAAATAGGTATTGGCCCTTTGAGCCATTTGTGCACAAGTTGACATGACTCTTCTGCTGCAATGGGAAGGGGAAGGTCTCACTCAGAATTTCAAGGTGCTTTTCTTCAGAGGGAGATAGGGTTCTTTTGGGGGCTTCGCACCTTTGCAGTTTCTCATTTCCTATGTTGTCTGCTGTTTTCAAATACCCCCTTTGGCCCAGAGCTTCAGTTTCATTGTCTTTATATAGCCCAGTCGATGGTAGCTCAGGTAACCCTGCTGGAATAGCCATGCCTCTGGTCTGTCTGGGAGCACTGTCCTAGTTAGCTGTCCTCCATCAGCTGTGTCTTGGAGAAGAAACAAGTGGGTTTGTATCACCTGAAGAATAGCATCCTTCAGCACGTACAGCCACCACAGGGACAGACTGTTGGGGTCCCTGAACCAAGTCAAATAGGAAGTCTGCTTTGCAAGCTGGATATCTTTTCTCAAGGTTGTGTTGTGCAGTTGGTTCAAATTCCAGAATAAGCGCTGTGCAGTGCAGTGTTGCGGTCTACTCACCCAAGCAGTTACTGAAAGTTGGACTTCAGCTTTGGGATCCATGACAGTGCTACAAAGTAAATTGCTTAATGCTATTCTCCAGGTATCTGAATATTTCATGGGGTGAAATGGTTTGGTGGTCATTGTTTTCAATGTGTTATGTTCTCTCTTGATCAGATTATTGTTTGGAGTTAGTTGCCTTACTGAGTGTGTTTTTATACACAGCATTAAGTATATTTCCATAAAAAGGCTTTGACAGTAGTTATAGGTATTGTATCATGATTTTGAAGTAAAGATGAGCTTCCTTTTTTATTTTTGCCAATTTGCGTAACCACTGCTAACGTGTTAAAGTTGTCCAAACTGAACTTCAGATTTTGTAAGTAGGTCTACTTATCTGCAGATTGACTTATGTGCATTTACCTATTTACTCAGCAGTCTTTTATGAAGATTTTCTGTTAAGTTTTGCAATCCTCTTATTTTTATTTTATTGATCCATGATGATGATTCGGGCCATAATTCACATTGCTACTAAATAAATGGCTCAGCTCTCTGGTCACCACATTAGTTGTAATGATGAGTTTCACCATGGAAACTTGCACATGCACGGGGAAGGAGACAGCACAAGGGCAGGCAGCTGTGGCCAGGGAAGGGCCAGGATGGCTGCTTCTGGCAATGGTGCTTCCTTAAAGTGCAAAAGAGAGCTACAGCCTTAGCAGCAGAGCAAGAGTGAGGTTAAATGGAATATCAACTGACCCTGGCAGAGCTGCTTGGATGGTTGTTGTATGGTTTTGATAAGACTGAAAAGAGAAGAAAGCGGGGGGGTCCTTAACCTGAAATTTTGTGAATTAATTAAAGCTGCAAGGCAGTCTTTATCATCTTCTGCTTTCTATTGAAAGAGGGCTGCAACATGTTAATGTGAGTATGCAAAACCCAAGACTCCCTGCCACCACAAAGCAGGAGAAAGTGAGACAGCTCCCAGGCTGTGAAATGACTGCCCACCAGCAACCCTAACTGGTGTGATCTGATGAGTAGTAAACCCCTGCAGAAAGATGGGGCGAAGGTAGCTTTGGCCAGTTCCCTGCTGACAGAATCCAAAAGGCATTTTGCTTTTCATATTCATCAGGTTTAGAGAAAAGAGGCTGTGGGGTAAAAGAGTAAGAGGGGTGATTGGGACGGACCAGTCACCCTGGCAATGGCCTTCAGCAAGAATTAAGAAATGGCCAGCGCGCCGCCTGCCTGGCTGCCGGAGCCAGGGACACTGAACGCAGCAAGGCTTGTGTCTAGAAAGGTTTAGCAGTGTAGTTAGGCACACCTGACATCAGTCTGTAGTTTGTTGATTGAAGCTGCTTGTGCTGTCCCGGGCCACAGATGGATTGTCCGGGCTTCTTTCTGCCCGTGACCCTGGTGCAGGGACTTGCTGTGAGTTTTGGTGTGAACACAGGTGTACATCCGATGGCACCACTGACACACAGGCACTTATAAAGTGGGTTAGGTTGGAAGGTCTGCCCGTTAAGATAATACACTCCATTGAGCTCACATCCTACAGCTACCAGATCTGCAAATGGTAAACAAGAGTTACTAATACAGGAGGAGCACGTCGTTCCTGCTTACAGATTGCTAAAATGCCATCAGCCTTTACTGCACCCACAGCTTCCAGTTCTTCCCAGCCCAAGCACGTTTTTTTTTTTTATTTATGCCCAGTGGTAACTACAGCCGCCCGATCAGTCATCAACATGTCTGCAAATAACGTGCTTGTGCACAATGAACTGGTTTCACTAACGCACATGCAGGTAAGTTTAAAGACTCACTCTCAGATTCTCTGACTAAGCAGTCGGAGGACTAAATTAGGATAAATTGCTGTGCGGCACCGGCAAGCAGAGTTTTCCTCCAAGGCGATCCACCTGCGTGGTCCCACCCTCCTGGATTTCAAGAAGGGAATGTGAAAGAACAACTTACATGCACACACGCCTGTTTCGTACCTAGGCTCGTCTGCCGAGTAGTCGCAGTAGAGGCCTTTGTGGGGATCGCAGATGTCTGCTTCGTTGCAGGTCTCTCCTGACTGCTTGGCACAGACCTTACAGCAGCCGCAGCCGTCCTTCACCAGGCTTACCCCGGGAGTGCAGGTTGGCACAGGCGGGCATCTGCACGGCCAGCGACAAACCTCCTTGCGCTGGTGGACTTCACCGGTTTCGGAAGGTTTTTCTCCGGGCTTCACTGGTGGGCTGTGGAAAAACTTACACGCAGTGGGATGTTTTGAGAGCTGAATGCATTAAGCGTAGCTGGGATAGCATAAAATGGAGCTGGGATGGCAAAACCTGTGAAGTTGCGTGAAGACACTTAATATTTCTCATCTCACAGAATCCAAATAGTGAGAGGTTTAGGTAGAAGACAGAGGACTCATTTCATCAGTTACTGTCAGACACTGCGGTGTCATTCCACCAGGGAGCCTGGCCTACGGCTTGCATGAAACACAATTCATCGGTCTTTCCTTTGCCTTCAATAGAGCAAAAGCTTAAGTAGAGCTAAAGTAGGAAAAAAAGGGGTTTAAAGTAGGTGGTGGATTTATTTTAAATATTCCTTCCCACAAGCCTCCTATCAAATTAATTAACTTTTGATTCCTCCCACTGTTTAATAGCCAACCACTACCCTTGTTTGCCACTTCTGATGGCAAAAGCCTTTTAAAGTAGTAAACCTCTTTTGAGTGTTACTTTTGTTCCAAAATTTGAGTAGCTGTTTGGGAAGGAGCATTATAGCATCTATAAATTCTGTTGTGCTAGACACAAAAATTGAATCCTAATAAGGAAGGCTGGTGGTTGCACGGGGCTTAATAGGTCATTCTCTAAGAGCGTATCTATTTGCATGCATAAGTGTTTGTTGAATCCAGGGCTTACAGGGCAAAGACGTATCTCTAAAAGAGGTTTGTATCAGCAGTAAGAAGTCAAGATCTAGCCAGAATTTACTGTTTTCCACGTTCTCTCTCAGAATTCATGTCTTTTTTCTTCTTTTCTTTTTTCTTTTTTTTTTTTTTTAGAAGAGTTTGTCCTAAGTAATTTTTTATGGGTTTATTTTTCTGAGGCATGGAGGAAGATTAATCCAGCCCAGAGTGTGAAAGGATCTGTTTGAGACAGCTATATTTTATCCGCTTTTCTGAAGAACTACATCTAAAGCATCTTAGCATTAAATCTTTTTGTGCTGCTGATTTCAGCAGAAATGCAGATCGTGATATAGTTATTCATCGCGGATGAGTGGGTCCATAGTTAAGTGGGGGCACACACAGCGCTTGGCCCCTAGCACAATGTAAGGCTTGGGAGCTGCTCTCATCGGGCTGCCCAAAGAGCAAGGGGGAAAGAGAAGATGCAGCCCCTCGTCAGGTACCAGTATCATCATCTAATTTGCAGAAAAAAAAAAATATATATATATATCTCTCCTATATTTTTTCAGGGCACATGAAGCCCCACCTATCAGTTTCCCTCTCTTCCTCCAAACTGCAGGGCTCTACTGATGTAGAAACCACCTCCAGCAGAGGCATTAAGGGAACGCTGGGGAAGGGGTCGTTCGGCTGGGTTCCCTTCAGCTCAACTTTCAAACGAGAAGTATCTGCAGAATTCAGCGTTTCATATGTCATATCCCCTGAAAGCTCTCGCAGCATAATTGAGCTGGCCTAATTGCATGCAGCAGTAAATGACCTTTTAAAAGGCTTTTTTCTACCACTAATTTCCATTTTTCATGGTCATTTACAACTATACTTACGATATCTTAATCCACAGCTACTAATGAAGCTCCAAAGTAGTAGCTTTCAAGTTCCTTTGGCTGAATGATTTTTAAGATATATATTAATTCACAGAAGCAATTTATATAGTAAATGAATATTAAACAACATCATGTGGTATTCCATGCCGCATGCAGCAGATAGTTTCATAAATGTGTTATTTTGTTAATCATTTGCTGATAAAGGATTTCTTCTCATAATTTTTACCTAAATGCAGCAATAATGTAGAAACAACTAACTTAAGTATACTTTCTCTAAGGCAGCTAAGCCTTTCCTATAAACCATAATGTTAATTTTATGAACGTGTGCACTGGAGCGTAGAGCTTCTTAAAGGCTTGTTCTGGAAACAAGATACACAGGTGTTCCTCTACATTTAACAGTGTTCAAGACTGTATGGTTGCTTTAGGAAGCAATTTCTTGCTGATTTTTTTGTTTTTTTAAGCAGAGTATTGTTATTAGGAATTTAGCCACGTGCCAGCTATATGAGGTTATGTGGCTTAAATCAGATATTGTGTTTCAAAATGGGTACGTGTAGCAGGAAATAATCTATGTGCTTTGACCAGTATGTTTAATTTGTATTACAAATTAAAATGTGCTTTAAACGTACAGAATTCTACCTAAACGAGTGATTTTCCTCTCCCTTTTTTTTAGGGAAGGATGTCAGCTGAAAGGTGTGAGACTCCAAAGTTTCCCAGTAAGAAAAACACCATCAGGCAAATATCTGACAGTTTCAAGTGTAGAATTACTGAGAAGTTCAGTCTACCTGAAAAATCTTCAAAAATCTATTAAGTTACAATGACAATTTGAAGTCTGCTTGTGAAGTTTACAGGTCAAATATTTTTCTAACTCTTGCTTTGCAAGAATTATATTCTATATATACCAAAGCTATCTGCACCACACAAGCCCGCTGCATACTTTTCCTGATCCTATGGGCAGATCAGAAAATGAGACCATTGTGTAGGAACCTTTCATGTGTTGTTTGTTTTCTTATGTTTTAAAGATTGAACAAGGTCTGTACGGCATAAATAAGCAAACAGCAAGAGCAGACAATGTGTTATTGCTAATGTTCGGTTATCTCAGTCTGGCTTTAAATACGCAAAAAGTTAGGAGAGGGAGACAGGCATTTGAAAATTCTCCATTTGACATTCATCTTGATCGTAAAGGAAAAATACACCGTGTACACGTAAAGTGGATTTTCAAAGTTAAGTAAGTAAATAATGAAATTGCCCTTTGACACAAATACCTTCAGCAAAAGCTGTCACTTAAAATTTTCTCATAAGAGACAAAGCATAATACAGCCCAGGTGCCTTTCTCATTTGTAAAACTAGCCTTAACTCAGACCACTGTGTACATATATATATATATATAAATGGAGTATGAGCATGGACGAGATGTTTACTTTCTTACTGCATCAGATAACCATTTGTGCTTATATTTAAAAAAAAAAAAAAAGCAAAGTCACGGACAATTTCTGCTTCCATATCACTTTTTTTTTTCCACTGAATCATATTAACGTACAGATTAGAGAGAAAAAAATACCAAAATCAAGACTGATGCAGTAAATAAGCTGCAAATGAAATTTACTCAGGAGTAGGGAATGGCTCCTTATTCTTTATGAGGAATTCGCTTCTCTGAAATTTATTTTGTCATTAAGCAAATAAAAACTAAACCGGGACAGGGTGAGGGAGGGAGGGAGAAATCTTTTTCTTCTTTTTAGTGAACTTACCTGTTGCGTACAAGGGATGATGAAGATGGTGGGGAAAAGGAGCCACCGCATGTTCCTGCACATTCAGAAGTGAAACTGGGAGATAGGGAACAGGCTGAGCTGTGTCAGAGGAAGCACTGAACACAAAGCTCTCCTCTGTCTCCCTTGCCAACCCTACTTTCCCCAGCACATGCACGAACACATACACACATTCACACTTGAAATTCTCCGCTTCATACAGAACCAGCTTCACGCTGAAATTTCCAACTGATCTTCTTCTCTCCGCCCGGCGCTAGAATACAGATTTGCACACCCTGCTTGATCCCATCCAGCTGCTTCGGCAGATTCTGCCTGACTTAATTGAGGTCGGGTGGGGTGACATCTGATTCTTAAAATCTTGCTGCTGGAAATGTAGTGTTATTTTTAACTTGTCTTTAAGTCCGTAATACAGGAATTTCTGAAATCTGAAGGGCAGAGCCCCGAATACATGTATTTTTTGAGACAGAGAAAGCAGAGTTTCTCAAAATTTCTAACGTATTGTGCTTAGCAGAATCACAGCATAAAAATTTACTCAGTATGTGCTCTCTAAATAGGGAAAGAGATGCTATAGTGTGTTACAACGCTAGTACATATTCCGCACTGCTCCTTTCCATGGAATCCTAATGGGGAAACCCAACCGATAACGTACTTTTCCCTGAGGTGTGCACCGTGTCTTACTGTTATGCCACCCTGCTTAGACACAAGACTGTTCAGATCTCCAAATTTCCTCCTCCCTAATACTATCGAGGTGACGTCCCTGATTTTTAGGCTGACAAATGAGGGTCTCCAGGATAAGATAAAAGCTGCAGCCCTGCAACAGTGGTGTTGGGGGTGCCCTGGTGAACGGTTTGTCCTCACTCAGTCATGTCCTGCGAAGTCTGAGAGTTACTAGGGGAGGCTGCCAAAGCCCACCCTCACACAGCAGCTGTGTGCGGACAGAGACAGTGGTGAGAGTATCGAATCAAATCCAGTCCGAGCAATTGTGGTTTGCTCCCCGACTCGGCGCACCATGTGCCCTCTGCCATTACAAATGAATCCTGAACTGCCCTTCCAACTCTTGAGCAGTCAGCTGTAAATCGCTGAAAACTGCTCTTCCTTAGCACATCTGCTTCCTCACATACTTCAACATAAAGTCCAAACAATACCTAGGTACCAAGTGGATGCTGCAGATGAGTTAATTTCAGTGACATTACCAAGTATGCATTCGTGCAGACCAGGTCTGATTCAAGCCTCGCGTTTCCCATTAAAAGCTTATGAACATAGCACCTAAATTTCTCAAAAGTCTCTTCTGTATGCTTTCAAAACACGGTTTGTTTCATAGCATCAGAGGATAGCTGAGGCTGGAAGAGACCCAGGAGGTCTCTAGTCCAACCAGTGCTCAAGCAGGGTCAGCCCTGAGATCAGACCAGGTTACTCAGGGCTCTGTCTGTTTGGGTCTGGAAAACCTCCAAGGGTGGAGACTGCCAGAGCTCTCCTGGCAGCCTTCTGGAGAGATAATAATGAGCAGTGCAGGCTGTCTGAGGAGATCCCAGGTACAGTTTTCTCCTGCAGACCCAAAGACATCCCTTTTGCTCTCCAGCCTAGAAGAAGCGAGAAAGGTCAGAGGACTAGGACATCCATTCTTCTCCTCCTAGGGCTGCAGGGGAGCACAAAGCATTTATTTGAAATGTGTTGTTCCTCTTTGCATCACAGAAATAAAGCGTGTGGCCAGTGCAGGACTGGAAATGCTCTGTGTGAGCTGGCAAAGACCGGTCTGCTGTGGATAACGGTCCCTGTTCGGGAAACGGAAGAGAGATGTTCCTGTAGGATTATTCATTTGTTTTGTATGGTGTGTTTTGTTGGAATTCACCTGGACAGCACGATGTCTTCAGGATCAGAGAGTGTGAAACCGTGATTTGAGTATGATTAAGCTGACTGATAGAAAATGTTGGGTTTGAACTGGATGGGAGGAAGGCTCCTCCCCCAGGAAGACATTCTCATGGTATTACACATTAAAATGTGATTTTATGTGGCTGGCTGGTTGCTCACGTGTGTGCAAAGCAACTGGCGTGCTTCTTTAGTCCAGGAAGGGCCTGCTGCTAGGAACGGGGCTCCTACTAGTAGGACTCAGATCTCCAAAGCAATAATGTGCCTTCATTGCCTCTCCCTAACAAATGTATTAACTGCGGCTCTCTGGAGTTTGCAGTATCTGCAGTACTGAACCCTGAGTGAATTTAATAGAGAGCCATAAGACCACAAAGACAGCAACACTAACTTCTTTGCATAAATAATGCACCAATGTTTTGACTTAGTATTAGAGTCTGTCTCTGCTAGTATTGGCTGTGATTTAAATAAATGGAGGCTGTGTGCCCTTTTCCTCTTCTGTAGACCTTTAGTGATCCCCCACAACTTAAAAATTAATGTTCTTAATGCCATGTCCAGACTCAGCAATAGTTTGTCTGTTTGCATCCTTCTTGCCAAATCTCCCTTGCAGATTTGATTACATAAAACATCATTCATTTCCTCAACTAAACCTGCTCTGTTATCTGGTGCCATTCTAATACTACCCTGAAGGGAAATGTGATTTGGTTATATATTCAGTGATCTCTACGTACTGCATGTATTTCTTTGGTGCCGAAAAATCATCTTCCTGTCTGCGAAATATGCCATGTAAATCCATTGTCTGAAGGGATGGAAAAGTATGGGATATAAACCCATAAATGAATATAACTGTGCATTTTAACAGGATACCCTGTCTTAGACAATGTATTTATTATTGATATTTGTTATGGGCCAGGATTTTCAACACTCCCTACTGGGCTTGGTGTAGTTATTGTGTCTAAATCCAGCAAAGCCAGGGTTGAGTTCAGTCATTCCTAATAATGGGGTGCCAGTCACAGATGCACACCAGAGCTGGAGGCTCACCTTTTGGCAGGAAGGTTTTAAAACATTGTCTACTTCTGTCACTCTTTGTGCATGAATGTTGCAAAGAGACTCCTCTATTTCAGTCAGTCAAACCTACTGTCTGTGGCTCTTTGCTCAAAAAAATAAACCGATGAGTAAAGAAAAATAGGTAGGTTATATGACAACATATTGCCCTTGGCTCACCCTGTCTCACATGCTGTTTGCTCACTTGGGCTTTGCAAAGAAGCTGCCTTCCTCAAAACAACTGTTCTCCAAAACCACCAGTGGACTTCACCAACACTTGCTATTGATGGCAGCTTGGCCACACCAAGCAACAGATATCTCACTGCTGGGAGCAACAGAGTTTACTCCCAGGCAGCATGGCATGCCCCAGGTCCTGGGCTTAGCCATGCTCAAATATGCAGTGAAGTTCCCAGCTGGGTCACTCAAGTCAGGTGTTGCAATGGTCTTTGCAGAGGAGCCACTCGTCCACCACCAATGAGCACTTGTGAGGTGCCTCCCTTCTCAGCTGGTCAGCAGCTCAACTTTTGTAAATTTGGGCCATTTTTGCTTCTCTTCAAATTGTGTTTCAGACATGAGTTGCACTCAGAAATGCTCCGTACCTCTCCTCCTGGAGCACCACCAATAACAACACATTCCTCAATGCCGCTGAGCAAGGAACTTCTGAGATGACAGGGGTATTGCCAATGCAACAGAAACTCATCTTGTCCTTCATTCCCACTTCAGCAAGGCCATGTGCAACACCAAGATCGCTGTCAGAGGGAGAGAAATGCTTTATACAAGGACAGCTATAATATGTTCTCCACAGTGTGCCGCTGTTTCTATTTCAGCTGTTGTCTACTTCTAAACTAATTTATAAAGCTTCTTAGAGCCAGAACATGCTACCTGATTTATGAAGATATTTACACGCTGATTTAAGACGTCTAGGTCCCATCTTCAAAACTGACTTACGCAGGTAGTTGTCTATATCCTATTTTCTTCGAACACAGATAAGATGCCATAAAGTGCCTGTATTCCTAAGGACGCAACTCTGAAACGCTTCATCTTTCTATGATGGCCAACCATGTGAAGCAAGAAACGCTCAGAATTGTTTAAGTTGAATATTTGTCAGCAAATAGAGGCTAAGCTTTCATTTTTCTTGTTTGCAGATCATTTAAAAATATCTGTACGTGCTGAACAGGCTTAGCCTGCGCTCTGCCCAGCTCTCTGAGGCAGACTCCGTGCAATCAATCCAGAGAGGCACAAACTATAAAATACAGGCCAGGAAGAGTGAAGGCAGAGACAGGAATAAAAATGAAGATAAATTGGGGACCCACCAAGCAAGGCAAAGAAGTGCAGCTGCGCTGAGCTGACTTATTACACGCTGGAATTGGCCAATTCTGCATACAGCGCAGCGGCTCTGCTTTCTCGTTTTAATTTGACGCTGAATTCACTGTGACAGAATAAACTCGAATCAGCCCAAATCATATCAACAGAGTAGCTTTTCTCCTCATAGCCTGGCTCCGTGGGCACCAGCAGCTCCAGCCTCGGCTACCTTTCTGGCCCCGCAGCTGGCCAGTGCTTTGCAGCTGCTCCTCGGGCAGAAGCGCCGTCAGGATAAATATTTGAGCACGGTGGCTAATCCCACGTGTCAGGAGACATGCAAACTTCCACCGAGGCTCGTACGATTCTCAAAGGATTCCCATTGTTAGTTGTAGGAGGAAATAGTAAAGCAGCTTCCCAAACTCCTGGGTTATTTACACATGTAGCTTGTGTGCCAACTAAAAAACATTCCCAATGGAAATGAAAATAAGGTCCCAGCCAAAGTCCTACCCAAACCTTCCTTGAGGGGAGGGCATGGGAGACACACAGAAAAAGAGTTGTATTTTTTCCCCAAACCACCGGTTGGTTGGTTTTTTTTATTTTATTCCCAGTACATACTTTATTAACCTTTTAAAAAACATCCCGCCTAAATATTGGTGGATTCCCACTGCTATCACCGGATTTATTTTGGCACAAAGTCATCTGAAAAACCAACTCAGCCTTTCAGTCTACAGGGAAAGTATATGACACTCTCTAGAGGCCCAGAAACACCCATAGATCATAGGGCACTGGCTGGGTCTGGTGCCTATTTTGCATGGCAAGTGTCCCAGGGGGTGAGAAACCCCCAGCGAGGGGAAGGGAGGCTGCGCCCGCCTCTTTCCTTCCCACTAGTTCAGTCACCTCCACCTCTTTCCTCCCACATACAAGGCAGCTGCTCCAAGTTTCAGGACTGAAAGGATTTGCTCCTTCATTGACTGGGTCCATTAAAAATAGCAGAAGCTGGGGAACTGGTGGTGGAGAGTCCGAAGAGCAAACACGGGGTGGGCACACCAGATCTAGTGACAGCCTGTCTTCAGGCTCTTTTAAGGGAGGATTTCAGAAAGGGCAGAAATGCGTTCTTGCCCCAGCCCTCAGGCTGTCTCACACAGGCTCTAAAAAGCAATGAAGAATCCAAGAGGAAAAGGTCCATACCTCTTTATTGCAGGGGTATGGAGCACAGTGTCACATTTATTTATTTTTCTACATAAAAATCTCACCTCAGCATATGTGTATGAAAGAGAGGAAAAAAAAATGGGAAACTCAGTTCAAAGAGCCACGTTTGGTTTCTTTTCAGTTTCGTCTATAGAAAAAGCACCAAAATCTACAAAACATCCAAGCAAAACCCCACATCAACTCAAACTCCCCAGAGGGCTCGCAAGCTTGCCTAGCTTGCAAGAAAATGTTGCTGAGTCGTGTTGGGTTGACCGTCCCAGCAATTCAGTTGCATAGTTACCCTTCCTTTTTCATGCCTGCAGCAGAATTCCCTGTAAATCATCAAGGAAAATGAAAATAACAGCCTCCATTGCACAGCTGTGTCCATTTACTTCATCCTAACGCTTTGGTCCCAGTAACATGTCCACCACCACCAGGCTGAAATAAGGAGATGGCATATAGGGGTTGGCTGGTGGGCTGTCCAAACTTCATTTGCCGTGTGGGTGGAAGGGGGAAAGAAAAAAAGCGGGAAAGGGTTAAGGCAGAAGTCTCCTAGTGAATGACTGCGCCTGGCTCAGTCATCTCCCATCCGGAAAAGCCCACAGGAGAGCTCAAACATAAACAAGTGAATAATGTGTTCGAGATCCAAGGCTCTCAGTCCCATTTTGCAGAAAGGATTATTTCATTTGCATTTCCTGTAAATGAGTCACGACCTATTGATAGCTACAAAAGTCTCTGTATTGTTTCTGTGAAAACCGGGCCTCAGAGATGTCACCTTATTTTTTTTTTGCTGCATTAAAATTCTGGCTCCCCGTGCGGTGGGAGCCACGGTGCTGACTGCCGGTGGGAGGGTGCAGTGGCTGAGAGCAAACCCAGGGGAATTTAAATGGGAAAGAGGAGAGAAACAGAGTGTTTAATGCTACTGGAGCCAGACCCTTCTTGGGACCAGCTTTGGAGATGGTGTCCCCTCATCGCTGCCTCCTGCCCCAGGTAGGGCTGAGGGGTGCAGGCACTGCACCTAACACCTTGCCTTGCCTTGCCTCATCTGCTGACCAGTCAGCAGAGGAAGGATACCCCAGAGGTACCTGCGCAGATACCCAGGAGGCCTCTAGATAAACCAGACATGGCCCCACACTGCAAAGCTAAGAACAAATTAGGAAAAGAGATTAAAACTTTTCCAATTAAATTAAAAGTGAGAAAGATATTAGGTTTTTATACATATCCACAATAATGCATGGATCCTTCAGTTCCTGTCTTCTAAAATCTCTTGCAGACCACCTTAAATCCACTGGAGAAGTGCTCAGTCTTGCATTAGGTACAGCCCTGCCATCTGTCGGATTTTTTTTTACATTAAATGCTTGTTTAACATAAGGAAAAAAACCAACCTGACAGCAGTTGCTTGGGTTTTTATTTCAGTCAAATATGTGTTTGCGTTTCTGAAGGAGTTCAGGAACCAGCAGCGACCCTGACATTTCCTGGGAAGTCCATTAACCCAGGGCCCCATCCAGACATCTTGTGCCCAAGGCTACGCTCCTGCCTCAGAGCCCATCTCACCAAAGGTCTAACCCGGCTTCAGCGATAGCAACATCTTGCTTCTCTGGGCATCTTCCCATGCGAAAAGGAAAAGGTTCCTTTTAAGAGAAAAAGGTTTTTCTTTTCACCTAAGACTATCAGATCGTCTGTCATTTATGCTTGTCTAGGCTCCAGAGAGACTTTCCAGGGGAAGGAGACCAGGGTACTGAAAGACTCTTTAACCTAACAAAGGTAGAGTTAGGAAGACCCAGCGATGAGCATCTCAAGCCAGACAAATTCTTATTAGACACAAATATTTAACAGAGGATGAACTATAGCACAATATATGGAGGGAAGTGGTAGGTCTCTGCCTTTTTGGGGTAAGATTCCCCTAGATGTCCTCCAATGGGGACAGCTACATGTCAGCTAGGGACACTTTCTGTCTCTGAAAAGCAACAGGCACTTCCATGGTGCAGTTCATTTCTTCAAATGGACCCTTCATCTTCAGGAGGAGGTGAATGACATCCTTGAAATACCTCTGTACCTTTTTCTCTCTGATGACCATACAGGGAGCTTGGGATGACATCTGGTCAGAGAAGTGCACCTTTTGTGCATAGGCATCTCTCTGGAAGAATCATTTGAAGGAGACACAAATAATGATGCCCAAAGCCCAGATGACCAGGTGGAGTGTAAAATTTGGTGCTTAGATGTCCTCAGGTGATTTCACAGTCCCTTCTGGACTTGCTTTCTGTGTTTCTGGGGCTGGGACCACAGCAGAGCCATAGGTGTGGTGCAGCCTGCCACAGGGTTGGCACTGAAGGTCAGGGCCAGCCCATGGTCTCAATGATCTTGAAAAGTGCCTTTGATTCCTTGCTCTATGTGAGGGGCAATGGGAGAGCATGTCCCTCAGCAGTGCTCAGTGTCCAGTCACAGGAGAAATGAGCTGCAGTTACCCAGCAAGCGCTCGCTCTGCAGCTGCATCCAGCACAACACGCAGCACCAGCTCCTTCCTTTCAACACAAAGAGGGTTTCAAAAAAAGAAAAAAAATAAATAAAAGAGGCTTACCAGAGGGCCTCTGAGCATGGGGGATACGTTCATTACCATCATTCTGATTCAAGCCTCTGATGATTTTGAATATGCTCACATTACTTATTCACTCTGAACAGAAGAAACGAGCGCTCTGGCCTCTGTTTTCGTATACTTAAGCTACATTCAACAGAGAAGAAGCCCCAGGTTGAGGGATCCAGGTAAGGTTAGTTAAACTGGCAACTGGATCTTTTTTCTTATGAAATTATGAAAGGCAGGGTTTAAAAAGTACTTATTGAAGATGCTCTTGCAGCTGCAGGCAATGGCAGAAGTCACTCCCTGAAGTATGCTGTTGGAAGTAGGATTTTTAGAAAAGTCGGTGTATTCACAGCAGGGAGCTTGCACTGTTCTTCCAATAGTCTCCTCCAGTTTCACACCGCAGCTCTTATTGTTGTGTCAAAACAGGCAAATTTCCTCTCTGAAAACTGGCAGGCAGCTAAAGAAAGCCACTGAAGAAACAACAGGAAAAAGCACATATCTAGTCTGCACTTGAGAGGTTTCCCACCCCTCAGAAGTCCTTCCCCACAACAGACTCATTAAACAGTTCTTGGGGAACTTTGGTCCTGTCCCAGCTGCAGCTGGAGCCTGACAAAAATAACAGATAACCCCAGCAAAAATGCTTCCCTGAGTCATGTATCTGATCAAGGCAAGGTCATGGTGTGCTGGGAGACAGCCTGGGGCAAACATGCATGGATGAGCGACATTGCCTGATGCCCAGCCTGAGTTATGACAGTTGCAAGAAGGTGACATTAAGTGAACCGCAGAACATGCACCCCAGCCCTTCGCCATGGGCAAATGCACTCTCGCAGGCATAGCCCAGAGGATGTAACCACATGCATACGTAGGGATAAAGCTCAACTTCAATTAAGATCTCAGAAAAATCTCACTTAGCATCCATGTTGCTCATACACGGGTATGTGCAGCATGAACTTTGCCCAGCCATGGAGGAGGCTGGAGGGGAGGACGAAAAGACAGACCAATTCAGGCAGGGTGGCCACACCATCTAAATTAAACAGGTCATATATGGATCATACTACCTCAGCTCCACGCACAACCCACATGTTCTCCAGGCATTTTCAAAACATTGGACCAACCTGGACATTTCCTCAGTGATGCTGGACCTCCGTCCACTCGCACTCTCCCAGATACAGTTCAGGGTCAGCGTGGGTCTGCCACCCTTCACAGTAGTTAGGGTGGAGACACTGATCCAGTTTTGGGGGTAAGTGAATTTAGCAGTACAACTATGAGCTGTGGCCTCAGGGCCAGGTAATAGTCTCTGGTCTGTTTTATTATAGTGGAGAGACAGCCTCTGGGTCTAAAACGTACCTGACCATTTTTCCATGTACTTTCTGCTAGTGGGATCTAGAGTAGAGTCTCCTACCGTGCATTAAATCAGGAAATGACTATCATTAAAAATCACTTTATTCAATCAGTTCTATGGTCATCTGGCAGTTAGCAACTTTTGTCTTCAAGTGCATGCTGAAAGTGTGTCTATGTGACTGTCAGCTCTTTGTGGGTCTCATGGAAATACCAAGTACACCTTTAAAATATCTAGCTGGGGTCCTGCAAACAGAGTTGCCATGGCAGCACAGAGATCTGGCACAGCAGGACATCTTTGCTTGCCTTTCCAAAGGTGACAAACCGTTCAGAGCATCTAATGGATACTTCTTTAAAATGAACTGGGCTTAAAGAAAACCTGGCTTGCCCCACTGTCATAAAGCATCAACCTGAGACCTCAAATCACCAGTCACATAAGAAAAGGGGTAAGCCTGTGGTGTGAGAGACCCTTTGGGATCAGAGACCCATGTAAGCCTGATGTGAGATCAGAGCGACACCGCAGCATTGAGGACACAGCCCCATTGTTGCTGGTGGCTGGAGCAGCTCTCAGCACAGCAGTGCTGCAGTTCTCCCCTCAGCTTTCTGCAGGTGGCTGTCGCGCTAGCAATTACTGCTGTGGAAGCTCCCTGGATTTATTCTCCTTCATTACTTTCCTTCTGACAGGAGAAGTTACAGCACTTGGAAAGTAAACAGCTTTTGTTGCAGTTCTCCTGAATAGCAGTGCTGCTCTGAAACATTTAGAAAAACCACACACAATGCAGGAAAATAAACAGTACTGAACACCAGTTGTTGGTATTTTCATCATGCCGTAGGAGTGCCTAATGTCTGACTGGAATTACAAAGACAGCTGAGAGCATCTGCCCGCCAGGACCTCTGGCCTCAGTTCTTCAAAGACTTCAGGACATGCTTTCATCTGCCCAGAGCAGCTGTGCAGAGGGGACGTTTGATGTGCATAAAGGTTTGTGTCTAAGTATTTGTAGGGCCAGAGTCTGACCCGACGAGCACAGAAAATTGGAGAAAACTAGTAAGAGTGGCAGAGGAGATCAATCTTGGTTAGACAAAATTGAAGCTGAGGCTCTCAGCGGCATCAAAAGCCATTTATGACCAGTAACTTCTGTTCCTATGAGCGATGAACACAGGAGCTCTTCTTAAACGCTCGAACTAATTGAGTCCCGTCAAGACCTGATGATTCAGATGGATACAAACATCCCCAGCTCCGTCAAGTTGCTTACACTATAAATGTCCAGCTGTGCAATGAAGAACATAGGGAAGAAACAAGGGAATCCTTCCTAATTTATGCCCTGAATGAAGTTTGACCCATAATTTAAAATCTCTAAAGAGTATCTGAGACTCCTACATCCTCATATCCAACTTCACCTAGAGCTTTATTTTGAGCTAAACAGCTCCAGAGCTGAGTGCAAAAGCCTTCTGGCTGCAGAGTACTCTGTCTGGATTTGATGAATTCTCTTCCCGTGGGTAAACAAGTCCAACACATATCCCCAGCCTGCCTGAATCTGAAGTTCAACCACTTGACTGTCTTGCTCCTTCTAAATATTGACATAGTGACTCCTCTCTGAATGTATCCCAGACATTCATTTATAGGCCATAAGGAATTCTCCCATTCACCTTCTCACCTAGTGCATCTTCTTCTATATTTTCTTTCTCATTTTCTCATGGTGAGTGTTACTCCATCAGCTTTTTTTATTTTCTAGTTGTGCTTCAGCTCACACCTGACCTCTGATGGAGTGAGCACTCGCCAGGATGAGTCCCAGGGAACAACCCTGTGCTGGGCAAGGGACTCCCTCTGGCCCAGGCTCCCCCAGCCACCGATTCCCACAAGTGAGTCCTTGCTCCCAGCAGGGGCTGTGCATGTTGGCTGCACAATAAATAGGGAGGTCATCTAAGCTGCAGCTTTTTTCCAAGTGCCATACTTTTTCCTTTAAGAAACACTCTCTTTCCTTAAAAGGGAGGTGGAAGGAATAGAAAGCTCTCTGGGTCATATTTTCTTTGTTCTTCATCTTTTCCCTCTCCGTTTAATTGGGACACATCAGTAATTTTGAAGCCCTCAGTGAAATGGTCCTGTTAACTGCCCATGTGCTTGCATCAGGGAAACTCACTGCCAATGATTTGGACAACCATGATTTAGGGGGTCAAAGCAGCATGGCACTTATTGGAAAAACAGTTTCAAAAAGGTCCCACAGATTTTCTACAGCCAGGGCTACCTGTTTCCCAGCAGCCTGTGGTGGATTGACGCTGGCTGGACACCAGATGCCCTCCAAGCCAGTCTATCACTCCCCCTCCTCAGCAGGACAGGGAAGAAAAATATTTCTCTACCTCCTCCCCCCAAGTGGCACAAGGGGTCAGGAAATGGGGGTTGCAGTCAATTCATCACTCATTGTCTCTGATGTTCCATCCTCCTCAGGGGGAGGACTCCTCACACTCTTCCCCTGCTCCAGCATGGTGTCCCTCTCACATGAGACAGTTCTCCACAAACTTCTCCAACATCAGTCCTTCCCACAGGCTACAGTTCTTCACAAACTGCTCCAGCGTGGGTCCTTTCCACATGGTGCAGTCCTTCAGGAACAGACTGCTCCAGTGTGGGTCCCCCATGGGGTCACAAGTCCTGCCAGCAGACCTGCTCCAACATGGGCCCCTCCCTCCATGGGTCCACAAGTCTGGCCAGAAGCCTGCTCCAGCGTGGGCTTCCCATGGGGTCACAGCCTCCTTCAGGCACATCCACCTGCTCCAGCATGGTGTCCTCCATGGTGGATATCTGCTCCGCCATTAACCTCCATGGGCTGCAGGGGGATAACCTGCCTCGCTATGGTCTTCACCATGGGCTGCAAGAGAATCTCTGCTCCAGCGCCTGGAGCACCTCCTACTCCTCCTTCTTCACCAGCCTTGATGTCTGCAGAGTTGTTTCTCTCATATGTTCTCACTCCTCTCCCCCACCTGCTGTTCCACAGCAGGTTTTTCTTCTTGCCTTCTTAAAAATGTGATCGCAGAGGTGCTACCACTGTTGTTGCTGGGCTTGGCCTCCGCCAGCGGTTGGTCCCTCTTAGAGCCAGCTGGCATTGGCTCCACTGGACATACGGGCAGCTTTTAGCAGCTTCTCACAGAAGCCACCCCTGTAGCCCCTCAGCTACCAAAACCTTGCCACACAAACCCAATACACAGCCCAAAGCAGAAGCGTGCTGTGGGATGGCCCCACTGCCTCTGTCTCCATCATCACCGCAGTGAGCCTTGGCACGACTTTTCAGAATTAATCTGTTACTGTTTTTCAGGTCAACCCATATTCCTTGAAATCGGGGTAGGAAAGAAAAAGGTGGGGGGTTACTCTTGTCTCTGGTTGTAGGGTTTTTTTTTGATGGGCTGGACAATGGCTGAAATGCAGAGTTAGTAAAAGAAAAGAGGGGTAGGCAATGAACCAGCCTAGTGTGGGTGCTTGCATGCCCAGCAGCAGCAAGGGAGGCTGTGCAGCAGTGGCTCTCCACTGGCCTTGGCCACTTGGAGATCAGGGCTTTGACTTAGCTGTGATTACCACTGTCTCCTGCTTTTGTCCACGTTCTCATAGGTAGCTGCCTTGGTGACATGGGCAGAAGACTCTAAAAGCTCACATTCCTAAGGCTGGCTATTTTGTCTGGTTAAAGTGTGGGTGGCAGCACTGTGAACCATTGCTCTCCTTCACAGCGGAGCAGGAGGGGAGTCTGGGTTGAATTTAGCATTCGGGGGAAGAGGACATGTTTCATAGTCCCCTTTGTGTCTTGCCACGATCTTACACGTTGCAGAATTGTTATTTCTGCAGAAGGTGGGATGTCTGGTGGGAAACAGGAAAGAGTCACTGCCCCACAATGGGGCACCAAGTCCAGCATCTCCAACATTTCTCACCACTTGGGTTATTAATGCCATTTTGGAAATGTCAAACAAAGCACTGTGGAGGAGGCTAAATTCTGATAATCAGGAAAAAAAAAACCCAGCAAATATGAAAGTGCTTTTGTTGTGATACTCTTGGATGGCTGCAGCTCTGAGAGGCAACCACCAAAGAACTCTTTTTATAGCAACAACAGCTCCAGTGTGACCTAATGGGGACTGAGAATTTGGGTCATGATAAGGGGGAGCTCTTGCAAAGAGACTTTTCCAGACTTGACTCTGCTCTGTGCTGTGCCGTACATTGAGCATCGTCAGGTAGGAGAGAAAAAGGCAGCACTGGTGCACTGGGTAAACACTGCCCTTCCCACCCTGAAGCATTGCGACTCGGTAGTCAAAAATCCCAGAAGGACATTTTTCCCATTGCACCGTGAGGCCTGGTTGTGCGTCACCTGGGCAGAATTAACATAGCTTGGCCAGAAATGTTTGCAGTAGGATTTGCAGGCAGACCACTGTTTGTCTTGCCTAATGAAGAAGGACAGGATGGCTGACATGGACGGCACACTCCTGCTCTCCTTGGGGTGGAGGAAACCTTCTTCTGAACTTTTTGTTCCTAGGAAAAAGCTATTTAGCTACTGATTAAGCAACTATTAGTTCACATTGTCAAGCATGGAGGGTGAAAATGTGCTTTTTACAAGGGTACTGGGTGGGATTGTGCCAGCTCAGAGGCTGTCACTGCCAGGTGATGGGTTGGCCTTCCTCTGCCTGTCTCCAGCCAGCCTATAGCTTTGTTATACGTGCTTCATGATAGGAACAGGCATAGAGCCACAGCGCCAGAGGACAGCCGAGGGATGTCTGGGATGAGCAAGAGGTGGTGGATGGTGATACGAAGGGTGCCCATGGCACAAGTCAGGGCTTCAGGCAGTTGCCAGTGGGAAGCAGGCAACCAGGGCAATTTATAGAAGAAGAGTACATGCTGCCCTTGATTTAGCAGCTTACTTTGGACTGTCAGAGGGAGTCAGGAAATTATTATGATATTTGCCCCAAAGACATTTTCAGAAGCTGAGTAAGTAAAGAAGAAGGTGTAAGCTCCAAATTTGTTGGGAGACAAGAAATATTAATAATGAACGGATGCTTTCCAGAGAGTGGAAATAGGTTAGTAAAACAGCCTGTTCAGCTGACCAGTGGCAATCTGGGAAAAGATGTAGACAACAATGTGTTAACTTGGCTAAGACTAGAAATACATATAATTTAAATGCAGCTGTAACGTGCCACTGACGCTACGGAGGTGTCTCTACTGTGACCATTGCTGTAGTTTCAAAAGAAAAAAAAAGTTTTGAGTCTTAGGAGATATTTTGTGGTATACATATAACACGTTTTCTGCTTTTTCTCCCTCAGCCCTTATTCTTATACCAGATCCTATAAATACTGAAGACCCCCATAAATACAACTTATTTTATCTAGTAAATTTTCAAACTTGACAGTGCAGATAAAGACCATGCTCTGGCTTTATCAGATCTTTACAGCTGGCGGCATCACCCCCTCCTATGCCAGGCAGAGCAAACAGGGCTCTCATCCGTGCGTGCCCCTGGGGCGGTGCCCATCACAGCCCCAGGAAAACCCCCAGATTTCTCTCAGACCTGAGGTGGCTCTGGCGTTCTTTCCTGGTTATCCCTGCAAATGTTTTGGGAAGGGCCCCCAATGCCAGCTGTGCCGTTCTGTCATCCCCATCCCCAAGGGTTGGATGGGAAAGGTGTCTGCACATCAGGAATCCCACCAAACAGCAAAATGTTGCAGGAAAATACACAGTAAAAAAGCCAAATTGCTACTTTAAGTATTTCATTTGAAAAACTGGCCAAAATTCACTCCATGATGGTGCCGGGCCAAGGGGTGACGTGTCTTCAAAATGAAAGGGCAGCAGCCAGGTCAGATGCCCTGACCCATCTTTTAATCTGGGGCAGCAGGACACCAGCTCTCTGCCCCAAAAAGATGACAAAACTCCACAATTTGCCTGGAAAAGCTACAGGTTTGGACCACAGGGCCATGACTTCTTGGAGCATCACCCGAGTCCCCGTAATTCGTCCTCAGCAGAAGGAGCAGTCCCACATCAGCATGCAGAGGAGGAAAAGCAGAGTCGTCCTGAACATAGATCGATACTGCCAAATTAACATGCTCAACAATCATGCCACAAACCTCAAAGCTCATAAAGTTGTTTTGAAAAGCACATGATTAAAAAAAAAGAACTTTTTTTTATTATTTTTCTGTTTACTCAGTCTCTAGACTTCTGGTCCCTGAGGTTGGCTCTGCAGCCAAAAGGCTACAGTTTTTTTCCAAAAATGAAAGCCAAGCTTGTCAAGGAATTGTTTAGTCACACAAACTGAGACTAAGAAAAAAACACCAAAAATCACAAGACTCCTGATAATTTTCTGGACTTGGCATCACACATAATTTGTCATGTAAGCCTGCAGAGAAAGATGGTTAGATGGTTTCAAAATCCTCAGAAATGCTCTCTGGTTTTATGGAAACTGCTGAAGAACTGAGTACTGCATTTTCCTTTTTAACTTTTTCTTTTCTTTTCTTTTCTTTTCTTTTCTTTTCTTTTCTTTTCTTTTCTTTTCTTTTCTTTTCTTTTCTTTTCTTTTCTTTTCTTTTCTTTTCTGGATTACGGTGGCACCTGAAGTACTTATAATATTCAGATACTTAGCATTTCAGCATTTGACTGTGTCAGGGAGCAGAAAGAGGCAGTTTTCTGTTTATCCAGCTGGATTCAGCTGGGAAACTTTGGCTCCCGTCTCAGTATATTCCCTATTTCAGATCCTCAAATAACATGAGAGTGGAGGAAATACTAAATTGCCTTCTCTTATTGTTCAACTGGACAGACAGAAAATGAAATAAACACATAGTGCAGGAAAAGATGAGTTTGTAAAATAGGTAAAAAGAGTTTTGTCAAATCTTATCATTTGCAATCGCACACACAATTCTGTTAAGCCGGTTAAAGAAATAATAAAATTACATAGCTTACTGCCAGTGGGTTAACAGCTGCCTTAATAAGAAATGGGAGGCAGCAAAAAATTGTATTATTTTGCATTTTGTCTCTTTGCGCTGTCAGTGAGATAGTGGAGAGGAGTAGCTAGAAATCAGAATTAAATATAGACTCCAAAGTCTGAGTATGTATGAATATATGGTACCAGGCATTAAAAGCAACCCAACATAGCACTTTTAAAGCTGTGGAGTTTATGTGTCTGCCATCACAAGGCCTTTCGCACCGGTGAGTGCTGGGAAGGAGGCGAAGGCACAACCATCCCAGTGCCCTGACATCTACGTCTGGAACTGGTGCCATTGCTCTGTAACTTCAATAAAGTCATGATCACACAAGGTCTCTCCCCTCCTGCTTCCCGCCGGTTTAATAAATAAACTTCTTGCGGCATTTGCTAAGCTGCGGACAAATATGCTTTTCAGAAACATGACTGTGAAAGCTGCAGTTCCTCTTCCACTCACCAGTACATGTGTAAGGACACTCAATTAATTTGCCTAGCCTTAGCAATAAGATGAAATTCTGATTTTATTATAATACTCTATCTTGCCAATCTCTTTCACTAAAAGAAATTAAAAGCTCCACAATACCTCTCCTCCCAGCAGCACATGCCGCTTCCTCAAGGTTAAATAGCTCCCATTGCACTGCTGTCTCTGCTACTTGCATGTAATTATACTTTCTGTGTAAGTCCGTGTGTTCCTCATCTCACAGCAATTCATAGGGACATACTCTGGTGGCATACTCTTGTGCCAGCCTTTGGAAATTGTCTGTTTTCTGTGAGATTAAGTTCTTCCCTCCTAATTAAAAGAATTGCTCAAATTTGGCAAAATTAATTGAATATACTATTAGCTAATTTATTTTTAGTTAGACCTAAGGGAAAATCCAATTTTAGACAATGAAGTTCTTCGGTGCATCTCCATCTTCTCCCTTCCCCTCAAGAAACTATTTCTGATGAGCCAAATCTTTTCCACATTTATTACCTCCAGTACACCACTACCATTGCAGGCTGGCTGGGAAGCTGCATACGACCAGTCTACAAACCAAGCTGACCCTGAGGACCTGAAGGCTGGGTGGAGGTCACTCTGGACAACCGCAGCTCTCTCCACTAACTTGTATTTTGTAGAAATCCAGGCAGTACCCCCTTACCGTCGCTGTAGTGTCTGCCCCCACTGCTGCTCGTACGTGACTTTAAAACATTTCCCTGATGGATTAATTGAGTATTTGCTTAGGAAAAATATCTTTGATGGTAAACATTTCCTTGGAGACTGGAGGATATTGCATTTCTCCAGCCTGGTGCTTGGTAGCTATTCACCTTAATGGCTTTAAACTCTCCTGATGGTGCACTGGCAGTTTCGCCAGTCAAAGCTTTTGTCTTTGTAGAAAATGAGCAGTATTGCAGGGCTATCTGCAAGGCTCTGCTGGGAGAGTCATAAGGAGCACTGTGCATGGACTGCATTCACACAGACCTAAATTGCCCCAGAAATGAACCCTGCTAAAAGGTTAAAGACCAAACCAGCTCCATTTTACCAGCCCGCAGCTGATAAACAGGGACATGATTCTCCCCTCGTAAAGAAGATGAAGGTGAAATAAATAAAGGGTGCTGTAATAGCACTCACCTGAGAGGCATCTGGTACTCAGGGCCAAGGCAGTACGTGCACACTGATTTTATTATGACCCTGGCAGGAGCACCGTTCTTCCCAAACGCAGGACATTTTATACAGCAGCAACCAGAAGGGCAATGCTTCCCTCCTGAATGTGAGTGATTTCAGGCACTCAGGCATTATGGAAACCTGAGTCACGGGATGTGGAGATAAGGAATACACTTCAACTTGAGAGACTCCTCCCGCCTGAATTTACCTTGGATTATCAGCGATGCGGCTGCTTCTGCTGTTCATCCTCTTGTCAGATTCAGTACGTGCAGAGGGAAAGAAGGAGGTTTCAGTGTCACAGTTTTCATGCACAGCTAAAAACTAGCTGTTAGCAGTAAAAGATGCCTTTCAAAAGGAGGCTAACTGCACCAGAAATAGAAGATTGCCATGTGTATACATATACACAGCACTACTATGGATGTGTTGCATAGTATATCTAACCTGTTAGTAGCTATTATTCAGGTGAACAAAGAGAAGAAAGAAAAGAAATAAAAAAGAAAAGAAAAAAAGGAAAATAAGAAATGAGGTTGCTATCACAAATGTACCCAATAATTACACCAGCTAGTTGCTGGGTCCCCCTCCACAGCCTCGAGGCCAAATTCACTGCCTGTCCAGAGGCAAAAAGTGCCAATGGCTATCAGCAGGGTTGCCCTTCTGCTTTTGTGAAGTTTCTCTCTCCCGACTAAAAATCTTGTATCCAGTAGCCTGGATGCTGCTGCTCTTACCTGGCTACCCTCAGCACCTGGTTTTCAGACCATGTTTGCATTTCCCTTGCTGTAGGACAAACCAGACCCTCCCATCACCCTCAGCATTAAAAGCAAATGACCTCAGGGCTGTCCAAATCCCCCTTGAGGTCGGTGAAAGCAACCCAGGTCACCCAAGGGTGGCACCAGCAGCCACCTCTACTTGCAGCCCATCCCTCTGCACGCTGAGGCTGTGCAGAGGAAAGCCAGAACCTAGCCCCAGGGGTATCACCGTCTGCCCTTGATGTCCCTACAAGGGGACTGCTTAGAGAAATTCTTGAAAATGTTCCTGCAAGAGGCTAGGCTCCTCTCAGTGAGGCAGCAGCTGTGCCGGATGCCCATCACCTTGGCGCAGGTACCTGCAGTGCCAGCAGGTGAGTCACTTGTGCCAGGTAGAAAGAGGGCTCGAGGGCTGTGCTTCAGTGGAAATGCCCCCCCAAAGCACTGCAGGGCAAGGTTTGCTGCGTTTCAGAGGGTCACCTGTGGCTGGGAGCAACATGGGCCATTACAGGCACAGACTTTGCTCAACCAGCTCCCCACAGCTGGCTCGCCTGAGAACAAAATTCCTCAAAGACTTAGTGATGCTCTCAGCAATGCTGCACAGCTGCTAAGCGGCTGGTAACTGGGGAGAGATGGTTTGCAGCAAAATGCTCTGCCGGTGTCTGCGGGGTAGTGGTGACCCACAGGAACTGCTGCTGAACCATTTCCTCTGTCCCTGCCCCGGGGTTTTATCTGCATGTACCACAGTGACCACCAGCTCCTGCCTGCTGGTGCTCGGCTCCTCCACCAGGAAGGCTCGGGGCTGTAATTTGTCAGACCAGATGCAGCTGTCTGTAGGTCTTTCTTTTTTTTTTTTTTTGCAGGTCTTCATTTGCAAATGAGGCAGATGTCCACTCCAAATGCGCACCTAGGATATCCACCTTCCCTTTGTCCTCAGTGGAAAATAAGTACTTCTCAGGTGCAATTTGTCTTCTCAGAAAGCAGAGGTCTAAGCAGGTCAGATGACAGACGTGCAAGAAGCGTCTACTTCTGTCCTTCAGCTGGAAGGGGAGCATGGGGTGCCCAGGGCAGCAGTAGGCGCCAGCAGCGTGCTGTCCCATGCAAGCAGCACAGGCACTCCCCAGTATCCCTCTGGGCTCCCAGGGACCCCCACCCTGGAACTGCAGAGAGATCTGCTTTTAACACGGTGGCAGCTTTCCCTCCTGTGAGCACCTTCAATGAGGCCAGGTCAGAATAGCCTTTTGAAATGTCATGGGTTTGTGTGTTCAAATCTTATGCTGTCCTCTGGCTTTTTCCTGAACACTGGGGTATTTGGGCTGTAGTCCTAGTGGAGCGCTAGAAGTTAAACACACCAAAGCAGTGACACCTCATGCAAAGACAAAGCCTAACAATAGGCTAATGTATTTCCTTGGGTTTATATCTACTCAGTCATAAATTTGCTTTTTGCTGCTGTTTCTCATCCTGTTGCAGTATCTTAGTCTAACAGTGACTACCAAGATCTTAGATTGCAATGGGCCAAACTATGTTAGTAAGTAAATTAGTCAACTGTCCACTTGTGACTCCATGAAACTTGCTGATAACCCTTTGTTACAGAGAATTACAGATTTTCCTAGAGGACTGAGATCATATTCTGGGGGCGTGACATCCAAGGCTTCACCTGCTTTATAGCATAAGAAAAAGGTATAAGAAAGTTTCATTGCTGCATTAGACACCAGCAAATCTTGCCTATCAGCTTTTCATTGATTTCTGGTAAGTGAAAATGTCTGCCAAACTGTCCACCCAATACAGCCACCCCACCTTTTATTTTGAGACAACCACCTATTTTAACTCTTACTGGTTAACTCTTACTGATTAGATATATTGGCATAAAGATTTTTTTTTCCAACCCATACAGAAATTTATTTCTTTTCAGTCAACTCTATAGGCTTCTTATATTCTCCAAGAAAAACTAAAGAATGGAAAGCAGAGGGTCTGCACAGATGCTGCTACTTAGGCAACTTAAATTTTATTGAACAGAAGGTGGCAAAATACATTTGTTTAGATTACTTACCCAAAGGTTGGTAGTAGGAACAGGGAAATATGTAGCTAAACATGAAATTGATGTAAAGATCATCCTGACAGTCTGGAGTCCTTCCTTTTTAGCTGGTTGTAGGACAAGCTCTCTCCACATTGGGAAGGTTGAACAAGTGAGGTATTTCAAGAGAAAGTTTAGCTTGCTAGTGGTGAAGCAGAGGGCCAGTAGGCATAGTGGTATTATTGCTTTGTGTTTGTGTTTTCTGGCTACCATGGTACAAGTTTCACTCAACTCCTGCCCAACTCCTCTCCCAGGCTTATAACGTTCAACAGTAAGCAAGCTTTCTATTTTATTCTGTTTTTCACAGTGAACAACTTGATCTAAAAAACAAGCACAAGAGAATCCTGACTGGAGAAAAAAGTATGTATATTTCTGTGATAAACTCAGTGGATATAGTAATTACATGCATCACCTCTTTATGCATATCTCTCTCCTGGCAGTTCTTCATCAAATACAATGTCTGCCTGGGTGAGATGCTGTCTCTTCTCTACTGCAAAGGGATGCATCTCTCACCATATGAGTTCTCATTTTCTCTGCGTGCCCAGAAGATCTCACATGGCATGGAGAATAGCCAGACATCTGTGCTATGTGCAGGGTAGCAAGTGTCCTCTGTTTTCTCCCTTAAGAACGATAAGGCTCTGGATGTACTCAGAAAGAACAAACCTCTTGCTCTGCTATCAGATGTTTTCCCTTATGGAAAATGCAAGCCCCAGGAAATAGTTATGGCTCTAAATCATTTCAGACAGGGCCTGGCCACAGTCAGATTTTCAAAGCCCTGTTAAAAGTAGGTTTTCACCCCCCAATTTAATTTTCTATCCAGTTTTCTTTCAGTACTGCGCCACACCCACGCTATTTCTCCTTAAACCGAAATGCTTCCCGCCACTGCTTCCTTTCAACACCCCTCGCAAGGCTTGTCATTTACTGTACATCTGCATTTTGCAAGCCACAGCCAGCAACCAAAAGGCCTGAGCCCTTCATGTTTTGCTCAGTACTGGAGGGGAAAAAAAGCAGCATGTTAAAAGGAGGCCCCGACAGCTGACGAGCCACCCCAAAACGGGTGTGAGGCTGAAGGAAGGGTGTGGGAATACTCCGGTGGCTCTGTAGTACTTAAGCACAGAAGATACTGGGGCAGTCTGACACATGAAGGCTATTTAGGGCTAAGAGTCGTTCTTGAGGTAAATGTTCCCCCGCAATCGTCAAACAGAGAGGACAATTTTCATAGTCAAGTCAGTATTGCAATAAGTGAGGAGGATGCGATGGGCCTCGATGGATCTTTTAAAAGCCTCAAGTTCATCTCTGCTTGACACTTTCATACAGTATGAAAGTACCACGTGAAAATGTATACAGTAGAGTCTGTGGATGATAGCAAATTGAGGAGTGATTTGGAGACGTAGACTTAAAATACTGCGTGAGCTAGATATATTGGAAAATTGGAGTGCAAACAAACTGAGACTTAAAGACAAATGTGAAATGCTTCCTATCTAAGGGAAACATCAGACGCATAAACACAGACAAGAGAGATGTGGCTTTTGCACAGCACAGCCCAAACTAGAAGGAGAGCTGATCTTCGGCTGTACAGGAGGCACTGGCACAAAGGCAAGTGCATCCCAGGCAGGAACATTGGTCAAGCATAAAACAAGTGGAGGCTTTTCCTGAACTAGACTTCCACAGGTAGGTCTTGGTGTGAACACAGCATTCATCTGGGAACATCCTTCTGTCAGAACTGACAAGAAAAATGTTGGAGGAAATTCAGAGAGAGAAATGAAAAAGAAAGGACAAAAAGTTTTAAAAAGTCTGACAATTGAAGAACGTGAAACTGAGGGTGTTCAAGAGGGGTAGGAAGATGTCCAAAGAGGTCAGTGAGGTGTAGAAGAATTGTTTCTACAATTGCACAGGTCACTGCTTTATCCATTTATTGAGGACAAAATAACAATCAGGGGACAAGAAGGGAAAACAAGGATAAAATTATATGTATTTTTAAGAAAAAGTGCAGAATTGCTGTAATTGGTGGAAGTAGATGGGACATGCTGTGTTGTCGGGGCAGGTCTGTGCTCCCGGCTGAAGACAGCACGGATGGACCACAGCCACACTGGTTGTGTACAGCAGGGCAGCCCCATGGCTCCTGCAGTCATAGGGTGCCCATGCCCTGGCTGGTGTTAGCCGGCCACTCAAAGCCCTCTTCCCCTTCTACTCACCAGAGCCTTGCCCCATTGCCCCTCTGATAACGCTTCCCACATATCATTCAGTATAATTACTTTAACGAGGATTTTCAACTCAGCCATCCTCAGCGGAAGTTGCTTACTTATAACTACAGGCATGTTAAAGTGTTACTCATCTTTCTTATAGAGGTTTTAATTTTTCCTGGGTTTATATCACAGGTATTAGGCTGATAATAATGTGAACTCTTTTTGAGTGGAGATCCAAAGCAACACATCAGCCAGCACAGAAAGCGCCTTCCCACAACGTGACACCTTCAGCGGGGCCCCTCTGCCCTGTGTCAGAGCTGAATGCTGTCTCTTGCAGAAATGGTGGGTTGCTGTTTTGAAATGCTAAAGGGGAAATTTGTAGCACTTTTCCTAACTTCAGGGCTTAATTTTTTTTTCCCAAATGTTGTAATGTGGATTTTCTGAAAGGTTTTTGGTTTTTTTTAAATTATTCAGGGGGAAGGTTATGCTATGCAGCAATCTCCTCCCACAGCTCCCTTCTGCAGAGGCTGGGGAGAGGGAGGCCCCTTGGAGCCCCCCGATGCTCTGCAGCTCCCTGAAACCACTGGGCTTGCGTGACAAAAGCAGATGGGTTCATTCATTGGAAAGCGAGAGGTCTGCGGGGAAACATCTTACAGGCTCAGTGAGCAAGGACGAGGAGGACTAGACTGTATATGGCTTCGGCTGCCACATTTTATGTCTGCTTCTGTGTAGAGAGGGTCATGCTGCTCTTGTCTTTCACCAGGCCCTTTGCTGTTTAGTTTTTATATTTAGACAGCACCTTCCGTATTAGAAACCACATGTGCGTGTATGCATGTGTAGGTTATCTCACTTGGAGGCAGAGGATACTGCGGCAAGGCGTGACAGATGCCCGTCAGATTTTAAATGTCTGGCTATGCCAGTGCAGACCCTTTTTCTCTACAGCGATAATGAGAGGACCACACGTACAGCGTGGCGGCAGGAGGTGTCCCAGAATCCCAATAGATTCACTCCAACATCTGCAGAGTAATAGATTTTACTTTTCCTTTTTAAAAAATTTTGTTCAGTTTGAAAAGAAGAAAACAAACAAAACCACAGGGCACAGTAAACTGCGCAGAAGGACAATGATCTGAAGTTGTAGAAATCATCGCAGCACTGTGTTAGGATGCTGGGAATTCAAAATGTTCAACAATAAAAAGAGAGCTTGCATTCAAAGGTGACATTCAAAGCAATTCAAATGGCATAATAAAGCAGTATGTAATTAGGTACACAGCTCCTATCAAAGGTCCTCTTATTAAAGAGCTGCTGAGTGCGCTATGTAAAAGGATTTAAAATAGACATTTCTGGTTAAACAGGGTCTCGTTTCTAACATATCTTCCTTTTTGACTTGTTCCTGCAGCCAGGGAGGTCATATCATAAGGCTAAATTTATGACGACATAATTGTTTCCATGGTAGCAAACTATTGTCATAAACACTGAGCTTTATGATTTCACAGCTGGATTAAGAAAAAAAGAGAATCAGGCTGGAGAGGGAGGAAGTTTTTTATTCCAATGAGAGTTAGGGGAATACAGAAGACTGCAGGCAAAGAAAATTGCTTTTTGCGTAAATGTTCTTTTTTAAGTTTACCCCAGTGTGAAAGTCCCTTTTAAGGGATATAATTTGGGTAACGATCCCTCTCCTATTTAAATGCTCATAAGGCTAATGAGAAAGCTTGTCTATTTTTGGAACACTTCAGCAGTAAGGCTGGATGTTTTGCAGCAGGAAGCCAACTGTATTGAAACGTGTTTTCTTCACTTTCCTGCAAGCTCGTGACCCCTTCCTCCATGAGTTTCTGCAACTTCACCAACCAGAAAGCAATTTGCAGGTGAAGTGAGCTTATTTATTACAGTACATAGACCCCACCAGCCACCATTCACCTTCTCGTTACTTGGATTATGGTCAGTTATTTTGAAAAATCTGTGACTGCTGAGTGGAAATACCTGTCAAGATGGACAGATTGAAGTACAATCATGTTTTTAGGAAGAGTTGTTTTCCTGACATGGTTGTTTATGTCCTTAAGCTAAATTAGTATTGGTAATTATCAACAGCCATTGACTATGAAAATGCAATCAGGGAAATTTGGTTGTGGGAGGTCAGAGATACCCCGTGCTGCCGTGTCACCAGAAGATGTGGTATACCATCACACCTTGGACAATGGGACTCACTCTGTCAGGGGCAAACCCTGGGCCGGCTCTGTGGGCATGAAAGCCCCATGGCTACATGCCCGTTCCTGTGGCCCCAGCCCTGTATCTGAGCCCCTCTACAGCTAAGAGAGAGGCCTGGAGAGATCTATGGTGCCCATCACTTATCACTGGCAAGTTCCTCTCCAAGCACCATGCAGTTCTGCTTGCAAGGGAGATAAGAATGGGATGGCCGTAGGTCTTCTGGATGATCCAGGGACAGGAGTAAAGATGCAGTTCTCAGGGACCCCTCAGAGATCCATGGAGGAAAATCTCAGGGCCAACTCTCTGATCTCCCCAAGTCACTCTATCCCTCTGCAGTGACAGGTAACTACCCTGTGTGAGGCCTCCCTTCAGGCAGCTACAGCGAGAAGGACAACCACCATCCTCACTGACTGGGAAAGCAGTGCCAAGAAGCGTCACACAATGAAACACACAATATTCCTATAGGAATACAAGTGGTGAAACGTCCTGTGTTGGCTTCCACCAAAAACAGAGCTCAGAACTAGAGAAGGATTATTACTGTGTCTCCTAGCGATTCCCCTGGAATTTCTACAGCAGAAACAAATTAAACGTAACTCATCTTACAAGTAATTAGCACATTTCATTTCAAGAAATCCCAGCTGACTTTACCTACTAGGCACTAGATTAGTATGTCCTGCACTAAAATGCACCTGAGATTTAGCTTTCTAACAAAGATTTATGCATGTCAAAGTATAAAATAACAGTGCAGGCAGTGCTACAGGCTGCAAAATTTCTCCCTGAGCCACACCAAAATGAAAATGCTTTAGAGCACGAGGGCTGGGCAGCCACAGATCCAACACGCCGCTGTTGCTCTCCTATCGACTATCAAAGTCTCGAGGGAGCATTTTTTATTTTCTTTGAAAGGCATCCAAAATAAGCAGAAAGGTCACTTTGTAAGGCTACTTCCTTCCCATGAGATGGAAAATGGTCTTGCTCTGTAAGCTGGAAACGCCAGGTCTGGATACTGAGAGCTGTACACTAGAGGTCACTGCTATAATAAAGGAAAGAGCTAGCAGGCAGGTAAGGCAGGGTTTGTTCTCCACCTTATTATAAGGTGACTCAGAATGAAAAGCAACAGCTAACAGAACTACACTGTAACTTCATCAAATACAAAGAATCACTGAATAAGAACTATTCAGCTATAGATGAAAACTGAGAGGTCTTCAGATGTTTGGAGAGAGGGATAAAGATGGAAGTGTGGGACCCTTTATTTTGAAACACCAATTCACTTTCATCTGTTTCAATTGGTTTGACTGGAACTGGAAAATTATGTCAACCTGTGAGATTTCTGTCATACTGGTCCTCTTGCCTTTTTTTTTCTTTCGTTTTTTTTTTTTTTTTTCTCTCTGCAGGGGGTACTACTGGGTTGGCTCATCTTGACCAAAAGCCCAATGCTGCCTTCCTCTCCCACATCCGAGCTCTGCTAAACAGTGCTGGTAACAAATGGACGCAAGGCAGTTTAATACAAATCAGAGATGCAAACCAGTGGGTAATTAGTGGAGGATTATAGGTGGGATGCTGAGAAATAGCTGCCTGTAGAGACATTGTCATTGCTAACTATGTGCCAGTCAACTTATCCTGAGGCGTCCTAAGTCTCCAAGCATGCTCGCCTTTTTGTATCTGTTTCTGTATACTCTTAATTAGTGTCTGGGACTGTTTATTTAATGAGGCATCCCACACTCTGGCAGTGCTAACTTTTCTCTCTCGCATGTTGTTGCCGAGCAGACGTGATCAGCCTGAATTTTCAGTCTGTCTTTTCTAAGCATCTGTCATAATGTTATGATGCTATTTAAATATCTTCTTCCCAGCCCCGGTAAATTATTAATTTCATTCAAGACTGAGCCATGTAACCTGTCCAGGGACTGCTTGCTGATGATTCATGACATGTTTCCTGTTTTGTTTCCTTTATAGGAACCATAGTTCCTGATGATTTTGCACATCTTCATGTGGCACATCCTGTCCAGGGAGTTTCTTATCACAATGGTCAAAAATATATTTTGCCAGCTGCTTCTCCTTATTCAGTCTTAGTTCCAGTATTTCACATCCTTCTGGAACTATTTTATCCCATTTGCTTAATTTTCACAATTTTGTTCTTTTCTTGTGTCAAATGACACGTCAAGCAGGAACATAATGTGGTAAGGTATTTTCGTGGTGGGCAGCTGTGATACCAGCTCAGCTCATCTCACAGTCCTGGCCCATCTCCATGCTAACTTCTTGTATGTTCTCTCATGTTTCATCTTGGTCAGATGTTGCATACCAAGAGATGAACCCATCACCACTCCAGAAGCCACCTAAGGTCTAATCAGCTTCTGCACAGATCACCCTATCCCTGTTCAGCTTTCTGCCAAAACATTATCCATGATACCCAGCTGTATATATTTCTTTTGTAGCTATGATCTTTCTTATCCCTAAGTAGTCTTCCTTCTTTAACTCTCTTCCCTAGCTAGGGGTAACCAAAGAATTTCTTTTCATCTCCAGTGGGAACATTGTTCAAATATCTGCAAATTATTTTTTTCCTTCTGACATTTGATATGCTTTTGGGCCTTTTAGGCTTTATATCTGCAACTGAAATACGGTCAGCTTTTTAGAGCTACTTCATATTACAGTTTCGGGTCAAGTTCATCCTTTGCCTGTGTCTGTTATTTCTCCTATGCCTTTTCAGCATGATCATTTCCCAGGTTTCCGACCTCTACTTGAGTATCCATTTCCAATTTGTATACACCAGAAACTATAAGGCTGGACGGTTTCCAACATTAATCTCATTGCTATAAGTCTCTCCCTGCCTAAGAAAAATTCATTTGAAAAACATTATCATGTTTTATTTCGGTCTAGTAATTTTCACTTAACGTTGCATTTGTTATAGCATGCAGTGTGTTACAGCAAATTTTGGGAAGAAGCAATCTGGAACTATTAGTACTCAGTGTTTTCCACGTAGTATAAGATTGCTTTCTACCAAAATGGCTCTGGTCATGTTCACTACCTTCCTGACACTTCTTTGTAATTGAAAATAACCTTGCTGTGATTCTGTTGAAATGCAGGGGGGCCAGAAAGAAAACTAGAAGACAATTCTTTTCCAGACCTTGTGCAGAGTAAGCGGACTGTAATATGTTAGTCATTTGGAGGAATTCTTGTCATAGCATAGTTCCCCCAGTATTGCACAATAATTGCAAAGATTTTCTAGTAAATACATGCTAGTTTTTCTAGTAAATAAATGCTTCCTGCCCTGCCATGTATCTTCTCTGAAAGGAAGTCCCCACAACAACTCCATCAGCAGCACAGCATTGCCCTCTCTGATGTTCCCTCAAACATCCCTCTGACGGACCGCCTACCCCAAGCCTCATGATGGTGAGCCAGCTGGTCTGCTGGGGCCAGCCCAGTGCATCCTCCCCTCCTTGTCATCAACTGCCGGCTGCCCTGCTGGGACCTAATCCTGCAGCATCTCTCTAGGCCTCCCTGCAATACAAAAAAATAATAAGCAAGAGGGTTGCCTCAGAACTGCTGACCACACGGTGTTTATAGGTCAACGGTTCCCTCTCTTGGAACCATGAGCTCGGAAGCACTCATGCCAGTGACACTGCCACTTGAGGCCATGAAAAAACAAGATCATGAGGAGAAAAGTTTGAACATCAGTCCTTTAGACTGTGATTTTTTCTCAAAAGGGACTTTCTTTCAAACGCTTTTATAAATTACTGTTCATGCTGACCTTTCTAATATGTCATAAGAAATAATGGAGACAGCATTAAGGTTGGGTGTGTTCTGATGTTGTTACATGTAATAAATCCTCAAGCTGACTCCGTCTCTAAGCTGGGCTGCTGTACGTGCTCCAAATCTACACAGGCTCCTCATTCTTCCTCCTGGGATCTAAACCTGTGTGCATACAGCTTTTGTTCATCTTATGCCCCTACTCCTGCTCTTTATTTGCAGGTACTTGGCACCCTGAGATCTGAAGCAGATTTTGCACATGAGCATCACCATACTATTCTCTGGAAAGCTTTTTGGTAACATACACGTGATACCTGGAGAGTGCAGAGCATTTGTCGGAAGACCACAATAGGAGTGTTTCTCAAGTTTAATCACCAAACAGAAGTAGGCTAAGTAATGAGGTACTTTCATTCATTTTTCTAGTTCATACAAATCCATCCTGAAAAGGAACGTTTTGGAAAACTCTGGTAAGACTAGAAGCCAGATGCATTATATTTTAACTCCACATTTTATATAATACTTTTGTTGGGCTCCTACCTCCCACTTGCATTTGCAGAAATTTTAAGCTTGTGTATAAAGAGAAGAATAAATGAGTTGCTTCATTACGAATTTACCTGGATTGCGTGAAGATATGTTGGTGTAAATACAAGCAATAATTTTGATGTCAAATTAAAAAATTTCGAAAACAGGAGTGGGGGAAGGAGAACCCTTCTAGTTAGCTTTAAGCTGGAGCTGAGATAAGATTCATTGCTTGGCTTCCTGCAAGCACAGGGGTCTGATTTTAGTGACCCCTGAGGTCCTTTCCGGGCCGGGATTTCCACATCTGCTTTATACATGTTCCCCAGTGGATAAGTCTGATCGTGCTGCACTTCTCCCCGAGCGAGGTCATGCTCTCACTTGGTATTTGTATGGATGAAGGTTTTCATTGTTTTCAAGTGGTGTCAAGGAGTAAGATTGCAACTGTACATATGAAATTTCATCATGTCACTTGGCTGAATGCTCCTTGGGGCTGGGATGGAGACATTTGATGAATTTTTGGATGCTAAACAAGTCACTATTAACATTTAGCATGATGTATTGCTGAGTTGTGGAGATTCGTGTGCAGGACTGCATTGTTTGAATGGTTTTGGCTTTATTTTTCTTCCCCGAGTGGACTTTTCAGAATGTTAAAGGCCTGGCACCAGCCTCTGTATAACCCTCTCCTTGTTGTTTTCCAAGGATGATTTTGGAAAGTTCTTGGAGACTAATGCCAGACTGCACAGACACACCCACAAACCACAGAGCTAATTCCCAATCACTGGGACATTCTCAGGCTTTTGGGACAGGAAGCTCTAAACCACTTTTTCTTCCCCCATAATCTGGGGCTGTTTAGGGGACCAATCTGTCTCCATGGTATAAAAATAGCCAAAAGGTTCATGTGGTCCCGGAGTGCTGCCCCTTTGAGCAGTATGCGCTGGCCACCATCCTAACAAGACATCTTCATTGGAAACAGCAAACATGGCTAGTGTGGAGCCCTTAGAAAGATCTGAGATGACTAGAGAGGTCCTTTGAGCAGTATGTTTTCTTAGAGGGACTTTCCAAATCTCTTTGTGTTCACTGACTGGTAGTTAGCACAGGCTTAGGCTGTGGAGGCTCCCGAGCCTCTAAGGCTGCAAAGGGAAGGTTATCCCATCATTTGCAAAGGATGGGAGGTGTGCAGGCTGCTGTTCAGCCAAGCTATGCAGATGTCCCACGTTACAAAGGAAACAGCATTTATCCTCATAAAGAGTTTAGTTTGGCTCTCACCTGCTATTCCTCCTTTCCCATCCCATTTTTCCCTGACTAAAATAAAAGTGTATTGACTGTAAGCATATTGCTGTCCTTCGTGTGTGGAAAACATGTCAAAACAACAGCAAGCTATCTGCGAAGGGTAATATTAACAAAGCCTCTCTGCTTCAGAGGATTGTGGAGAAATTCGTTAATTTATTTGCAAGATGTTCTGACTGGAGTAAGGATCCTGTAAGTAGCTTCTACTTCTGCATTGCCAATGCCTTTATGGACTCTTAGTAGAGAACAAAGGAAAACATAAATATGTAAAGGTACTCAGTTTAAAATAAGACATGTAAGGGACTTTTCTGCTCACAAGTGATATGATGCAGACAGAAGTGGGTTTTTTTTCTAAGGCTTTCAGTGCCCAGATCACTTTCCACTTTCGCCCAGGGAGGTGGTGGATTCGCCATCCCTGGAGGTGTTTAAAAAAAAGGTAGATGTGGTACTTAGGGACGTGGTTTAGAAGTGGTTTTGTCAGGGTGGGTTAATGGTTGGACTCGATGATCTTAAAGGTCCCTTCCAACCTCAGCAATTCTGTGATTCTATGACATGGGTCATTTCATAAACTGCAACTCCATGGCCACAGGGATGTAGGATTTATGGACACAGTACAAGGCAACTCGTGACATCTTATGCTCCATGCCCATGTAACATGACATGCGTGAAACATAACCACCAATTCCTTCTCAATGGGTGACTACTCTTGACCTACCACCATACCATTCTAGCAGGACATTGCCTCATGCTAAGACCAGACACCCATGCCACTGAGGAACTCCACCATGCCCTGTCTCACTTTGGCAGACCCTTAGCCCCCTGGCACACAAGTGCCTCCCCCCCGCTATGCTGTCTGCTTTCGTCGGCTCTGTCACAGCACTGTGACACCACAGTACCAATAATTGGAGTTAATCTTTAAAAAAGGTGGGGAGGGAAAGACTTGGTAAACAAATCTTTATTCTATTATAAAGCGCTTAAGATTTTAAATGCATTTTGAAGAAGTCCAGCTGGCACTAAAGCCTGGTGCCAGGCATCTGATATAAAAAGTCACCTCTTGTAAGAAAAGAAGGGCTCTGATAATTAATTATTAGAGTATCACCAAAAAGTTTGCAGAAGCAAGGGCAGGGTGAGCACACCCCCCATCTCAAGGCTGGGAATAAGCATGACACGAGCAAGGGAGCATAGCTGGAGGGAGCCCTCTGCCCCACCAGGCGGTATGGACAGGGAAGGAAAGACTGACAGCAGGGTCCCAGGACTCCCTGCCTGCAGCAGGCTGTATGCAGAGGCAGGGGATGTGTTCCCTGCCCACAAGAATATATTACAAGTATTAGGGGCAACAAGGGAGTACCAAGCACCCTAATATGTGAAGAGGAAAAAGAAAAGCAAAATTTAATGGGTCACCCAAGTTTCCCAATAGGATGGCAGCAGCTAACCCAATACGTCCAAAGCTTGTGTCTAATCTAACAATATCACCATTCTCTCTGTATGGGATTTATGTACAACTGGGCGACTGGTTAATCAAGTCATTTAAGAGACACACAGGGTAGAAGATACGACACTTGATCACTAATCTTAACTACTTCTATTTTAGCTGAGCAGTTGAGGGCAAAGTCTTGAGAAGTTTGTTAATGAAAACCATTACCCATCCCCATTGATCCCTGTGTGAGTCTGCATTTCTGTGAAGTCTGAATCAAGACAATTTTTCATATGAGGAGAAAGAAATTTATTTACTGCTGCTTTCACACAGAACAGTGCAAGAAATTTTACCTACAGACTTAAATTGGGAAGCTTTGTAGAGAAAGGATCTCAATGGAAGGAGCTAATGGGGCTGATCTTTACAGTGTCTGAAGGAGACAAACAGTCTGCAACCTAAAACCAAGCTCATTTTCTAAAACGTGTTGGGTGAAAAGGCGAAGTCCACCACAAAGCACAGGTCTCTCATGGCAAGTCCAGTGAAGCACAGAGCTTGAGCTACTTTGATTCATTTGTTTCTAAGAAAAACACCTCTGCACAAAAGCTTTTCCTCAGCAGCTGCATACTGAGTATTACTGTACCCAGTGCTGCTATTCAGACTGGACAAGGAGTTGTCAGATGATCATTTTCCAGTTTGGTTTGAAAGATGTCATCTCAAAAGAATATTCTTTGTCCTAACAGCTGTGCAGAAAAATATATATGCCAAAATAGAGGAACAGAGAAGAGTCAGATCGTCAGCCCTGGTAAAATTAGAAAGAAGCACAAGGAAAACTATTAATGCTACTCCGAAGCAATAAGGAGTGTAACATAAAACTGGGGCACAACAAACTGCACAAGTACAGATGCAGCATACGGACATCTACAGGAGAAGGAGGCATCAGACACAATCCAGAAAAAAACAAAGGACTTAAAAACATAATTTTCCTCTCCACAAAGTATTGGAAAAATGTAATGAGGTTGGTCATCTATAAAGATTATACAAAGTTAATCAGAAATAACAGGAGAGGAGAGGAGAGGAGAGGAGAGGANGGGAGGGGAGGGGAGGAGAGGGGAGGGGAGAGAAGTTTTAGCCCACAAGAAGTAGCCCTTAGCTAACCAACAGCATCTATTCTGAAACTGCAAATAGTGTATCATTTACTACCAGTCAAGGAACATGACCTTTAGGAAATCAATAGGAGCAGCAAATTAAACTTTTTTTAAGATGCAGTAAAGTCAGGATGCCATGCTTTTGCTATCAGAATCTTTAACTAAAAATAATTCAACTCTGAAGAGTAGTAATAATATTATAAAAGAGAAATGAGTGCTCCAAAAAGATGACCCCACAGATTCCCAATAAAGAACTCGTAAAACACTGACAAGTGCACTTCCATGCCAGAACTCCCCTGGTCTCAGAGTCATGCACAAACAGAGGAAATAGCTGTAGTAGTTGTACGCAGGCAGACTCACTATGAATTGATGACTCATGATGTCCCGTAGAAGGTCTAACAGCAATAGTCGTGGGATCTGCTTGAATGCAGTGAGAATCACCTACCTTCTGACACAGAGTATCCACTAAGTCAATGCAAATGAGCAGCAGGGGACTTATCATCCCAAGACCATACTTTATTGAGCATCATACTTACGATGAACAACTTCTGCACAATAGACTGTAACATGAGTCTGAGGAATTTTGAAGGTTATAGAAGGCAATCCTCCATTTTAGTTTTTGGATTAGTTTTGGTTCAGAAGGAAAAGTAACAGAAAGGCTCAAGGGATACCACCAGAGCTGTGCGGGTTGGGTGCCCATGGAGAATACTCACATACAAGCAAAATTGTAGGACCTGAGGACTGGTCTTACTAGTGCAGGGTAACACAGAAGGCACCACCTGAGATGCTGCCATTGAGGGAAGAGACTGCTAAATGTTCTTCTAATGGGTCTCACATCCACGGAGCAAACCAGGCACAGAGCTACAGCTAAGAAGCACAGTCAGCAGGAGATACTACTTACAAGGACAACAGTGGTACTTTGACCAAACACAGAAAAAGATTCAAGCTCAGAGGCTAAAAAGGTCATCTGGCCTAGTGGTCTTGCTTGACAAGAATGTCAGGGATTGCATTCCCAACCTTCTGCTTTGTAAAGGAAGGAAGAAGCCATGTGTGCTTTAAAAAAAAGGATTTGGTCATTTGTTCTCCTTTCAGAACTGCACAAACTTACTGTTCTGCATGTGTGTGTGCACTGGTCCATGAAGAGTAAAGTGAGTTAGGAAACCAAATGAATAAAATTTTATTTAATTTATCCTACCCTGCGTGGAAGAGGGACCAAGCTGGTTCCTCAGCGTTTATGCAATCTTCCCCACTGAACGGTACCTCACAGGTCATACACCTCCTTTCCAAACATAATATTGCCTCATAATAAAACTTAAGAAAATATATTGAAAGGTCAAAATAACAGTAACAAGTTATAAAACTCTTTTACTTATTCAAGGTCTCTATTTTCAATAATCTTTCTTTAATCTTCCACTTTCAATATTTGCATAAACTTTTGCAAACTTTATTAGGCTGACATTTTGAGTTTGGGTGGACAGTGTTAAAGTGTTAATCCCTGCATGCATTTAAACACCCAAGCCAGACTGTGTAACTGAAATATTTAATGTCTCTAGGGATCTCTCTCCACTTTCTTATGAGCAGTTTCCCTTAACCTGATCCTGAGTGCCCTAGCAGAAGTTCACTTTATGGTCAAGCTGTTCTGTCAGCATCAGTAGGTATTTTAGCCTCATCACAAGGAGGCTAAGCTGGGGTTGGTCCAGATGATGGAGAGCGGAGTGGAGCAAGCTGTCTCTCCTTCCCAACGTGATGGATTCCTTCTGATGGAAACCAGACCACGGAGAGCAAAAAGGGAATTACCAGTGTCCAGGCATTGTCCTGACCTAGGCTGAGAAGCTCTCCCATGTCCCACCATCAAACAGAAGTAAAAATACTTTCTCACAGACCTGCTTCCAGGACTTAATTCACAGATACTCACGGAAGCAGTATCAAAGGAAGTTTCCAATGCATTATTCTGAAAAATGTGCCTTTAAGCAATTTTCCCAAAGGCTTACAAGAGCCCAAAGTAGATCTAGAAATGGGAGTTCGGTTTTCTAAAGGCAGGCATATAAACCACCAGACTTCAGTTCTTCGGCATCACTCACTTTTCTGGAACTCAGGGCATGGGCACATAGTTGAGTGTGAATCCAGAAGCAGTGTCTTTAGGAGTTGCTGCCAATCTGCTGGGATGCTGCACTTATTGTGTGCAATATTCGCAGAGCACATGCACTTCTCAAACTGTTTATCATCTGTTTCTGCACTGTTTATCATCACTTCTGGGTGAGATTCCTGCTGACTGAAAGGGGAAACATAACCCCCATTTTTAAAAAGGGAAAACAGGAAGACCCAGAGAACTACAGACCAGTCAGTCTCACCTTTGTGCCCAGCAAGATCATGGAGATCATCCTGGAAACTGTACTAATGCATATGAAAAATAAGGAGGTCACTGGTGACAGCCAACATGGCTTCACTAAGGGCAAAACATGCCTGACAAATTTGGTGACCTTCTATGACAGCGTTACAGCGTTAGTGGATAAGGGAAGAGCAACTGACATCATCTACCTGGACTTGTGCAAAGCATTTGACACTGTCCCACACAATATCCTTCTCTCTAAATTGGAGAGACATAGATTTGACAGATGGACCACTGGGTGGATAAGGAATTGGTTGGATGGCCACACTCAACGGGTGTCAGTCAATGGCTCGATGTCCAAGTGGAAACCAGTGACGAGTGGCATTTCTCAGGGGTCAGTATTGGGACCAGTGATGTTTAACATCTTTGTTGTCAACATGGAAGTTGGATTGAGTGCACCCTCAGCAAGTTTGCTGACAACACCAAGCTGAGTGGAGCAGTCGACATGCTGGAGAGAAGGGATGCTTTCCAGAGTGACCTTGACAGGCTTGAGAGGTGGGCCTATGTGAACCTCATGAAGGGCAACCAGGCCAAGTGCAGGGTCCTGCACCTAGGTTGTGGCAACCCCAAGCACAAATACAGACTGGGCAGAGAATGGATTGAGAGCAGCCCTGAGGAGAAGGACTTGGGGGTACTGGTTGATGAGAAGCTCAATATGAGCCAACAATGTACACGCACAGCCCAGAAAGCCAACCGTATCCTGGGCTGCATCAAAAGAAGCATGGCCAGCAGGTTGAGGGAGATGATTCTGCCCCTCTAGTCCACTCTGGTGAGACCCCACCTGAAGTATTACATCCAGCTCTGGAGTCCCCAACATAAGAAGGACATGGACCTGTTGGAGCAAGTCCAGAGGAGGGCCCTGAAGATGATCCAAGGGCTGGAGCACTTCTCCTATGAAGACAGGCTGAGAGAGTTGTAATTGTTCAGCCTGGAGAAGAGAAGGCTCCAGGGAGACGTTATAGCAGCCTTCCAGTACTTAAAGGGGGCCTACGGGAAAGATGGGGAGGGACTCTTTATCAGGGAGTGTTGCAATAGGAGTAGGAGCAATGCATTTAAAATGAAAGAGGGTAGATTTAGATTAGACATTAGGAAGAAACTCTTTACTGTGAGGGTGGGGAGACACTGGAACAGGTTGCCTGGGGAAACTGTAGATGCCCCATTCCTGGAAGTGTTCGAGGCCAGGTTGGATGGGACTTTGAGTAACCTGGTCAGGCAGAAGATTTCCCTGGCCATGGCAGGGGGGTTGGAATAAGATGATCTCTGAGGCCCCTTCCAACTCTAACCATGCTATGATTCTGTCAGTCTGTGTCCCTGGCTACCACTTGCCATTGCAACACAAGCAGAATAGGGCATACGCAGACACACATCTTTCAGTGCCCAGTCCCCTGGCTTAGCTCACACCATCCCCTGCAGCAGTTCAGGCTACATCGATGGACGTTGCATTGAGACAGATCAGGATTGCCCCAAATGTCCCTGTCTTGACCCAGCTGTGAAGCTAAGTGCTCCCAACAAAACACATGGCTTGGGTGAGAATGTAGGAGAGAAGCAGCAGTAAAATCTTATATTTCCATATGGTTTTGCTATTGAAATATTTGAGGTGAGGGGCCAGGTTAAGTCTCTAGACTTGCCCAAAGGCAGAGTAAACCTGCCTTAGGTTAATCCACCGTCACTGAAGCTTAATACAGCAATTTTACCTTGTGCTGGGGAAGGCTACGAGCAGCACACCAACAGCTCAGCTGACAGGCAGGTATAAAATTAATTTGCCCTAACGTGATTACGTGCTGTCTGTTCCTTCATACATGAACAATGAGCTACTTACTTCTTATGGTATCACATGAAATGATAGTGTTTTAATTGAAACCTAAAAGCTCTGAATCCTTGATGGATCCTGAGGCTTCTATGACAACAAAATCAGGTAATGAATCATATATGAATGAAAAATTTCAAATATTAAAGATTCTACTACAATTTCTCAGCTCTTATGTGGCTCTCTTACCCCAGTTAAAACTCCCTTTAACTCCAGTGAGGAATCCAAAGCCCTATAGCATTTTTGCTGCATTCTCCAAATTCGTGTAGCTATTGTAAATCAAAAGTGCTGGTGGATAAGAAGAACTGTTCATTTGCCCAGCACTAAACCAGCTAATGTATATGGCTGTACCTGAGCTACAAGTGGAGTTATACAGATGTTTTGGATATGGATCCTCTATCTTCAATCAAGTAACTGATACTTTCAATTGTGCACATTCAGGAAGCAAACTAAGTAACTTCTTCATTCTCCTTTTGAATACAGGCTTAACCACAATGATGTCACTACAGGAAACCTTCACACCTTTGCAAATGGGACGTTACTTTTATCTACACGAATAGAGCAAGTCATAGTTTCCCTTGCACATCCACTACACTTTATCTGCTCTCGATAGCGCTTCGATACATGGAACGCGATGCCTTATTTTAGTCAAAGAGAAGCAGCAAGTCTGGGTTTGGGCATTATTGTAGGCATTTGTGCTGCACCGTAAAAGAAAATGGCAGGCCAAGGGGAGAGGAGGAGGATGGGGATGAATTCCTAGGGCACGGGAGAGGCCGGCAGGCACCAGAGGGAGCTCACACAGCACGTCCAGCGGGCTCACCGACACCAGCAGCACCCCCAGGTACCCCCGCAGCCACCCTGCTCTTTGGAACTGTCCCCCCCTACTCCCCATGTCATATTAGCATGTACAGGATCCTGTTACCCGTGCTTAGGCAGAAGGGAGACATGCTGGGAGGAGATGGGGCCGGACAGACCCTTCTCCTCCCCTCAGCCACTGCAGAAACTGCGCGTTCCAGGTGGGATGAACAGAGGAACCCGCGCTCTGGAGACTGATGAATCATATTTTCCACGTCCCGCTGTGATCTGTGCAATTTCTTTATCACTGGGCAAAATGCGTGGAAGCCCAAGCTGCCGCAACATAGCAGCGCTGTGTGGGCTGCTTTCTGCTTCTCCTCCACCATCAGGAAACAGGGCTGGCCAGGCTGCCCCCTCCTTGAGCATCTCACACATTCTTTGGGGCACTCATGTCTTGGTAGCCTCCTTCCTCCCTCCCTTTGATGCAGCAGGGCTCAGGGATGTTGAGAGATGATAACTCCTGCTGGGTTGCTCACCCCTATGCCCCAGGAACACGGACCCACTTGGAAAAGAGCACAGGGAGCATTTGGAAAGCACTTCTCTCATCTGCAGCCCTGCAGGGTGTTTGACTCCTCCTCACCTTGCCTTTGCTTTGGGACATTTTGGTTCTTCCTCCTGAACTTTGCTCCAGAAGGAGAAGGACATTGCAGACGGGGAGCTGTGTTGTGTGATGTTCCCTGCTCGGCCGCTCCTACCTGTGTTGGCTATGGAGGCAAGAAGTAGCTGTACATCTAAACTGAACATCAAGCCGCCGCTCCTGAGCATATTGCCAGAAAACGCTGGGTCTGGCTGTTAGCCTCACCGGGCCCAGAATAGCTGTGTGTGCCCCAGATCTTCACCGCCCATGTGGATTTTCCTTTTTAATTCTGTCACAGCCCTCGCTTGCGCTACCCAAGTTACAGCAAATTTCTTAGTCATTTCCTTATCTACCAGACATAATGTCACACCAGTCGCTGTGTCTTTCCATCTAACAGGGTCCTATTTTCGATGCTCTAGCTACACCTCCACCAGTAAACTGGGCAATGCTGTGTCATGGCTCAGCTACTGGGGTTTTTCCGCACTGTCAAAATGCCAGTGCGGTTAAGTAGCATGATTGGGACCTGCACCCCACAGCGCTCTCCTGGATGGTGCCCAGGACCGGTCTAGGGTTAGCACTGGGCAGGAGCTATCTCTAATAGACAGAGGGGGTGCAGTTACCCTGATCTGGAGGCTGAAATGTGTAACTGTATGAACACAGCCCATGCCATGCCTCAGGAACAGCAAGCACATCCTAGCCCTTTTTATGGATGAGGCAAAGGTATTGGGGGGGCAAACTTCTCCTCTCTCTGCAGAGTTATCACCTTCTGACCTTCACTGGATGTACATCTCAGGGTGAGCTTCACCTCACCAGCCTTTGACTGTTTAAATCTAAACTACAATCATTAGTCTCCCTCCTTAGTAAAGAGACAGAAACAGGAACCTCTAATGGCCAACCTAAAATAGATGGGGTGAGTCACCAACAGGAGACATCTGTTACTATCCACTAATTAAAGACAGAGCCAAGAGGACTAACGCAGACAACTATCTTCACCCAGCTAAACTTGGGTGATGTGAATCTTGCTTTATGTGGTTTTGCCTCTAACTATCTTACTGAGTCCTAGGACAAGGCAGTGTGATACGCGTGCTGTCAGTCAAACTAGTACACTACTGGTGCAAAGGTACTATTGCAAAGTTTCCTACACATTTCTGAGCTGATGGTTCCTGACTTCTGAATGATTATTTTTGCAGAATTAATGTTCTAAACATTTGGTTTCCAGAGGGATATATGTCATGCCATACAATATGTGATGTACTAGATTCTGGATTCGTGACATAAATGAATTTCAGATATATTTTTAAACAACATATTTGTTCCCCGAGTTATACCACATGGCTGAAGGTGGATATACAGTTCTGTCCAATTCATTGGATCCCTTAAAGTTGGTCCTTCCAACAGCTCAAGCAGAAACGGATCAGTAGTAGTGACTCCACCTAGCATATGTAAGTTAGCAGCAACATCATTTTATAGCCACTGATGGTGGCATTTGTGACAGCATGGAATAAATGAGAAGCTGGAAAGTGGCTCTGCCTGAGTCGTGTTCCTTTCGCTGTTTGACATCTTCCATTGTGTCTTGGTTTGAGCAACACAGGACTAATCTCTCTTCTAATACTTGGGAAAACTGCACTTTTGGAAGACTCCAGTGTCTGAATTTGTGAAAATATTTACTTTACAGCCAGCTATGGTGTGCGGGTCTCAAGGTCTCAGTGTTTTCGAGCTTGCCAGGTGCAGGGATGAGGAGGAGCGAGACCCGGGCACTTGACCCAAGCTGGCCAACAGCATTATTTCATACCATCAGCATCACATTCACTATAAATCAGAAAGTTTGCTGCGAAGTTCTCTCTCTCCCTTGATGGCTGCCGTTCTGAGAACTTCGTGCCCTGGTGCCGGACCCCTGAGGCCTTCCCTTCCTCCTGAAGCCGTAGCGCTCGCAGTGTCCGACATTTGCTGTCCACTGCTGGGAGTGCACAGCTTCCTACTGATATAATTGGCTGAGTATAATCTTTGAATATTCTGTATTGGTGTCGGGATCAATATCGGTTCTTTAGTGCTGTTAATGTTAATTATCTAATCTTATTCTATTAAATCTGTTTATACTTCAGCTCCCGGGTTTCCTTGTTCTTTCCCGATTCCCCTTCCCAGGTGGGGAGGGGTCATCGGGTGATAGAATGATTGTCTAAATGACAACAAATTGTTATGGGACTCTCAAACCATAACACATTGTTGCAGAAGGGATGAGAAAGGAGGGTTGGAAGAATGCGTGTTTCTTTCTCCACAGGCCATAAAACATTGGTATCACAATTCTCTTTGAAATAACCAATAAAACCTCATTTTCGTCTTGTCTCCATGTGCTCATGACTGTGTGAATAAATATACGCTGACATGGGATTTGTATGTGTGCAATAGTGTGAGGTAGCATTTTACTTTGCACCGCCAAGCTTTTGGCATGACCACATGTCTCATGAGGAAAGGAACGGTTCACAAGCCATGCAAGTCTTCCTGAAACACGCATCATAAAACCTATAGTGTGCTCCAAGCCGCTATGTGCACTGTTTGTTCCACTTACTCCCTTCCAGCGTTAGTCTTTGCCTTTCAAATTCCTCTGATTTTCCTCCTCTCATTGAAGCACATTAGTTACTATGGAAACTGATCTGTGGGTACCGAACTTGGTGACATCCACATGGAAGGGATGCTTCCCAGGAACCTAAATATTGACTGGATGGTTATACATCAACACTGCACACGGTTTAGATTTTGTATAAACCCACAGGAGGCCGCTGAGGGAAAAGAGGTAGCAGCTGAGGTTGTGATGAAAGAAACCCCAGCTCCAGCCACTGGTATGTTCTGCAGTCCCATGACCTTCCCAGTGACACAGCCCTGTGACTCAGAGGGAGAGAAACCAGAGACAGTCTGTGCTGAACCACAGGAGTGCGGATCCCTCCCAGGAGCAGCTCTTTACCAAGAGAATCGCGCAAGGTTACTATAGCTTTCGTGGTGAGCTTTAATGATGGTTACCAGAGAACTGTTAGCAAAAGTTAAAAGTAATTAAGGCAAACAAGCATCACACACAGCACACCAAAAATGACCACAAATGAGCCATTTCAGAGGGCCTTTCTCATAAGATAGAAATTAACGTACTGCAGAAAATCCTTCATGAAGATACACTTGACTGGGTGGTACTTTGCTGTGTCACTATAAGGAGAAAAACCTCTTAAAAGGATCATCTAATCCGACCATCAACCTCACACTGTCAACACCACATCTACTGTCAAGTCACTGGAACTCACCAGCCCCACCTGGCCACGTGGGGATGCCTCTTGGTCTCATTGTTCATTAAGTGTTGTTTTCTGTTCTCATTAAATAAATTTACGGGATATCAGCTCCCTCAGTGCAGGCGGGAGGCGAGGCAGAGGGGTGAAGGACAGACACCCCCCATCTGCCCCGGGCAGAGGGGCACCTGCAGGGCAGGTGAGAGGGACATGTCACTACAGGCCACAAGGCAGAAAGCAGGGATGGGGGGACAAGACTCAGCATGGTTTCAGCCTAGATTTATGGATTCTCAGCCCTTGTTTTTGATAAAAATGTGAATTGCTTTCTGGAATAGAGGCACGTGTGCTCAGCTGGGGTGTCATGGTGCAACCAAAGGTGTGTGTTTTAGAGCAGCAGTTGTTCATATAGGGTTTTTTCCAACCGTGTTTCCAGGGGAGTAGGAAATGTCTCTGAGCATCGCAGAAGAGAGCTTTGCATCATTTAACAGACCTCACAAAAAGAGGCAGGGACACACCGCGGGAGGCAGGCAGGGCCAGGGCCGCTGGTGGGGCAGAGGTGGGAGCCCAGGATTCAACCACACAGCGGTGCCTGACAAGCGAAAACCAGAAGCTTGTGTGTGACAAGATCTGGGGAAAGTTTTTCATCATTGCAAAGCCTGTGTCCAGAAACCCATCCTGTTCCTGGCCCAGCACCATGGTGTTGAAAGAGTCTCTCCGAGTGTGTACCAGCAGAAGTCACTGCCAGGGCAAATGCTGCCATATGAGTTTCCTATTGGAGACGGCTAAAATCCTCAGACTAGAGGGGTTGTTTGACTGGTTTTGGGTTGGGTTGGGATTTTTCTTTAGTATGAAAGGCCTGTGGTATTTCAGTTCACCAGCAAACCAGGCCAGTTGGCTGCCCTAAGGTACCAACAATCCCATTTCTTTACCTGGATGTGTAAGAAGAGGATGGGGGTGGGGGTGGGGGTGTAGGTGTAGGTTCCCTCCTCTCCCTTTGCTACTCACCCCACAGCCCTGACTGGGGACCTCTCAGGCTGCCCTTCCTCCCCTTGAGCATCCCAAATGGAAAAAGGCCACAGTAGATTTAGAGATCAAAGGCTGAGAATGAAGTCTGATCCAATTTCAAGCTCCTCTTGAAAGTTTTTTTTTTTTAAAATATGTTCTGTTTGGAGGTTGGTCCCATTACACCAGTAGCAGACCTAGTATGGGCAGTAAGGTAAAGAGGTACAGACTGCATTTTTTAAGACAGTAAGTGGGACTACCCTCAAAGACAACTGAGTAATTTAACACCTTGCACTGTGCTGTCACATTTTCATTTAGCAACTACGTGAAAAGTCATCATGTCCCATTTTTAGATGGCCACCTCCCTGTTCACACTGATCTTTATAACAAGCACACAAATGCCCGTCTATATTTAAAGTGGGCTCTTCGCAGAACCCTAGAAATTTCAGCGAGACAGAGATTTGAGGCTGAATGTGGACAAGCACATAAACTCCTGACTTTTGCACAGTTTGCTTGAACTTTTAGGACCATGCCCAGGCTCCCCCCGCCCCCGGCACTGTTCCTGTCCTCCCCTTCCCTGATGTCCTCGCAGGACATTAGCAGGACACAGGCTACCCTGGAGAGGGGGCTGGCTCTAATGCACTCCCTTTTCATTTCCCAATGCGTCATTTGTAGGGATTTTCCAGAGTGCTTTTTTGGATCCACCTGTTGTTTGCTCAGCCAGCCCCACAGAAACACATAAACCTGTTTTACTTGAAAAGGGAAAGCAGGCTAACCTCTCTGCACAATTAGATTGAGCTGTCTGTTTGCTCTCAGCCAAGAAAAAGGATGCCAGCCAGATTGAAGGAAAAATTTACCTGACTGACATCTGAAGGGGAACAGAGTGAATCTCCTAAATGAAACTTTCTCTGCAGCCACAGGGCAAAAATATCTATCCTATTCCCACGGTTTTGGCTGTTCCCCTTCAAGTCTGCCTGGGGAACGATGGCTCTGATGTGTTCTTACTTGAAATAAATTGCCTGGCCCATCCCTAACCAAAACCAGTGTTTAAAATGTGACAGAGAAGTAGCTGTCCAAAAATTAACAACGAGCTGATGACCCCATGGAACGTAACTGCCAAAAACTCAGGCTCTAAAATACATGTATTCAAAATGAACATTACATAAATATTGCTAGATACCAATAAAGAAGCTACAGAAACAGGCTGGAAAATTGTACTGATGATTTTGTAGTAATCTTATGTGCTACATACACTTAAAAAAAAGTGAAGCAATAACAAAAATTGCACTTGATGGGAAATCAACTGGCTGGAACTCACGCTGGACAGAAAGAACGATTGCGTGTTATAATGAGTTGTGCTGAGCAATAATTGAGTGGAGAAATGGAAAGAAAATTGAACGGCAACATCTCCCTATCTTTCCTAACAAGGACATGTCTCAAAATTTAGTGTCACTTTTGAAACAGTAAAAAGTAGCTTCAGAGCGATCACCAGGAGAGGTGACACCTCAGAGCTGCAGAGTCCCAAACGATGCTCAATCTGATTGCTAACGTATTCTGTCCCTATACAAGGGATGCCACAGGAAAAGGCAGTGGAAAGCCCAGAGCCAAGGCTTGCAATAAGGTCAAAAACAAAAGCCAAGACAGGAAAAAGATGAACAGAAGGGCAGCACCGTCCTCTGATCACCTGCGTCAACCAGCAAGGCCTCTCCTGTATTTGCATTCATTTTTGCATACTGATGTGACTTGGAGCCGAGGGACTGAATTTTTATTAGGCACAGGCTGTCAAAGCATGGACAACGGTAGCATAGCAAGGTTTGAACAGCTTCGGTCTCGCTGAGTGGGACTGCGGCCGCTCTCTATAAATACACCGGGTGGGGGTAAGCATCAGGGGGAGGGGAGAACTATTTTGGCTAAGGGAAATTTCACAAGAAGAACAAATGGCTGTAAAGCATCCGGGAATGCATGCAGGCAAAGTCTTGGCCTGCGGAGAGGACAAGCTGTGCCACCCCTGGCTCGGTCACAGCAGCTGCCTCCCCAGGCATGGACTGGCTTCTCCCTGGTCCATCGGGAGCAGTAGGTGGGCTGGCACATGCCATGATGCAGAGAACAGGTGTGAGGAGCCATTCGAAGCCCACAGGATTTGCCAAGGTGGTTTGGGGCAGCTGTGCACTTCCAGGAGGATGAGGACAGAGGGCAGCATCCTGCTGCATGCCGGGGACACTGGGGTTCCCAGCATGGGGCCAACAGCACGTGCTGGCGCCTTGGTCCCACATACCTTTCCAGCAGCATCAGCATCTCAGGTCCATGCAGGACAGCTGCACATTTAGTAAAGCTTTCCCAAAGACCTTGACTTGAAAGCCCAGATTTCAAACCAGGGGATGGAGTATCCCCATAAGGAAGCTGCTAGCAGCATTGACTTTGAAATAAATATTAAAAATAAAATAAGTACTAAAAAATACTCAAGGAAGTACCACAGCACACTTCTTCCCTTCTGGTGTTCAGAAACACTTGGTGCACAGCTGGATAAACTTCTTCCGCTTGAACAGTGAATTGTCTGACTTGAATATTCTCCAAACAACTCTGGGGTGTTGCTCTCCTCAGGACAGAGATGAAGCAGAAGAGGGAGTGGAGGGGAAAGAAGGAAAACTCCATCATGAAAGATGGCAAAGAAGGTAATAAACGGGGCACATGACAGGGGATGAGGTCCTAATCCACTGGTAGCCCAGGGCTTTGCCACCAGCACTGGTGGAGGCAGGCTGGGTCTGATCTGCTGCCCTGACAGGGGACCACGCAGCCCCTCTGCTCCACCAGCTTGTCCCCGGGGTGCAGGGGGTGCTGGGCACAGGCACAGCCCGTCACTCTCAGCCCCACTGCCCAACCACAGTGAGAGGGCAAAGGGGCAGCGACAGACCTCATGCGGGGCAGTCCCCAACCATCTGTCTGCGGCACAAGTTTCCCTCTCACCAGAAAAGTACTTTCGGCAATTAGCTGGACCGTTACCATTACATTTGAAAGGCTATTGTCAGCTTACAGATGGCCCTCTTTTTTTTTTCTTTTTTTTTTTTTCCCCAGAACTTGAAGTAAATAGAAATGTTTTGAAAGGTTTGTTGGTGGGGGGGGGGTGGTGGTGTTCCAGTGAAAACAGCTGGGTTTAGGCAAATAAATATTCCGTTACTATGTAATAGACACAGCACAAACAACGCAACACTAGGAACCTAACAGCAAAACTACCCAAATTGAAAGCTCCATTTCAGTCCCTGAGCTGAGAAACAAACACAGAATGTAAAGGAAGATTTTTTTAACTCATCTCAAATGTAATAATTTCAGGTATTGCTGGTAGCACTAGTAAAGAAGTATGTGTTTAAAATATAAATTTCAATACTGAAAGCAAGAATGTAGACTGCAGGGTATAAAAGTTTCCCAAAATGAAACTCTTCCTTTCCAAAACCAAAAGATAGCAGAATAAATCTGACAAACATTGGACTCTTGGGGTTTACACAGGCCTAGTCTGAAGTATGCGCACACAACAGGAAAGTGATTCTTCTGTAAGAAATACTGATCTCTAATTTGAATCCTTTTGTTGTTTTCCACCCAAATTCACTTCATTCTCAGTTGGCAAGGTCACATCAGAAAGCTGGCTTTCGGCTTGCAGTCATGGCTTAGCAGAAGCTTCATTACACACTGTAAAACAAAACTTTCACCAGACCTATACCATCTTCCATTGCAATTACAGAGGTTTACAATAAATAAATATAATGGGTTAATCTTATTCTGTTTGGTCTGTAGGATTTGGGACCCCCCTCAGAGTGGTGATTTGAAGACTTCCAGTGCTGGAATCATTTGAACAAGCGAAGAAACATTCAACATCGTGGATTTGTCTACATCTAGCATCTGTCTGCCTTCCTGACAAGTCCATCAATGGCATCATTCATAAAATATGTAGTTTTATTATACCTGTCTGGCAATTGGCTCATCTACATAGCCTATTTAAGCTGGTTAGTTTGCAGCATAATACACAGCAAAATACTCTTCTTCAGCTATGTAATCTACAGTGAACCCAGAGTTTACCAGCCTCCCTGCCCGACTTCCTACATCCTGTATCAAAGCCCTTTGCTTCTCTGCTGATGCTTTCAAATAAACATAAGAGGCTTTTCCTAAACATGGGATTTATACAACAGGTCACACTGGCATCTCATTCTTAAGAGAAAACATGTGAAAGGGATGGCAAAGAAGGAAGAGCTAAACAGCTTACCGACTGGGGGCACGAGATGATACAATTTAGAAGATGGTGCTGGGCTAGAGGAAGGCTTGACAAATACCAGCCCAGCTCACCCAGGACAACTTATCTGTGTGAGTCGTGCATCCCATATGGCTGGCTGGGAGGTGAGGAGTTTTGCTGCAGCTCACAACAGAAATCAGCTGCGGCCCTCAAATTTTGGTGATCACACGCATTCCTTCTCGACATGCTGTCTTTCGAAGCTCAGTCTACCAGAGTTTTGTGGAAAAGCCTCAGGATGACCGAGCATTTTCCCTTCTTATCTGGAGCAGGCTCCTCGCTGCAGTTCAGGCAGAATCAGCCTTGGACAGGGTGATCTGAAAAGCCGATCTGAGCTGTCAGCTTTCCGTGCTTTCTAACCTGCTGCTCTCCCTTCTCGCCCCTCAGGACAGCGATGTTTATTATCACAGCCAATTTTGATGGTGGTGCAGGGATTTGTTTTCTTTCCTTTTAGTAGGCGTGCTGCAGGGGTCCTGCTGGGAGCAACAAACATCCTCATCCATTTGCAGGGATCAAAACCCACCCTGACGTGATATTTTGGGAGTAGAAACAATCAGCTTCAAAGCAAAACTGACCAGGAAAACAGTTTCCAAGTGGTGCTGCTCGTTCCAGAGCTGTAGAGACCAGTTTAGCAGTGTTAATATGATCCCAGGAAAACAGCCTCAGAAGCCACCCAAAGGGAAAAGAAGTCCGCACAGCCCTCGCACGTGCCTCGTGGTGCAGAGCTTGGCGTTGATGTGCCTCCTGCTTCCACGTCTTTGAACCAATACATCAAATATCGCTCATCAGTGATCATGAGGGGATTTTCAGTTCTGCAGCCAGCACACCTGCAAGGACCACCTTCCACCTTGTCTCTGCCAGCCATGGGGCAGTCACTGTGCATGCACCATGGGGCTGTGCCATGTGTGGGCTCCTCATCCCCCATAGGCAGCTTGCCCACGCAGCCGGGGGTGCGTTGGGCTGTCACATTCACCTGTGTTGAGAAACAAAACACTGCTGTGGTACGGCCATGGGCCCAATGCTGCAGCCACATGGCACAGCACAGGGTTGGTGCCACCCGGCATGCTCCCAGGGGAGCACGGGTACCAGGGAGCACGTCCCTGATGTAGTTTGGATGGGGCCACCCCGTTTTGGACGGGACAGGAATTTACCCACTTGAGCATGAACTGTCTCCCACCACCTGGCCCCACCATCATGAACACTGCCTTGTTTTCCTGGATTGTAAGTGCACCCAAATAGCATTTTGAGGTCAACTTTGCCTTCTAATCCCTTCTTCAAAACTTGCACAAAGAGGTATGGAGTTACAACAGTAAATAATTTTAGAAGTATACTATTTTATAATAATTTTAAGATTCTCTTGTCACTCTCGTAGGAGAATTGTAGCCCTTTAATTGAATAGGAGGGAGATATTCACATCCCTGAACATGGAGTATTGGACCTCTCCCAGTGACAGCTCCTACCACGTGGTCTAAAATTCCTGTTTTCCTTTCCCCAAGCTTGCAGCAAACAAAAGCGTTTGTTTAGGAGAGACTCTGTCTAGAATGACACTGTTCTGAATAACAGTCCCATGGAGAAGAGAGAGGAAGAAAACATGGCTTAGGTAGGAGAGGTGGAAGGCAAAAAGGCTGAGTCCAATCTTTCACAAGAGGGTATGAATACGAAAAGATGTAGAAAGCTCTGGAAGAAGTTTAGCAGCTCCTGTCAGCTCCATCACAGGAGGCCTCCTTCTAGCTCACCTCCTGCCCTTCTGGCCATGGGCAACCAACAGTCCAAGTGTAAATCCCAGGTATGGCTGCATGGCGGATACGCTGCCCATTTTTTATCACTGCCAAGTCTGCGTCAGTTGTATGCAAACCAAGAGAAGGAGTAGCAGGCAGAGGAAGTCACGCCTGTGTATGTGACGCAGTGGAATAGCACGATGAGCAATGCCGAGGAGGGACGTGACTCCATTAAGGTCACCAGGGCTCCTGCCTGCTCCGGTTAGCTCCAGCTTCAGACCTGGGAGCAGCATGGAGGATCTGGGCATACATAAAAATAGGGTGTGGAAGAAACCTTATCTTGTTAGCTGCTTTCCTGTTTTACGTTTGCTGCCAGGCTGCTTTAAAGCACATCCCAGGGGCTGGGTAGGGTTAGCGCAGAGCTGTCCTGCCAGCTCCCTCCTGCCTCCCTGGTGAGGGAATCCCCTCCCTTGTTTTTCGTAGCACCCGGGTGCTGCCAAGGGATCATCACAGGGCTTAACACAGAGCTCATGTTGATGGTGTTTCGCTGTAGATTGTACTGTGTTGTTACTCCTGCACTTTTCCATCTAAGCAACAACTGCAGTAACTTTCCACCCCCAGGTTAAGTCACCACCGAATCAAAACCAGGATTTCCATGAGGTCGCACACACCTATTTCTGGCCATATTTTGCTTTGTTTGCCTCAGTTAGTCCAGGCAAGAGATGTGAAGCTCTGGCCAGTCAGTATATCTGCCTTAACCTTTGGCTATCAGCTGACAGACGGACAGACAGACTCCGGCCACGGAGGGGACGTGCCCAGATGTGTCACTGCCAAACTGCCTGCTGCCGGAGAAACATCCCTTGCCATACCAGGCTTTTTTTAACTTCTCTCCACGGATCAAAAGCCCTGTAGCCAAACTAATGTTTGCCTGAAAACCATTTCCGTCAGAGGAAAGAAGAGAGTACTTGCTTGGGGACATCTGCTGTACACAGCCACTTCAGGCAGAACAAAGGGAACTGCAGATAGAGGAGCCTGCATCCTGAGAGGGGCAGACGAAGTAACAAGCCACGTCTTTCCTGAAACGTTTTCGCCTTTCTCTCCTTTCAGCAGGCCTCCATGGTCTCAACCGCCCATGCAACTGTCCATTCAGAGAGGGGAGAGGAGAGCTGGGGTTTTACACCATTCGGTACTAGCCATGGGAGGGATCCCCAGCCGCTTCCCTCTCTCATCATCGACTAAAGAGCCTCATCAGATTAACGATGAGTTTATATGGGGTCTCACTACCACTACCATGGCCACAACTACCGTGGTCTTTTCTGTTTAAGGGTGCCATGGGATTCACATGAGGCTGATAAAGCCTGGCTGCCTGCACAGTTAGTGGGAAAAAGCAACCAAAGCCCACCTGAAGCCACCCCGAGAAGGCCACAGGCGACGTGAAACACAAGCTGGTGGAAAACAGCAGGACAGAGACCGGTAGCATTGAGTAGTTCTGCTTTTCTTGGGTGTGATCCAGCTACAGCATGGGCCTGGGTTGATTCCCTCGAGGAAGGAGGAATCTCCCTGAGGAGGGGTTTCTAAAAGAAGCTCAGTTTCTGCAGCCAGTTACTACATAGAGCTTGGCAACTTGCAGCACAAAGCCTTTTGAAGGCTTTTTTTCCCCTCCTCTCTCTGCCCCTACTGCCTCATGCACATCATGCCCGGGACTCCAGAGAGGAATCAGGGCAGGAAAACAGTTTGACTAGGAAATCTTTCCAATGTCAACATCCTCCATCCTGGGGCCTTGCTTTCCGGGAAAAGATGGGCTTTGTGTACACGTTTGAGTGGACTGGGCTTAAAGGCAAAGAACCCTCTTGTGGGTTAAAACACAAAAAGTTAAAAGGTTTTTTACAGACTAAACAGATAGGGCTCCCTGAGTAGTTTAAAGATGTATTTAGCAACATTTACGACATATTTATTTAGACTGAGCAAAGCCTTGGGCATTTCAATGTGCAGGGAAAGTCTGGGTCCACGGGATCTTGCACCAGACTCCATCAACACCATGCTCCAGTCCTCAAAGAAAGCTGTGGTGAGTGATTTAGAAACAAACAGGCTATTCAGATTCCCAAGATTTGGGCTAGAACACCCATGGCTACACAGATCCCTACAGCTTTTACGTCCTTACCCTTAATTTCTACCGGAGCAGCAGAAAGCTGGCTTGATCTGCTGCCGTGACTTCTCCATGTAGCCAGTCCAGTTAGGGCAGAGATAAGAAACTGAACCAATGCCTTAAGGCTGCAAGTCAAACTGGGAGTGGCTGGTCCTGAAGAGCAACCAAGCAGGATCTGCTGAACTGCACCACTTAGTTGAACCAGTGGTTAGGAATTGCCACGGCACCATTGTGTCTCTACCATGCCTTGTCCCTCCTCAATCCCAAGGCTGACAAAAGGTAGTCCTTGAAGCAAAGTTACCCAAACTGAGCTTCCCTTAGGGACACATGTCCCTGCCCAAAAGAGAATCTACAAAACATGGATATTCATGACTGCCATGTTGAAATATTACCATTTCAATAGGAATATTATTAATTCTGAAAGGCAGGAAGGCATGAGCATTTTGAGAGTGCACAACACCAAGAAGCAGGTTACTTCACAAGACGGAGATGCTTATTCTTTTGAAGGAAGCTCTGTCCATCACTAAAAATAAACCTATGTCGTTTCCCTATTTGAACTTCCTGTAGATCTTGAAAGAATACAGAGACCCAACCAAGTCATTCTCTTTGAAGGAAACATTTGAGGTCATTAGCAACTTGCCTGCTGGGAGGTTCTCAGATCCAGATGTCTTTGTGGTAAATTTGCACAGAGCATTTGGTATCCTATTTATCCCCTCATTTACAAACCATGTGCAACTCGTAAAGTCAGCACTGCACTAAGAGAGGCATGACTAGTGGTAGCTCTGCTTACAATAGACAGGCATTGGATTAAAATGAGGTTTCATTGTTAAGTGAAAAGTTAACTTCCAGATACAGTTCTTAATTTAAAACATCTGTAAAATTAACATTCTTATTTGGGCATTTTTCCAGGTCAGATGGTAGCGCCTGGATGTTCTCTGGACAAACTATCTCATCCACAGTAAGTGGCTAAATATCTGGCTTGCTTTTCTAATGTATGTAAATGAAGAATGATGTTGTTTTTATTAATCACCCCAGAATTAGTTCAGCATCCCACAACACAGGTTTTTATTCCACTGCTGCTTCTGGCTTGCTAAAACCAGAGCATTTGTGTCACACTCTAACACTCCCCACACACTTTGGCAGTTTCAGACTTGGATGACTCCAGTTGCTTTCATTTTGGATAACTTCTTGAATCCCTTCAACACTTGTGAAATCTACATCTTAAATAGCCTATCGGTCCGGGTTTTGGTTTTGTTTGGTTTTTTTTCTAGGACAAGTTAAGATGTCTTCACTTGATTATATTCCATGAATCCAAACGGATTGAAAACACAGAGGGACTGTCTCTACAGTATTTCCTGCAGTAGGACCCCACTCTATGATTTGTTTTCCAGGTTTTCCTTATTAAATCTTCAAATAGCACCTCTGTTCATGGTCATTGTGAGCTTGAGCAGTCCGTTGAAGGAAGTGACTTGCACCTCAGCTTGATGGAAACTTGGACTTACAAGACTGAGTTTATGTGGGCTCCAATGGACTCCAGTAAACCACTCAGAAGAATTGTTATTAAGATGTATAAAATAATCTTACTGTTCTGTTTGGTGCTGATAATGCCTATGCTGGAGAAATTTTTTGCCTCACTGGCAACCTCTGTCCACACACCTCTTGAGTGGGTGGACCACAAGACAGGGACTGGGAGAGAAAAGTCCCTCCCACTGTAAGATAAGATCAGGTTCATGACCGCCTGAGGAAGCTGAACATACATACATCTATGGGACCTGACAAGATACATCCCAGAGTCCTGAGGGAACTGGCTGATGTAGTTGCTAAGCCACCCTCCATGATATTTGAAAAGTCATGGCAGTCAGGTGAGGTCCCCGATGACCAGAAAAAGGGAAACATTGCACCCATTTTTAAAAAGGTCAGAAAGCAGGTCCCTGAGAACTACCGACCTGTCAGCCTCACCTCTGTGCCTGGGAAGATCATAGAATCATAGAATGGTTTAGGTTGGAAAGGACCTTGAAGATCATCGAGTTCCAACCCCCCTGCCATAGGCAGGGACACCTCCCACTAGACCAGGCTGCCCAAGGCCACGTCCAGCCTGGCCTTGAACACCTCCAGGGATGGGGCCTCAACAACCTCTCTGGGCAACCTGTTCCAGTGCCTTACCACCCTTAAAGTGAAAAACTTCTTCCTAATGTTCAATCTAAACCTGCCCTCTTCCAGTTTGAAGCCATTCCCCCTCGTCTTATCACTACATGCTCTAGTAAAAAGTCCTTCCCCAGCTCTTCTGTAGGCCCCCTTTAGGTACTGGAAGGCTGCAATAAGATCTCCCCGGAGCCTTGTCTTGTCTGACCAACCTGGTGGCCTTCTATGATGGAGTGACTACATCAGTGGACAAGGGAAGAGCTACAGCTGTCATCCATCTGGACTTCTGTAAAGCCTTTGACACGGTCTCCCACAACATCCTTGTCTCTAAATTGGAGAGATATGGAATTGATGGGTGGACTGTTTGGTGGATGAGGAATTGGTTGGGTGGTCACATCCAGAGGGTAGTGGTCAACAACTCAATGTCCAGATGGAGGTCAGTGACAAGTGGTGTCCCTCAGGGGTCCATATTGGGACCAGTACTGTTCAGTATCTCAATCAATGACATAGACAGTGAGATCAAGTGCACCCTTATCAAGTTTATGGATAACACCAAGCTGAGTGGTATGGTTGACATGCCAGAGGGATGGGATGCCTTCCAGAGTGACCTGGACAGGCTCAAGAATTGGGCCCATGTGAACATCATGTGGTTCAAGAAGGCCAAGTGCAGGGTCCTGCACCTGGGTCGCGGCAACCCCAAGCACAGATACAGACTGGGCAGAGAATGGGTTGAGAGCAGCCCTGAGGAGAAGGACTTGGGGGTACTGGTTGATGAGAAGTTCAACATGAGCCAGCAATGTACACGCACAACCCAGAAAGCCAACCATATCCTGGGCTGCATCAAAAGAAGCATGGCCAGCAGGTCGAAGAAGATGATTCTGCCCCTCTAGTCCACTCTGGTGAGACCCCACATGGAGTACTGCATCCAGCTCTGGAGTCCCCAACATAAGAAGGACATGGACCTGTTGGAGTGAGTCCAGATGATAGCCCTGAAGATGATCCGAGGGCTGTAGCACCTCTCCTATGAGGACAGGCTGAGAGAGTTGTAGTTGTTCAGCCTGGAGAAGAGAAGGCTCCAGGGAGACCTTATAGCAGCCTCCCAGTACATGAAAGGGGCCTACAGGAAAGATGGGGAGGGACTCTTTTTCAGGGAGTGTAGCGATAGGAGGAGGGGTAATGGTTTTAAACTGAAAGAAGGTAGATTTAGATTAGATATTAGGAAGAAACTTTCACTACGAGGATGGTGAGGCACTGGAACAGGTTGCCCAGAGAAGTTGTGGAGGCCCCATCCCTGGAAACATTCAAGGCCAGGCTGGATGGGGTTCTGAGGAACTTGATCCCGTTGAAGACATCCCTGCTCATTGCAGGAGGGTTGGACTAGATGACCTTTAAAGGTCCCTTCCAAGTCAAAATATTCTATGATTCTGTGAATCTATGTCAACCAGTTTTGGGGACCAGGCTTCAAAAAGACATAATCGGACAGAAACAAAAGTGTGAGGGTGTAGGAAACCTGACCTACTAGGAAAGGTTGAAGTTGATCAATCTATCAAAAAGAAAAATCCTAAGTAGAGACATTAAGAGACTTTAAGAACAAGAGAGATGCAAAAAGGGAGAAAATAAATTAGTCATATGTTCTTTGTAGACAGTACAAGAATAATGTCTTTTGATTGCACCAAGAGAGACTGAGTGTTGGTGCTAGAGACAGCTTCTTCTAGTGATACGGAGAGTAAACAGTGGAAAAGGTTTCCTAGGGATGTTGTGGAATATCCACCACTCTTAGTTTCTTAGAGCAAATGTGACAGATGCAAGTTGGGAATCATTCCAGTATAGTTGGACCTGCCTTTGGGCAAGGACTGTAGGCAAGTTTATTCCTCAAGGCACCTTCCAGAGCTATTTATTTAACACTTGGTGATTACGTGCCTCATAGATACAGAGGAGTCAATATTGAATACTATAAACAAAACTATCTCAAGAAAAGAATAGTGGAAAAAAAGGCCTTGGATATTGTTAAGTTTTGGGGAGCTAGAGGTGTGCTTTAGTCTTCAAAGAGTCATCTGGTTTGTTTTCATTTTGCATAAAATTAATATAAATGGTCACTTTGTAGAGATCATTAAGAAGCCTGTTAACTTCAGAGAGGTCACTAAAGGGGAACAATTTGAGTGGGTGCTGGAGTCATTTCAGATACCTCATCAAGTTTTTCATACCTGTCCCAGTGGTGGGCCTCCTGAGAGGAAGCGCATATGTTACCTGGGTGAGTGAAGGGTTGTTCTGTAGAATGTTCAGAATCTGTTTTGAAGGCATTCAAAGCTTAAAGTAAAAGTTAAAAAAAAATCAAAAACAAATGCCAAAAAAAACCCAACCCAGACACACAAGAATGCCAGCTCCAGGAAGCTGAACTAAAGTTTAAGTACCACGTACAGAAAGGAAGAGAAAATTAAGCTGGCCATGAATGTTTATGTTAAAAATATTAGAGATATGATCACAGTTCAGTTCACGGAGTCTCAATTTATCACGTCTCATGCTATGCACAAGGATTTCAGAGTATCTCAGGAAGCAGGGGGGAGGTTGCTGGGATATGCCCCTTCCCATGGAAGAAACAAGAGTGTCTGTCTTTCAAGGCCAACAGGACCATCTTTCAGAATTCCAGTTAACTTCCTTTACTTCGTAAATCATCCAGTACTTTTATATAAGCCTCCTAAATCTTCCTCACTGTTACTTCAGTAAAATCCGATACCACATCCATTACCTTAAGGTGCCTTCCCCAATAGCAACTCATTAACAGATTTTCCAAATTCTGACTTTACTGGCACACAGGACTTAATGAGCTGTTGAGATTCAAAGCAGAATTCAGATGATGGGAAAATGGAGGTCTAAAACAGCAAAGACATAAGATGACATATTCTAAGGGCTTCACAGCCTTTATTTCTGTGAATATTCTCATCTGTGCTAGTATAAACTGGGAGCAACTCCACTAAATATAGCAAGTGCACATCAGTGTAGTCCCACTATGACAGCATGATCAGCCCCAAAAGTGCTCTCATCAATTGTCATTTAATGCTACCTTTTTTGAAAGCCTCTAGCAATAATTGAGAAGAAAACAACTTAAATAAAGGCACTTCACAGTCCTGCTCACTCCAGAATGACACTTCATAAAAAGGGAATACCTGTATGTTTTCATGTATTAAGTTGATATTGCTTTCCAAATGCATACAGCAAAGTCAAAATACTTAAAACAACAAAGCATTTCCAAGATGAATTTTGCTAATTTGGGGATATTATATGAAAAGTGGCTGAGTGGATGAAAAAATAGCATTTGGGAAGTTATGGGTACACTGGAGATAAAGAAGCAAAGGCTTGCTTAAAATGATAAGCAGGCTGTTTTAACAGTCAAGATTTTCTAGCCATGGGAAGTGGACTTATAATAGCAATTAATGCTTCCCTTTCCAACATACTCAAATCTGTCGCAAATTTAAAAAAATTTAAAATTAAAATAAAAATTTATTAATTAATTAAATTTATTAACTATTTAATTTTATTAAATTAAATTAATTAATTAAAATAAAATAAAAAATTAAAAAAAAAAGTAGCAAAGCCCTTTCAGAAACAAAGAAAAATCTTGGAGAAATCAGCCTGCATTTTGGTACTAGTATAAGCCTTAAACTCAGGTTGGAACATTTGGAATGGTTTGTACTTCTTTAAATAATTTTATATAGGGAAACTTATCTTTGCATCAGGCTTTATGGACCACATAAGTCTTTCATAAACCACATGTAACTTAGCAATATTTATTTTTTTTCAACTGGAAAGCTGGACAGGCCTGAGTTTCCAACAAGTACAGTTTTAAGTTCTTAGCTCTTTTCTTGAAACAGAAAACTAGGTTTTGAGTCCATTCAGTACAAGGCAGAAGTGTAACCATTAAATGTATCTAATCCACAGCCTAAAACTGTCAAGTTTGCATAATAAAAAAAAAAAAAAAAAACAAAAGGGGGGGAGAGAAAGAAAATGGCTCTGTATCTATATGACAGCAGTAGGTGAAGATGAATGAAGAAAAGTGAATGCTGTGTGTTTATATTGTGTGGAATAATTTATGGGGCTTGAATGCCTTTGAACACTCTTACCATTGAGATATGAATACTTTTGATCGACCAAAACACCCGTGGTGAAGAATAAAGAAATGACTACATTTCAGAACTCCAAAACTGCATATGAAAAACCCATGCTGCATAACAATAAAAATCACAGATTCTTATAAATGAGTACAATTAGTCATAGTTATATAAATGTAAGTATACATTCAGTTTGTATGTACATATTAAAGGGAAATGTGTTGAAAGAGAAAACTGTTTTTCAGAATAAAGCATAACATACTGAGGAAAACTACAGCACGAATAGCGAATTTCATTCACAGGTGAAAGCCTGAACGACGTGGTACTAGATGACCCCAGGGCTGTCAGCATGAACAGAGCACATTTCTCCTTCTTGGCCACCAGTGAGGGTGCTAACACCAACATCCCATTCTCTAGCAGCAGCTTGACTTACGTAGAAGTGCAGATGGCTAATTCCATATACTCTAACTATTGGAGTCAAAGACAGCAATTTACTTCCCCCACCACCCACCCCCCCAAACCTCCCCCTCGTTTGGCCTAATGAAGCAATTTCAACAGCCTGCTGCACAGTTCAGGTGCAGCTCATATGCTCACTCATATGTTTTTAACACTGAACAAAGGCTGTTTAGGTGAATGAGAAGAGGTATCTATAAGGCAAGGGACTTCTTGGTCCCTTACTTCTTTTATGAGCTATCTGTCAGGTATCCTGGAGTCCCCTGAATTTGTGCCTGAGCCTCATATTACTATTCTAGGTCATGAGTTGGTCAAGCTCCTCACAGCTACTTCCACCCCTCCCTTTATTCTTAAGTAAATGTTTAAATATAAAATCTAAATGTTGTAGTTACTAGATATGTGATACATCCTCAAATGGTATCTATTAGACATTTTTGAGCATCTCACCCAGCTTTTGACTGACCAAACACTCTTGAGAACTATTTCTAGCATTTCATTTGTAACTTCATGTAGCTACTAGTTAAAAAAATAAAATAAAATAAAACCAACCCTTGCTACAACTTGTTCGCTTCCTTCCTTGGAACTTTTAAACTGCTCCATAATTGTCCTCGCACAGATTATATCAGTTGATAACAGATCCTTTGATTTGAAAATGATAACTTTAGATATGCAACATAATACCAGCTACTGCATTTGTTGACTGCAGTTCCAAAACGACTTTGTTCCTTGGTGTACACGTTGGTGTAACTGCTAGGAAAGCTGGCTGGGTTTGTAATTCTGCAAAGGCCCTTCTACACTTCCAGCGTGAGCATATCTGGAGTAAGCCAGGTGAGCATGCTGGAGTCAGGAATAGCGACTGGCTCTGGAGGCGTGATGGGAGCTGATGGAGGAATGGTAGGTACCTCCTGTGCTCCTTCTCCACATGGGAAGAAAGGCTTCAGGTTTGAGCCCACTGTAAAATGGCTGTAAGAAGCAAGAGTTTTTCGGAGGGCTGTTTTTTCAACAGCCAGGCTTATTGAAAATTGGCATGTACACCATGAGTAAGCGAGGCACTATTCAAACGCTGTTTTTCTAGGTCTGTCCAGGCACAGCATCTCCTGCAGACATCCTTTAATCTCAGACCACAAGCTCGTAATCCTCTCCAATCAGTAAGAGGAAAGAACACACTTTCACACTTTCAATAAGGAGGCTGGAGAAGGAGCAGCACTGCCTCTCCTTATTGCCCAGGGTGTGAGACACAGCTGCGTCAGATGTGCTGCCTATTCTCAGGTTTTTACACAAGCACCATAGCAGACCTCCACAAAAAATGCCCCAAACTAGGACAATCTAGCAAAGCTGTCCCAGCACATACGTGTCACCATAGCTGCTGACTTCCAAACTGGTTATTAAGGAGAACAGAAATCAAATTCTATTAAGGGTACGGGCAAAATAATGATTATAAACAAGTTTTAGTTTTTACCTAGACTAGCCATTCAATCTTGATGTCTGCCTTTCTTTTCCAAGAGAATCTTACATTTGGCTGCTCTAGTTGCTTTTACAGGTAGACCTACTCCAAAGAGCAGACCATTAATATGCCTGAACCCACCAGATGCTGAAAGTCCTGCTCCAAATTGCTGGTGCACGGCACAAGGCATACGAAACCCCGAGCAGAAACCTTTGTCTGGGTTCCCAAAGCAGCACAGCTTCACCAAAGTAGCAAATTTATTCAGAAAAAATAGCATGATGATATGGCTCTCCCATTCCATAAGAGCTCATGTGATGCTAACTGGTGGAGCTCCACAGTGTTCTGCAGTGTTAAGTGGTAATGCCCTAAGTTTCCCAGTGTCATTAATACTGATTAGGTCTCGAGTCTCTGCACTTAAAAAAGGTGCGGGACACTATACCAGTACTGTGCCAGCAACAGCTCAAAAGAATATCCCAGATCAGAACATGGGGGAGAAGTGATATATTGATGGTTTTCTGGGCATTTTGGGTTTGTTTATGGAGGGTTTCCCCAGCTCTAGCTTTTTCATCGATAGCATTTGTCAATGCACATTTTGCAGAGAAAACCATCCACAGAGGTTCAGGAGTAGACTGTAAGTGAGTAAAGGGCACACCGCACACAGTGTGATATAAAATACTAAGTTTAAACTAACTGATCCCGTTTCTTTACACCCATGAGACACGCTCATAATGAAGTCCCTTGGGTTTTTTCACTGTGCTGAACCTAAGGATTCCCTTTACCCTACAGGGGATATTATCCTCAGGGGGGGCAATTGACATGGCTTTTTTCTCTTTTTTTTAGGGCTGAGAATCTGGTCTATTTGACTCCAAGCATCTGTGAGGTGTTGAAACACCAACCTCTGAAAACTAGATTGCTTTGACAAAATATCAGCTCTCACTTAAAATATTCCAAAGAAAAGAGATGTCAAACTAAATTTTGCACACCTCAAAGAAGAACAAAGTAACAGGCCCCAAAGAGAAAAGGGAGACTCCTGGCTTGAGATTTAAATTTTCCTTTCTTTAAATTTAAATAACAAAAATATTTTTCAAAGTACGAATCTCTTGGGCACTGTCATGTTATGTCGCCAAATAATTCATTAAAGAATGTTAGCTCTACTGCGGCTGTTTGAAGTGTCAGAGGTTTCTTTGCCTGAAACGGCCTGTTATTCCCAAGGATGGAGGGAGGAAGAGGGTTCTCTTTGTATTTTTCTTTCAGAGCACAATGGATTAAAAACCAAAGAAATCCTTAATAATGAGATAACAGTGAGGGAACTCATTCTAAAGGATTCTAGAGTGCTGTAATAGTATGTCGCCATCCACAGTAGGGCACGGCTCTGCTCCCTCCCTGTGCACAAATTGCTTGATTGCACTCACTGCCGCAGTTTGTTTCCTAATATTCAGCACAACGTTTCCTGTTTCTAGCCTTGGGCTTAAATGGGTTTGATCCAGCCTGCCCTGAAATTAATGGAAAGACTGCTATTTACTTCAGTGTCCCCTTTTTCCTCTTGCTGCAGCCCGTTGGCTGCTCCAATGATTTCTCTCGCTTTCATTTTGGCTGGCCTTCAAGTCCTTCCAAAACATCATGCCTCTTGTTCTGTACACAAGCACAGACAGAAAGAGGGAGAGACAAGATAATAAGCTGTTCAGCTCCAATCCCTTTGCCATATGCGCTGGCCAAGGGGCACAGAGCGGTTCACGTGGCAGCGGTGGAGGGAACGGACCGGTCACCGTTTTCCAGGCAGCCCTGGGCAGGCGCCCCAGCCTTCCCCAGCTACTCCCACTCTACTGCAGTTGCCAGTACCAGCGTAGCCAAGAGCTACGCTGCAGTTCTCTGCATTTATCAAACACTACACATTGAGTTTTTGAGGTCCCTATATGTGATCCCACACCCAGTCCTGGTATAATGAACCCTACTTGAGTGGTTTTCCCTGTAACATTTCATTTTGTCCCGAAAAATGAGAGAAAGTGTGAATACTACTCCTTTATTTACATTGTAGTACTTAACCTATTATCTGTAGAGATAATCTCTCTTTGGGCTACCTGTTTGCTTGGCTGCAAACCCTCTGGGTTTGTGAGGTACTGTAAATGATCAGGTGTACACTTCCCAGGTGCTCCATACTGAAATACATATCAGGTCTTTCTCCCACTGACAATCAACGGTCTTGCACTTCTGGTGCTGTGGTATTTAGTCATTACGGGCTGATACTTTTTTGTCTGGCTTTATCAATTTAACATAAGTTCTTAGCGGACTGTAGCTTGCCCACAGTTGCAGGCTTTGGGCTATAGGTGTTTCCCCTTTGTCTTATTTCTTGCTCTTACTACCACTGCTGTTTGCCAGAGCTAAGTATTCATCTTGACAGCAAGCATTTTTACCAAACTAACACTTTATGCAGGGAACGTTTCTTGATTCAGGAGTGGTTTGACATACATTTTCTTTTTAGAAGCTTTCTTTAATAGGGCTGCAGCAATTTTAAACAGCCATTAAGCTTTGTCGTTGTAACGTGATGGTGGTGTAGAACTCCTCTTCCAAGGTAAATCATCTGAACAGAGTGGCCCAAGTCAGGGCCATTATCTGAAAGCACAAGGCTGAGGGTACCAGGCCTGCCAAAATTATTCCTGCTGTGGTCAGTGAGGTGTCTGACAGTTTTCTGCTTCCCAGCAGCCTGAAAGACAGACCACAACGTGTGCACAGACAGGGAGGGATGAGCAGCAAAGGCAATTTCAGGGCCTTGGTTAGGTCATCTCTGTCAGGAAGTAGTGGAAAGCATCTGCAGTGTGGGTGGGAGGGGACGAGCAAGCTTTAACTTTTGCCTGGGGCACCTGTAACTATCTATGTCTACACCACTGAATAAGGGAGGGACAGGAGCTGATCCCTGGTCCCAATTTCCAGGTGGAACAGACTAGATCTTGTCCGCCCATCTGCGGGGTAGTCACCTACACAGAAGACTGTCCAGAAGAAAGCTAAGTTTGAGTCACCCAAGAGAAGCCAGGAGTGACAATTAAACAGTGTGGACAATGTGCTACCAACACTCAAGTTCATTCCCACGCTGTCCCTTATTTAGAGCACAGGCAAACCAAATGCTATGTACGTTTCATCAGCTCTGGGTTGGTTTTGCACATTCCCATATGAACCCCAACTGTTTACCAGGTCTTTGATATCCCTGGTCATATCTGCCAAACAGTGACATCTCCAGGTTTTTGGAGACACACTTCAGTTTCAGAAGGTGCTCTGAGGAAGCTTCTGTGATCCGAGCGCTGCGAGCCAACTGCCTGTAACTGTGATGCTACCTCGTATGCTCAGGCTGTCTCGATAATTCAAGTACTCTATGCATGTGGGTGCGAGTTCTCCTTTGGCATGTGCCCAGCTCTACAAAATGATAGATGTGAGCACTTGTTTCATATGGTTTGTTCTCAGATTCCTTTCAGACGCTTCCTTCACAATGGTAAATAATTGGCTTGATTGCTTTCTGTGCCTTTCTGTTATCTGTTTTTCTAGCAATTTGAGGGTCTCATATTTTGCTTCATTTGCTGTACTTTCATGACCAGGAAATGAAGTCAGCTATGTATATCTAATTCCCTCTTTTCGTTGTGTACCTCAAAATTGTAGCATCATGAAAAGTCACTAGCAATAACTCGTTTAAAATGCTCTCTAGTGATTTAGTGTCATTTTCTACTTCAGTTGCTTTACATCCTCAAACTTAATGATGAAACGACTCACAGCAAACACAATTGCTAGACATTTCTTCGTGGTTTGCGTGTCTCTTGGTTCTGTGGTGATAATGAACTCAGTCCAAAAGCTACCAGCTGTCTCTGCTATAGAATTGGTACTCCAAACTACAACTTACTAGCATCACATCATGTGGTTGCCTTTTCAGGCATACTGACATATTTTGGGACAGGATAAAGGATCACCTGTTCCCTGGTGGTATGTAATGATTATATGTTGTAACCATGTCTATGTATCTTTTTAATTTTTTTTTCAGAAGTCACCAGCTGTCTGATGGTGGGAAAACAGTAGAAATAATGTCAGGTAGTTTAAAAATCTAGTATTAAAGCACTTTAGAAATTATCTTTAGATGCAGCTGTATTGCTTTTACCTCTTTGGCACATAATCCTTGGGAGGTCAGCAAATGCCTGTGAATGACGTGGCAGAAAAGTGCATTTCACTGTTTTTTCAGCCAAATTTTAATCCACTTCCTGAACTCTCTCAAACACGGTTGTGGCCGTGATCAGCTCAGGCTGCTGCCATGCAGTTTCCTTGTTGGGGTAATAGAAGGTTGTGAGATACACGCTGCTCCCAGTAGATCCAACTAATCCCACTCCTATTGTTGCAGGCATTACTCACTTCTGCAGATGGGATCCTGAATGCCATTCCCAACTTCCTGTACCTAGATGAGGCCCACAATCTTGCAGAGTAGCTGTTTGACTCACCAGAGTGCTCTTGCTATTACCACTGTTTGCCATGAAGCACTGGGAATTGTTCTGCTTCTCCAGAGTCGATAATCCTCATCCAGGAAGGTTTTTAGTCATGAACTCCAGTTGCCTGCAAATGTGCAGCTTGTCTGGCCACGGCACTTGCTTAGCTTTTCCTCATCCAGTCATGGAAGCACACTCACAGAAGTGTTTCAGGGACACCCGAAAGGCACTTTTGGGCAAAAGTAGTTTGATTACCAACCAACTCTGCTAAGGTCTCAAGTGAAGGTAGCACTGAAGTGAAACAAAGCATAGGCATCTGAAAAGAAAGAGCACCTTGATGGGTAAGAACACAGAGAGTCGTCATGATCTGTGTAACGAAAGATGCTTATCATGCCCAAGTTGGTACAGTCATCCACATGGTGACACCCATGACAGCCCTGTTGACCTCACCCTCAAGGGACTCAGAATAATTATGCCAACCTGAGTTTTATACCATCCTACCACCATTATAGCATTCTAGCTGGCTCTGGTTGACTGGGTTCATCTCTCAAACAACGCTGAGGAAGTCTTTATCACTTCACATGTTTACTATCGCCCTACTGCTTGTTTTGCATTTGGTTTCCTGAGGGTTTTTTTGTTTGTATCACGGGGTTTAATTTCGGGCAGGGTTTTTTGATGCCATCTTGTATTTGCATCATGAGGTTGTCTGAGGTTTACACCAGCATTTCTTTTTCCACATCTTTGCACTGCATTAAGATTATGTGCCTGCAAAATCTCACTCTTGGTATCACTTCCTGCCTCCTTGACAATGTTATTTTATATTCTTTCTTTTATCGGTACATTTGATCTCAATGACTTCTCTTTCCATGGTTATTGTATTCAAAGTCTTTATGCAGGACAACCTTTATTACCCTTCAGATTATTCATGTTTGCCTTTTAATTTTGTTTGTCTACTTTTTTTTACCTCTATGCGTTAGGTTTTTGCATTCATATGGGTACATTTTCATGTTTTTTCTCTTAGTGGACTAAAAATTCTAGTTCTGGTCCATCTTAAATCTTTCATTTACATGGGAAACTGCACCTCACTCTTACGTACAGCTCCAGCTTTTGGAGGCTTGTTGAGCAATCTTCTTTTAAGTCTAAAATTCTCATATTTAAGTCCTTTAAGATTTGATAATCACATGAATCTTGAACTGTTCAGCAAGATGATGATCTGTTCCAGTCTTTTGGTTGCGTGCACTGAGCAGATACTCTTTCTGGGTGGAAACAGTCTTAGAGAGTTTTCAGATCTTCACTTGGGTACTCAGCAGTTTAGCACTGATGCATTTGTTCAGCATGCGGGTGTGTGTCTGTCTCAGAGAGGAGCGTGGCCGTGTTTCTTTTGTTTCTCCTTCTGCCTGGCTTCACTACATCCTATATCTGTTTCCCATTGCAAGCTAGGGAATATCCAAATGATGAGCATGGTCTATCTGCATACAGGCAGCTCTGGCCCCGTGCCATGATTATTGTTTTTTCTTTCATTGAAGGATCCAGAATTCATCCTTAATGATGGATGCAATTACAATTCCCAAGCAAAAAAGGCTCCCAGTTAGAAATTAAGCCAATAAGGGCACACATCCACTTTGACATTGTCAGCAAAATAGTCAATTGAAAATACTACAAGAGGTGAGAATGAGACAAAACCAGGGCAGTGGCACTCAAACCTGCAGCTCGACAACAGCAGCCTGTGGTGCTGCCAACGTAAGGACAGCCAAGTAGATGGCTGCTTCGTGGGAGATTCGCACTGAATCACATCTGTTTACAGGTGCCAGCAGACACAGCGTGGGCAAAGAGCACAATGAGCCCACTGCTGGCTTGGATGTGTTTTCCTTGGAGATAACAGCAGCAGGAGAGGCTCTGATTAATAAACTGAAAGCAAACACGAATCTTATTAATCCTTACTTGGAATCCAGTTCACAAGCCAGCATGTGGAGCGTGTCTCTGCACTGGAGACATTCAAAACCTGCCTGGACGCTGTCCTGTGCAACCTGTTGTAGGTGAACCTGCCCTGGCAGGGGGTTTGGACTAGATGATCTTCAGAGGTCCCTTCCAACCCTGACCATTCTGTGATTCTGTGATATGTTGTTAGAAATAGGGTTAGTATCAGTAAAGCAGTGCCTCAAGACCATAAGTACGTGACAAGGACTAATGGATGGGGCACTGGAGTGAAGACAGCCTCTATGAGCATGACCAGAAAGGGGTAGATTTGGGAAAGAAGGTGATTAAGACAATCTATGAGGAGTTGGGCCCCTACCCCAAACCACATGACCACTCAAACATTCCACCATCAGCAGACAGCTGGAAACTGGCTGGTAAGATGTGCACTTTGTACCTGCCTAATCATTGTCCCAGACAGATGATGACAGCCCACTGCTTCTGGGTGGTAACTCTGCAGCCTCCAGGAGGAGGAGTGCAGGCAGCCAAACAACTCTCCCAACCCTCTAATAAGCTCATTAGCATATGTCTTTGCTAACTATACATATGGAACCAGAGTACTCCAATATGACAGATCTCTGAGTTATTCTACCATTTAAAAAAAAAAAAAACCCTCTGGGAAATCACATCCAAAAATAGATTAAAAGAACATGAGAAGTGGAAGGTCAAGCGTTCAACAGTTGGGTAGTGCCAGAACTGGGACGGTTTATGTAACTTTGCTGTAGCCTCCCTGAGTGGATGCAGTAGTTAGTCACAGGATCATGGGTCTTTTTTTCCAGCAAATCCTGACTCATTTGGTGATGTAATGGCCAAAAGGATTAAAGAGAAAAATAGAAATATTGCTCTCCTCACATTCAGGAGGTGACACTCTGCAGAAATCCAGCCCACAATGGAAACAGAATTATTAATTTCTTTCATGAGTTTCTGCAGTACAGCCTGCCCAGAATATCTTTAATTCTTTACAAATAGCAATTAATCTTCAAGCTGTGCCAGTAAGAAGACATTGTTATCCACATTTTATATGTTGGGGACAGAAGCATTAAAATCAAAAGTTTTCCCTCAGTTAATCTGACATATCCTTATGGGCTAAGTTATTTCTTCGCACCCATTTACATTTTACACCTGAAGACTGCTATGTTAGTTCTGCTACATGGTGTGGCTGGGAGACAAACAGTGAACGACAAGAAACACTTTACTTCTATTTTTTGGCATTTGGGGATAATTCTCAGGAAAATAAACGCTTCTGGGAATCACAGAGCCCTATGTGAACCTATTTTTTGGAAGACGGAGTGTGTGCCTGCAATTTATCAATGCCTCTGGTATGAGGTTGGTCTCTATAAGCAAATGAAGAAAGTGATGTTTAAGAATAAACTCAGGCTTTTTACTCCAGGTTTATTCCACCATAGGAAGCCAGCCTTCCCAGCATTCCTCTGATGCTCAGCAGAGGGCTAATGCTGACAGCAGAAGGAGGACAATGATGCATCTTTAAGTGGATTAACTGTTCTTCATTTCTACAAAATTATGTAATGTAATATACACACTGCCTCCTGTATCTTCAAAAAGGTACTGTCCCCAGAAAAGAATTAATATGTTCCTTGGCTGGATTATAGATATACTTTTGTTCCCAGTGTCCTTCTCCCAGAGGATCCTTGTTGTCATTTAAAAAGTATTTTTACTGAAAGTCAGTACATTTTACCAACTTTCATAGAGAATTTAAAATGTTTATTTGAGTTAGTAAAATAAAAGTAAGAACTTTTTTTTTGTGTGACTTTAGTAGGATGTGATTTTAAGAAATCTGGAATTTATGAAAAGATGGATTTAATATGTTATATCTACATTTTCTCAGGTAGCCCCACGTGTGGGTTTTTTCCCCATGTCCATGTGTAGCCATAGAGAGTGCAAACACATCCAGAGCTTATAAACACAGACATTTAACTTTTAGAAAACACATGACCCCATTTGAAGATGTTATTCTTACAGTTTAGCAGCTGCTTTGCTGGTTCAGGAAAACCTCTGTGCAGTGTCTGAGGAAACACCTCTTCCAATTTGTGTTTTAGGGATACTATGAGACAATAAGAAAAACGGGCTGCTATGAACATAAACATTTGAGATTTGGCCCTCTGCAGCAATAGGGAAGGCCTCTCCTGTTTATTCTTTGAAGATATAATTGTGATCAAGTTTCCTCTGTCTACCTGCTCCCACAAATGGTCTCTCTCTTATGCAAAGTGCTCTTTTCCTGTCCCTGCCAATACCCTTCCTTCAGCTTCGGCGCATTAGCGTGATTACCGCTGACGAGCAAGATGAAGAGCTCAGCTCAAACCCTTCCCTTCCGCTTCCAGGCTGCTGCTCCCACTTCGAAGACAGTCTCCCCAGGGAGGCAGAGCTGCCACCTCAGCATCCCCTGGCAGTAATCACCCGTGAGTCAGCAGGACCCGTTTAGCACTCCTCAGCCGAAGCACCTCCTGGAAACACAGTGGGATGTTTCAGGCAAATACTGTCAGCCTCTTAAAATACTGTAGGCAAGTTCAGATCTTTTTTTTTCCTCACTACTCTGTAATTATTATTATAATAATGCGCTATACATGACAGGCTATAGCTGGTAAAATACACGCAGCCAAAACCAAAATGAATGGAGGCATCGCCGAGTTAGCAATGTAGAAAAGGAAGAAGTGTAAGAGAGGATATAAAATGGTGAAGCTGATTAGTGACCTATTAGTCTGTGATTAGCGTACTGGTTTGAGAGAAGAATTTGAACATGGCATTTGGTTATCCTTCTGAAAGGCAGTCTCAATCAAAAAGTTTGTGATAAAAAAAGACACCGTAAAGCTTACCATTTTGGGGATCTTTTAAAATACAAGTTTCTCAGGTTCTCACTTTTACAAATCATGGCTCAGAAGAATCCAGCAAGTGATGCTGATGTTTTATTCTGAGAGGCAGCTTAGTTTTACCAACAGTGGTTTGAAACAATCAAGAAAACTCAACTGATGTCCTGCCCTGTTCTACAAAAGAGCTGCCTTTATGTCTCCTTGCTATCACCAACTTCAGCATGTTTTGCTTCTCAAAATATTGCCTTTCAGTACAAACTGTGGCTATTATTTATTCAGCATACATTCATGATATCTGTCACTGATTTCTTGCCTGCTGAGAAGTCCAACAGGCACTCCTGTGTCATTCTGTGACTGTTGCACTGCATTCCCAGATGCTAAATTATTAACACAAATAAATCCTAATCAGGCTCCTTAATTTTCATATTGCTCAACTGCAAAAATGGCATGGCTTTTTGCAACTCTATAGGAAGACAGGAACAGGGAATAGGAAGGGAAGGGGAAAATCTTGACACCATATCATCCAACACGTGATTCTGCAGAATTAAGGTTTTGACAGTATTTTTCATATTTTCCATGAAAATGGCTGATGGGGAAGCAGCGTTTCAGTGAACGTTGTTTCAAGATTTTAGTGGATAACTGTTTTAGGGTTGGAGAAAGAAGGAGAAAGTAGTTTCACATGAGGAGGAAGGCCACATAGATGAAGGTCAGAGAAAACAGCGTTACAGACTTAAGGCTGAGATGCTTAGAAAAGTCAAGGGAGAAAGGGGAGAATGTAAAGAGCTGCTCCTGTAGTATGTAGGTAAATTTAATCATTTCTTCTCCTTAGGTGGGAGGATGCCTGTCAGATTTTCTGGGTGATATCTGAAGGCAGATATCAATATGGTCAGACCATGGTGGTGAGGGCCAAAGAAACAAGACTTGTGCAAGGAGGAGATACTGTGGGCATGCATGGGCTCGACATGCAGAGGCAACACTCCAGTACGTCTCACCTCTCCCGTGGGGGCCATAGGAATTCACAGCAGCTCTGCTGGTCCTTATAATCCTAAAGAAATTACAGCTTCCCTATAGGGGAAACCCAGGGCTTCTTCCCATGCTTCCCATGCAACCACCAGCACTTGGTTTCTGACTTTACACCTCGCTCCTCTTCAGCTGTACTAGCTCAGAGCATCAGACTTTCTATGGCCTGCTGCCAAGCCAGTTTATCTGCCCAGGCTTAGAGCAGCTCTGTGGCTAATGTGTGAGGTTGTTTTGGTCTGCTTTCATTGATTAGTTGGTTTTTTTCTGGTTTGGCTCAAAAAAGAATGGCTGGTTGTTGTTTGGGGTTTTGTTTGTTTGTTTGTTTTCCTTTGTGCCGTTCTGGTTTTAATTCACAGCAAGAGCATTCAAAGTTTTGGACGAGGATTCTTTATTCTCACTTTCTTGATCATAAAATTAAGTGTGTTTATTTCCTATAGCCCTTGCAGGAAGAACATCTGCTTCTTTGATTAATTTCCAAGATGCCTAAGGTCCCCAAGAATATAAACCTCTATTGACTTGTGGGGAAGTAAGATCATGCATAACCCTGTAAAAAAGGCAAACAGGGCATGCAAAAATGCACCTTTTCCTAGACCCAGGTGCTGAGTTTTTTGCTGAGGAGCCTGGGGTATTAAGGCACCATTTGCAGTCCTGATTGATAGTCTCCAAGCTGGAAGTCTGTAACACTGCTCTCCCTCCAGACTGCACTGGGCCAGCTGAAGCTGGTCTCTGGCTATCAATCAATCAAGCTCTGTTCTGCCGGAGCCCGTGCCTGGCGTTGGCCCAGTGGGTGCAACCTCAGCTCCTCTAAGTCCATAGGATCAGGATCCCACCCAGTGTTTCTGGAAAGGCAGAACCAGACCTCTCCACTGAGCTTCTGTTATCACCTAACAGGATGAAAAGCAAAAATTGTTTTTTCAATTGATCTATACGTTTCTACTCTTGTACTGTTTATACCTTCTATATGGTAAAATCTTTTTTTTTTTAAATCAATTTGTGCAGAAAGACTAGGATGGAAACTAAAAATGCTACCTAGGAGTCTGGAAATTTTGATTGTTTGTACATCTATAATCAGGTTTTAAATGAGAAGTGACACGAGTGAGACTTTCGTCTGGAATTCCCATCCTCTCCAAATACTTTATATGAATTAGTGAAACAAACTCTGTAGGGTCCTGAAATGCAACAATCAAGAGTCACTTACACACAACCTACACAGTCACCTAGACAGGGAAGTGAAACACTTTTTTGTTGTAAACACAGAGCTGTAGACATCCTGATAGGCAACAAGGTTACATTTGAACCCATATGACTGTAATTTCATCAGGAAATCAAATCATCAAGATGAAATGATTCTCTGGCTAAATGGCAGCAGCCAAAAATGAAATCCAAGGAGGAGAAGGGAGAGAGAAATGTAAACCTTATTTATTCAAAATTTTTATTATAGTTCTCTTTGCTATTTCGACTTGTTTTATTAAGTTTCTCTCCCTCTGCATCTGTGTTTTACGTGTGTGTCTTTTTTTTGGTTGGAGCCTAAACTGTGATTTTTTCAGTGCTAAGGCAAAAGGGTTTTCCAAGCCTAGGGGACAAGTGACAGCGAAGTGTGCCAATCTGTCAACACGGGAGCATCCGAGGTCATGGACAGGGTGACGTTGGAGAGGGGGCCTGAAGCTGGAGCGCACGGTGCTTTCAGTGGGTGTTGGATGTGAACACCTTGAGAAATGCCAGGAAGAATTACCATGTTGCCGAAGGACGTGAAGGGAACAAAGCGTATGGACACCTTTTCTGATCACCTGCCTGTGGAGCAAGGCGTACGGTGTCCGGAGGGCAGCAAAGCCTGCATGTCTTTGGCTGCCATGCAAGAGCGAAGCCCCAGCAAAGGCGCCCAGCCGTGCTGCGGGGACAGCAGGTACACCCCTGGAAGACGGCCACGGCGGGGCTGACGCTCCCCCCGACACGGCCGGCTGAAATACCCTGCGAGTAAACACAAAAACATGGAATAAAAACTTAGCTCTGGGAAACCTCCCCATATTTCATTACCACCAATGCCATGTAACCCACTATTGCCAAATTCGAGAATTAGGGATAAAAAAAAATAATAACAAACGGGACGTCGCCGTTCACAAAGAGGCGTAATCTTCTTAAGGTTGTCCTTCCACTCGCGGGGGATGTCGAGACGCTCAGCTCTCGCCTCCCGCCTCTCCGAGGCGCCCCGGCGGGCCGCACGCAGCGAGCCGCGGAGCGACGCCAACCGCTGCGGCGGCTGTCGGCCCCGCGACCCCCGCCAGGGGCTGGCCGCCCCTCCTCTCTCCCTCCACTTCGTCCCCGGCTCCTCTTGCCGGGCAGCCTCCGGCACGGCCCCGCCGGGCTCCCCCGCGGGCCGCCCGAAGCGGCTGCCGCTACCCGGGGGCGGCGGCCGAGCACTGCCCTCCCCGCGGCCGCGGCGAGC